>NSJW01000105.1:0-600000 GCA_019955255.1 Castanospermum australe
AAAATTGTTGAAGTTGTGTTAAAATTTAAATTTAACTTCGGTTTCTGTTTACTTGTGTCAGTTTAAAATAATAGACATTGATAAATTCTTGTTACTGTGGGGGCAATTATGTCCGTTTGAATAGTATTCTCGGATTTTGAGTTTGATTTAAATTTCATGGGTCTGCGCCTAGTGAGATTCATCATAACTATAATGAAACATCAAATAGAGAATACATTACGTGACAGCTCCGACATTGTAGTTCTATGTTATGATAGCGTTTCGTTTATGTGAAATAACGATTGTCATCCACATCACATTCTCTCTCTTCTCATATATATCCAGCCTAGCTATATAATGATGATATATTGATCTGTTCGAAATTGACTATCATAGGCCACCTTCTAAGTAGTTGGCTCCTTCCCCCCTGAAAGTGACATCCAAAAATTAATTCAAAGGTTATTCTGTTTCTCATAAATAAAATTGACAATAAAATTGATTATAGAAATTGAAGAAATACTAAATAATTTTCGCACACAACCATTTGATATAATTATAGTTCAAACTTAAGTAATAGATCAAGATTTTCCAAAAAAATAATAATAGATCAAGCTTACAATTAGCAAGCATTTAGACCATTAAAAAACGTTAATGTTCTCTCAAGATATATACAGGCATGTTATTATACCAATAAAAACCGTTAATGTCCTCTCAAAATCTAAAAATTTAAAAAATGAGAAAGTTTTAAGTTAATTAAATTGAAAGCTGAGATTAATAATAAAATATCTTCTAACAAGAGAGAGACAGGGAGATAGAGGGAAAGTATCAGAACAAAAGTCTCGTGCCAAGTCACAGTAACCATGAACGACACATTGAAGGGCAGCTGCGCAAGAAGGAGATATAGACTTGCTGTACACACTAATTCGGGTCGATCCATATCTCATGTGAAGAGTAGAAAGTTGTGATATTTGTTGTATTTTGATGAGCATGGTAAGTCAAAAGTTATATTTATGTTGTGTATTTCATTAGTTTATATGAAACTTACAAATGTTAAAACTGTACTAGTATTTATTAAATATTTTTCTTTCTATTATTTTCAACCAAGTGATGTTGTAATTGAGCATACTTCACTATTAAGATGTAAGAAGATCATTACGTGATAGCAACATGAATCACCGAGCAAATAATTATAACTGTTTTTTATAATTTGTTTACTGTAGGACAACTTTCAATTATTATGAATTTGAACTTGTAATGTTTAAGTTATTATGGATATGAATTATATTACTTTAGTTTATTTTGAATTTAAAGTTGTAATGTTATGAATATTTCAATGGAATTTGACTATACAATATGAATTGTTGTTTATATTATTTATATTTATTACTGTACAGGTTAAAAAAATATATAAGGAAATTATTGTAAATTTTAAAAAAAAATTCACTAAATTAATTGCGATAATTTTAAATTCCCATAAAATAAAAATAATAATTTAAATAATTAAATTAAGATAATTTTAAACTCTCACAAAATATTTTTTTAAATCATCTGATCAAATAAGAAAGGTCAAAAATTACTGCAACAAAAAAAATTACACAAATAACGAAGATAAAAAACCGTCACAATAAAACCACTTCAAAATAAAGTTATGACGGTCAACGAAAAACTGCCTTAAAATGACTATGCTGTACATAAATGTGGCGATTTTTTTAAAACCGTCACAGTTCAATTAGAGAAAAAAAAAAAAAAAACTGCCCAACATACATGTATGGTATTTTGAGCCCCTTGAAGCACATGCCAAGCATTGATGTCCGGACTCAGATCTCAAATCAATGTGTTATGCATGATGCATGTGGGGCATCTGATGTCAAATTAACACCCGACGTGGACATCTCCATGTACATCACACGGCTCCTCCATGTCCCTCTCAGCCCTCTCTAGTGTTTATGGTATGCGGAGGTGCCAACTCAACCAGACTTGGTAGAACGTGTAGAACGTGTATATTTGGTGATAGACTAATTTTATTAAAAAAATTATTTTTTACAATTTTAATAAAATTTTAATTATAAATTATTTTAATTATAAAATAAATTAATATAAATACATATTGAATTCACTCCTTGTGAGCTTAAGCGGCTATCCGATATATAGATTACCAAGATGGTCTACGTTTTCTAAATTCCGTTCATTCAAGGGTGGAGCTAGAAGGAAATCATGAGGGGCCAAAGAGGAAAAAAAAATTAATTTTAGCTAACCATGTTGCAAAATTTTATTTTTCAAATGAAAAGACACGAGTAAAAGTGAAAGTTTGAAAAAAATTTGGAGGGCCTTGGCCTCCCTCCAACTACACTACGCGCCGCTCCTCCGTTCATTCATCCATTTTAAATATCAATATATACTTTTTTTTTCATTTTTTTACTTTTTTAAAATATTTCATTTAAGAATACGTCAGTTATAATATATCTAAAGAAAAAGTAAAATATTAATAATATATACAAAATACTAATGTATTATAATTAAAATATTTTAAAATGCCCATACAAAGCATGAGTTACTTATTAATTTATTCTTTTATATTAAATCAGAGTTATCTTCTTTGAGAATAAGTTAATTTATTATATTATTTACTTTATTTGATTGACACAATAGTTATTTATAAATGTTAGCTTCACTTTGGAACCGGGTTGCAGAGAGTGGGACCTGCCCCCAACTGAGTTGAGAAGCCTCTGCTAGTTGTATGATGCTTTGAGAGGTTCAGACTCGGTGTTGCGGTTTAGTTTAATTTCTTTCTCCTTTGAACTTTAAGCCCTGATGTATTACGAGAAAAAAAAAAAAAAGACACATTAATTTTCTTTAAATATTTTTTTCTTTCTTTTAATTTTAACATTTTTATCCATATCTTTCGAACATGAAGATAAACTTTTTAACAACAATTCTTTACATATATCACTTTAAATTATTTTTATTATTAAAAATTACAAATAGAAAGTGATAACATATATTATTACGTAGAATTACATTTTTCTTACAAACTAATTTAAAATTAAAATGAAAACGGTTAGTATTATATAATTATAAAATTAATGTTTCTTTCTTTATATTTATTTGTTGCATATTTTATTAAATTGATGTAAATTTTGATCTAGCTAAAACATTTAAAAAAAAAAGGTGCCTGACACGGTTAAAATAAATAAAGCAAATGAAATATAGTAAATAAAAAGATAAAAAATAAAAAATGAGTTTATTTTAATTATTAATAAGATACTTCTATGTGTTAATTTATTTTTAAAATTTTCGCTTTCTTATTTTAATTACTTCTATGTGTTTGAGAGGATAGGTGGATTGTTTCGTATACAAATATGTTGGGTTATAAATGTTATTGGTGTATTAACTGATTCAAACAATTCAAATTAAATATTTGAGTTTGTAAACATTGCGAGTCTACTTTGTTGATTATGGGGTTACTGTTTGATTTTTCAAATGTAACTCTGGATGGAGAATATTCTTTTATTTATTTTCTACTAACTCTTGTATATACATCAGAAAAATATCAAGAATAAAATTTTATCATGAAAGTTCCTATATATATTTCGTCACACCATTTACTTGTTCAAACAAAGGTCATAGATTCTTATAACACATGAAACTGCAAAAAGTTTTCTGAATTCTGGCACACTCTTTACGATTATATTTGCAATTCGGGAACACTGAAGATTGTTGTAGGTTTTTGTTGAAAGATTTTGGCTCTGAGTTTTCTGTCTTGACTATTGTTAAATATTTCAGGCATGAAGTGTGGAAAAGTGGAAAGAAGCCAGAAATTAAAATAGGAAAAATGGAAAAGCTCTTACCTCTGCAAATTTAGAAATATACTGGATTGCTCGTTATCTGAAGTTGATAAGATTATGTATAGCATTACATATACGTACATCCACAACCACAACTTTTATATGCCACTAATCTGTACATATACCAGCTGGGAAAGCAAGGCACATTACATTATGTATTTTTATAATGCTACAGACTACTGAAAATGCACGAGGTTGTATTTTTATACGTGTATGATTAATCTTCATTATTTTGGCTGCTTATACATGAGAAAGAACATATGATGCTAAGCTATGTTTGGGAGTTTGGAAGTGATGGAAAAGTAAAGGGATTTAATTAAAGAAGATGAAAGGGGAAGGGAAGGAAGGAGAAAGAATTAAGATATAATTTTTTTTTCTCTTATTTGGATGTTGTAAATCTTTAAAAAATTTCTAAATTGTGATAACTTTAAAATATTCATTCAAATTAATGAGGGAAGGTTTTAGACAGATTACTTAAAAATCACAATTTCTTTTATTTTCTATTATAAAACTTTTAAATAAGAATAAATTTATAATAAATATCTCTCTTTTCCTTATTTTTCTTATTAAACCTCGTTCAAACATAGTCTTATGCTATGTTTGGATACATGATTAAAGACAAAAAAAATAAAAAAATGAAAAGATTTATTATAAATATCTCTTTTATTTAAAAGTTTTATAAAATAAAGAAAATAAAATAAAGATTTTTAAAAAATCTTTTCCAAGACCCTTTTTTATTAATTTTTATGAAACATTTTAAAGTTTATCAAATTTAAAGAATTTAAAACATTCAAATAAGGAAAGAAAAATTTATTAATTAACTTTTGCATTCTTCTTTTTTTTTTATTTTCTTTAAATTTATTTTCTTTTTCATTTCCTACAAACTTTCAAACATATCCATCCTTATACTGCTCCTGCCTGCTGTTTCACATGCAAACGGGGTAGTTTGGAGTTATACTCATACATCTCATTTACGGAAATCTAGAAACTAGTGTTATTCTGATAGTGATACCCATTCAGTAGAAAATACATTAATGGTATAAGGGGAGATTCTTGCATAATTTGTATACAAATCAACCTTCTCCTCCCAAAAATACTGTAAGGCATTGAACTGTTTGCTTAGTCGTTGGTAATTGATGCACACAGGGGACATCTACTAATTAATGATCCTCGTTCAACTCTTTTAATGGCTTTACACATTATTTGCTCACAAAGAAATCAGTGCATTTAATTCTATATCTACCACCGTGTTAGATAGCTAAGCATTGATTTATGAAGTGACTCTGTATCGATCGTCTTTTCATCACAAGTATTTCACCTCTAAATGGGGGTGAATAAGGAAGAAGGATGGATACCAAATAAGAATGTTGTGAATTTGCTTCCGAACGTTCACATTGGACCGCATACGCACAGACCGCACGTGCTCCACATGGATCAGTGAATTGACCAGTTAACCGATCCTCTGAGCCGAGCTCTTATGCACCCTTTACATTTATGGCATGACGCGTCTAAACAAAAGCACACGTGTTTTTCGCCCGCGGACTGCTCCCAGTATGTGAATATAAGTAGTTCCGTACTTGACCATTTATTCCTACGTGTCTGCGACTGTGACCCTAATGCATCAAATACCACTAATTATTCCTTCGAAGGAGAAAAATGACATCCCTCCCGGAGGATTCAAACATAGATTTTCCCAGGAAAAAAATTGTGGTGCACGTTGCATGCTGGCTACCACAACAGCATTCCAGGACCACCTATTAATCATTTAATGTTCAACTGCTCCATTTATAAATGCTACCATGCCCTTATTCCATTCACTCAATCAATGTTCAGCACTTCTACTTAACTCTCGTTAATTCCTTCTTCATCAGCAATCGCCATTTTCTCACAACATGGCTTCATCATCTCCCTCGCTAATTTTTACAGTACGTAGGTGCCAACCGGAGCTGGTGGCTCCGGCTATGCCCACTCCCCGTGAGGCTAAGCCCTTATCCGACATAGATGACCAAGAAGGTCTGCCTGCCAAAGCTATGAAGAGGTTTGCGAAAGAGTTGGATGACATGCTTGGGAACAAAAACCAACCTACACCTAGTGGACCATACCCAAGTTTTATCGTGTCTTCCTTATAGCTTGTAAAACTCTAGCAAGAAACTATGCAGTTTGAAGAGATGTTTAGAAAGTTTATTTAGAAAGTTGTGATATTATGAAATATTTAAATGCAATTTGATTATATGATATGATTTGTTGTTTATATTATTTATATTTACGACTGTATAGGTTAAACATGTATATGAAATTTGTTGTAAATTTTAAAAAAATTTTACTAAATTAATTGCGATAATTTTAAAATCTCACAAAATAAAAATAATAATTTTAAATAATCAAATTAAGATAGTTTTAAACTCTCACAAAATATTTTTTTTAAATCATCATATTAAATAAAAAAGATCAAAAATTACTGCAAAAAAAAATTGCACAAATAACGAAGATAAAAAACCGTCACAATAAAACCACTTCAAAATAAAGTTATGACGGTCAACGAAAAACTGTCTTGAAATGACCATGCTGTGCATAAATGTGGCGATTTTTTTAAAACTGTCACAGTTCAATTAGAGAAGAAAAAAAAAAAAAAAAACCTGCCCAACATACATGTATGGTATTTTGAACCCCTTGAAGCATATGCCAAGCAAGGATGTCCGGACTCAGACATCAAATCAAGGTGTTATGCATGATGCATGTAGGGCATCTGATATCAAATTAACACCCCTCCATGTACATCACACACGGCTCCTCCATGTCCCTCTCAGCCCTCTCGAGCGTTTATGGTATGCGGAGGTGCCAACTCAACCAGAGTTGATAGAAACGTGTATATTTTGGTGATAGATTAATTTCATTAAAAAAAAATATTTTTTAAATAAAATTTTAATTATAAATTATTTTAATTATAAAATAAATTAATATAAATACATATTAAATTCACTCCTTGTGAGCTTAAGCAGCTATCCGATATATAGATTACCAAGATGGTCTACGTTTTCTAAATTCCGTTCATTCAAGGGTGGAGCTAGAGGGAAATCATGAGGGGCCAAAGTGAAAAAAAATTAATTTTAGCTAGCCATGTTGCAAAATTTTATTTTTCAAATGAAAGGACACAAGTAAAAGTGAAAGTTTGAAAAAAATTTGGAGGGCCTTGGCCTCCCTCCATCTACACTACGCGCCACTCCTGCGTTCATTCATCCATTTTAAATATCAATATATACTCTCTTTTTTTTTCATTTTTTTGACTTTTTTAAAATATTTCATTTAATAATACGTCAGTTATAATATATCTAAAGAAAAAGTAAAATATTAATAATATATACAAAATACTAATGTATTATAATTAAAATATTTTAAAATGCCCATACAAAGCATGAGTTACTTACTAATTTATTCTTTTATATTAAATCAGAGTTATCTTCTTTGAGAATAAGCTAATTTATTACATTATTTACTTTATTTGATTGACACAATAGTCTCTTATAAATGTTAGCTTCACTTTGGAATCGGATTACGAGAGTGGGACCTGCCCCCAACTGAGTTGAGAACCCTCTGCTTGTTGTATGATACTTTGAGAGTTCAGACTCTCGGTGTTGCGGTTTATTTTACTTTCTTTCTCCTTTGGGCTTTAAGCCCTGATGTATTGCGGGGAAAAAAAAAAAAGACACATTAATTTTCTTTAAATATTTGTTTCTTTCTTTTAATTTTAACATTTTTATCCATATCTTTCGAACATGAAGATAAACTTTTTAACAACAATTCTTTACATATATCACTTTAAATTATTTTTATTATTAAAAATTACAAATAGAAAATGATAACATATATTATTAAGTAGAATTACACTTTTTCTTACAAACTAATTTAAAATTAAAATGAAAACTGTTAGTATTATATAATTATAAAATTAATGTTTCTTTCTTTATATTTATTTGTTACATATTTTATTAAATTGATGTAAATTTTGATCTAACAAAAATATTTAAAAAAGGTGCCTGACACGGTTTTAAAATAAATAAAGCAAATGAAATATAGTAAATAAAAAGATAAAAAATAAAAAATGAGTTAGCTCTTACCTATCTACTAGAAATTCTTATGTTATGTACCCCTTTTATGGAATGACTCGTCCAAAGTAAGCGAAGAGTAATATTATTTCACATTTCATTTTTACATGTTTCTCTTTACATTTATTTTTATGGTTTAAAAAAAGAAAAAAATTTAAAAAAAAATAATTTCTCTCTTATTTTTTTACGGTGTTTTTAGCCGAGTGGACTGGTCAGGGAAAATATAATTCCGTACTTGAGCATGCATGTAAAGTGATTATCATAATCTTCGGCCAGTAGTTTCCGAAGATTTTGGGCCAATTGATAACTACCTAATTCCGGAAACATTTCAAAGTCTTTTTTTTTTTTGTTGCCATTATTTCAAACTTCGGACAAGCATTAATTCAAATAGCAGTAAATATGTGTTGTTTCAAATCATATTAAGATTTAATTTGGTTAGACTTATGTGTTGTATTGAATATTCATATTAAGATTTGTCTTAAATAACGTGATAATCTAAGTTATTATTATTAATTTATTTTATCATCAATCAAATTTAAAATTTAATTGATGATATACGATTGTTGATTTAGACTATGTCATATCACTTAAAACACATAAAACATTTTGAATTTAATTTTGAATCATTATTAATATAAAAATTTTTATAATATCATTTGACTAATTATAAATTATTAAATTATTAAAAATTTAATTAAAATAAAAATTATTTAAAAATTTAAAAATTTAATAAAATATAATTAAATAATAATATAAAAACACTTTACATCAACTATAAATTAAAATTAAATCTAAATAAATTAAAATTTACACACGTGAACAAAGAGAGATTCCAACTTCTTTTAAAAATAAAGATGTTTATTACTCCATGTTTTTTATTATTTTCTGTGAGCTGACGTCTATGTACCCTAATACGTGGAATCGTGCTAATTATTCTTGAAGAAGGAAAAGGAGGTCCCTCGCGGAGGATGCAAACATTTTCCCACGCAAAAACGTGGTGCTCGTTGCATGCTATCACAACAGCATTTCTGGACCATCTATTAATCATTTAATGCTATCACAACAGCATTTTTGTTTTGATGAAAACCATCCATTAATTATTAACGTTGGACTTCTCCATTTATAAATGCTACCGTGCCCTTATTCCACTCACTCAACTAAATTTTGAACACTTAATTTTCTTGTCATTCTTACTTCATCAGCAAAAATTGTGGTGCACGTTGCATGCTAGCTACCACAACAGCATTCCAGGACCATCTATTAATCATTTAATGTTCAACTGCTCCATTTATAAATGCTACCATGCCCTTATTCCATTCACTCAATCAATGTTAAGCACTTTTATTTAACTCTCTTTCATTCCTTCTTCATCAGCAATCGCCATTTCTCACAACATGACTTCACAACAATTTGGAAGCAACTGATAATCGGTGATAATTTCAATAATAGATACGACGATAATTTCGGCGAGTTAGTTTATTTCATTTCAAATTTTATATGTTCTGATGATGTAAATTTTCAGATGACTTGAATTTTTTTTTATTTGTTTATTCTATGTTGAAAATGCTGAGTACGCATACTCTAGCTTACATGTTTATTACACCTAATTGTTAATTAGTTAGTTTGTTAGATTAATTACTTCAATTAGTTACTCTAGTTCATTATATAACACCCATATTGTATTATGTAAATTCACCTTTCCTATTTTTAATCAAAGTTTCTCTCAAATTTTTCTCATCTGTGAATATGCAAAAAATTTGGGATTTGCTTGATGTTGGATATTAAATGACAGGTTACACGCCTCAAGTGCGGTGGTTTCATCGTCACCTTTCGCTTGAATCACACGATGAGTGACGGATCTGGTTTTTGTGCAATTCATGAACGGCCTTGGCTGAAATGGCCAAGGGTGCGAGTGAACCTTCCATTGCACCTGTGTGGCGTAGGGAGCTCCTAAATGCAAGGGACCCACCGCGTGTTACCCACAACCATCGCGAATACGAGCAAGTGCTCGATACCGACGGGACCATCAATAATCCATCCGAAGACGACATGGCTCACAAATCTTTCTTCTTCGGGCCTGACGAGATAGCTGCCATTCGTCGCTTGGTTCCCCATCACCTTCGTGAAAGCTCCACATTTGAGGTCGTCACCGCATGCTTTTGGCTCTGCCGCACAAAAGCATTGCAAATAGAGCCAGACGAGGAGGTTCGCATGATGTGCATCGTCAACGCACGAGCTAAGTTCAACCCTCCATTATTACCTGTTGGTTATTATGGCAACGGTTTTGTTTTGTGTACCCAGCAGCGGTTGCCACTGCAGGGCAGCTTTGTGAAAATCCATTTGGGTATGCCTTAGAGTTGATAAAGAAGGCAAAGGCTGAGGTGACACAAGACTATGTGCGGTCTGTGGCAGATCTAATGGTGATCAAGGGACGACCCCTATTCACAGTGGTAAGGTCCTGCATTGTGTCAGATGTGACACGTGCTGGGTTTAGAGAGGTAGATTTTGGATGGGGCAAAGCAGTGTTTGGGGGACCAGCCAAAAGTGGGGGTGGGGCCTTTTCTGGAATTACCTTTTATGTCCCATATAAGAATGCAAAAGGAAAGGACGGTATGGTATTACCAATATCCTTGCCTGCCAAAGCTATGAAGAGGTTTGCGAAAGAGTTGGATGACATGCTTGGGAACAAAAACCAACCTACACCTAGGGGTCCATACCCTAGTTTTATCGGGTCTTCCTTATAGCTTGTAAAACTCTAGCAAGAAACTATGCAGTTTGAAGAGATGTTTTGAAAGTTTATTTAGAAAGTTTGTACCTCTCTGTCTGTTCTAGTTTCGGTGTGGCATCCCTCATCAACAGGCGTGATCAAAATTAATGTAGATTGCAGCTATATTTGCATATCTGAGAAAAGGGGGTGCTGATATAATAGCAAGAAATGAATCTGGAAGAGTTCTAAATTGTTGTTCATTCATTTTGCCCCTATTTGGCTCAGCTGTTCTAATAGAAGCAAAAGCAATGACAGAAGGTTTAAAAATGGCTCACACAATGGGTTGGCCGAACGTGATCATGGAGAGTGACTGTAAACAGCTTATCTCAGATATCTCATCCTCGGTGCAAGATCTATCAGAACTCGTAGCATTAGTTAAAAAAAATTCATAGGCTATCAGCTACTTTTATAAATTGCCAATTCTCCTTTGTAAACAGGAATGGCAATATTGCTGCTCATAGACTTGCTAGATGGGTTAAGCACTTATCTGTAGGTTTGGTGTGGTCAGATGATCCCCCAACCTTTCTCAGTGATGTACTTCCTCTATTTTCTATTTTCTATTTTATGAGTAATAAATTATTTCAGATCTCAAAAAAAAAATTATGAATAAATAATATATACATTACATAATAAACTAATATAACTTCTATCAATGTGTGTATACATTAAATTATATATTTTATATATTAATTTACGTAAGAATTTTTTTTTAAAAAATTTTAATATGACTACTTCACGATACGCAAGAGATATTTTACAAAAATTCTACCTCCAGAAGATTAAATTGATTAATTCTTCTTCTGTCAGTCTTATTAATTGTTTAAAAAGCATAATTTTTTTTTATTGACAAATACTTTCGCAGGTGCATTATAAATATATAAATTGGCAAACGCACTTATTGTGAGGCATATATTGCTCAATTCAATTGATATAATTAAAACCAGGATGGATATGTATTAATCAATCATATGAGTTCAATATTTTACTGAACTTTATATATAATAAAAAATAAGTAAAAATATGAATCATTTAATAGTCCATTAGATGCCAACCAATTAATTTACTGTTACATATGTACAAATAATTTATAATAAACTAATATACAAATAACGAATTAGACTTTGAAAACTCAATCACACATGCATTCCGATCATTCACAAATGTGGAGAATACGGACGGGGCTCACTTCATGTGAGTCTCATTATACGTGAGTGTGTAGAATGCGTTCAGGCTAAAAAATAATAATTCTTTATAAAATAATTAAATATTGGAATTTTATTCATAATTGTATTCTATTACTCACAATTTAAGTTAAATTAACCAATTAAATTATAATTTTTCACTAATTATTTTGAAGTTAAATATTCTGTTAACTAATTATTATTTAAATTAATTATTTATTAAAAAAAATTTATTATTTGAATTAAACCATTACACTTAAAAAAAGTATTAAATTGCAGCAATTTTTAACGGGAGTTTTCAATATTTTTTTAAGAGGCAGTTTTTCGGGGCCGCCATTGTATAAGTATTTTGCGTTTTTGAAAACCCCCGCTAAATAACTCTAAATTCGTTAAGCCCTAATGCACCGAGGAAGTCCCAAATGAACCCATGCTCCGAGGAACTCGTCCCCACTTCGCTGCATCCCGTTCGCCTTCCGTCCCCAGTTTGAGGTTCGTTTGTTCAGTTTCTATAGTTCCCCATCCCCCATCTTTGGTTCATTGATTTCAGGTCAGTAGTCTTCCCTTCGCAATTGTGATCTCTGTTTTCCATTAATTTCAAATTTGGCTGTTGAGATTTAATTTTTCAAGATAGTTCCTGAACTAAGTTTCAGATTTTATAAATTAAGGTTCGATCTGGCTGGGAGATTTTTCTTTTTTTTTTTTTTAACATACCCTTCGATAATCTGGTTGTGACTGAATCTTGATACAGAGTCCATCACGTGGTTTTCAGTTTGCCTTTGATTTGCAAGTTTTCAGTTTACAATTCTTGGGGAGTAGCAGGTATTATTCTTGGCCTCATGATCATTTCGTTCCGCTTTATTCTTCCTTTTCCAGTTTCTTCTGCACCTGCAGAGTCATTCAGTCTCTATCTCATCAGTTCGTTTGCTCCCCAGCACCCTATTTTTCTGGGTGTTGTTCATATTTATAGGTGCAAGTTTTGCTGACTTGAAGATATCAGCAGAAAGGTGCAAGTTTAGGTATGGTTGGTTTGTAGGTCAGATTTTTTTGTTCATGTTCATTTTTGCTGCCAATTAGGTTACGTGAACAACTGATAAAATTGTTGAAGTTGTGTTAAAATTTAAATTTAACTTTGGTTTCTGTTTACTTGTCAGTTTAAATAATAGACATTGATAAATTCTTGTTACTTTGGGGGCAATTATGTCCGTTTGAATAGTATCCTCGGATTTTGATTTTGATTTAAATTTCATGGGTCTGCGCCTAGTGAGATTCATCATAAATATAATGAAACATCAAATAGGGAATACATTACGTGACAGCTCCGACATTGTAGTTCTATGTTATGATAACGTTTCGTTTATGTGAAATAACGATTGGCATCCACATCACATACTCTCTCTTCTCATATATATCCAGCCTAGCTATATAATGATGATATATTGATCTGTTGAAATTGACTATCATAGGCCACCTTCTAAGTAGTTGTCTCCTTCCCCCCCATGAAAGTAACAACCAAAACTTAATTCAAAGGTTATTCTGTTTCTCATAAATAAATTTACATTAAAATTGGTTATAGAAATTGAAGAAATACTAAATAATTTTCGTACACAACCATTTGATATAATTATAGATCAAGCTTAAGTAATAGATCAAGATTTTCCAAAAAAATAATAATAGATCAAGCTTACAATTAGCAAGCATTTAGACCATTAAAAAACGTTAATGTTCTCTCAAAATATATACAGGCATGTTATTATACCAATAAAAACCGTTAATGTCCTCTCAAAATCTAAAGATTTAAAAAATGAGAAAGTTTTAAGTTAATTAAATTGAAAGCTGAGATTAATAATAAAATATCTTCTAACAAGAGAGAGATAGGGAGATAGAGGGAAAGTATCCGAACCAAAGTCTCGTGCCAAGTCACAGTAACCATGAACGACACATTGAGGGCAGCTGCGCAAGAAGGAGATATAGACTTGCTGTACACACTAATTCGGGTCGATCCATATCTCATTAGTTTATACGAAACTTACAAATGTTAAAACTGCACTAGTATTTATTAAATATTTTTCTTTCATTATTTCAACCAAGTGATATTGGAATTGAGCATACTTCACTATTAGATGTAAGAAAATCATTAGGTGGAAGCAACATAAATCACCAAGTGAATGATTATAACTTTTTTATATTTATTTATTGTTGGACAACTTTACGTTATTATGAATTTAAACCTGTAATGTTTAAGTTATTATAGATATGAATTATATTACTTTAGTTTATTTTAGATTTAAAGTTGTGATATTATGAATATTTCAATGCAATTTGATTATATGATATGATTTGTTGTTTATATTATTTATACTTATGACTGTACAGGTTAAACATGTATATGAAATTTGTTGTAAATTTTAAAAAAATTTCACTAAATTAATTGCGACAATTTTAAATCTCACAAAATAAAAATAATAATTTAAACAATCAAATTAAGATAGTTTTAAACTCTCACAAAATATTTTTTTTAAATCATCATATTAAAATAAAAAAGATCAAAAATTACTGCAAAAAAAAAATTGCACAAATAACGAAGATAAAAAAACCGTCACAATAAAACCACTTCAAAATAAAGTTATGACGGTCAACGAAAAACTGTCTTGAAATGAGCATGCTGTGCATAAATGTGGCGATTTTTTTAAAACTGTCACAGTTCAATTAGAGAAGAAAAAAAAAAAAAAAACTGCCCAACATACGTGTATTGTATTTTGAACCCCTTGAAGCATATGCCCAGCAATGATGTCCGGACTCAGACATTAAATCAAGGTGTTATGCATGATGCATGTAGGGCATCTGATATCAAATTAACACCCCTCGTGGACATCTCCATGTACATCACACGGCTCCTCCATGTCCCTCTCAGCCCTCTCGAGCGTTTATGGTATGCGGAGGTGCCAACTCAACCAGAGTTGATAGAACGCGTATGTTTGGTGATAAATTAATTTTATTAAAAAAAAATATTTTTTAAATAAAATTTTACGCTGAATATTATGCTCTTGTGAATCTCAGACACAAAGAATAGAAACCAGACAAACGAATCAACATTCACGAAGTAGCACTTATGTAAACCACCAGAAAAGATTTGGGACTAAACTTGGGTAGGAGGCTGCGCGAACGCAAGCCCCCGCTACCACAAATTATGACGTAGGCTCTCCCACTTTGGGAGACCTTAGGGTGGCACCCCTCCTAGGTGCAATGGAGGTCACCATCTTAGGATTATAGGCCTTCTTGATCACCCATTGACCCCGTCCAGGTAAGTAAGCTTGCAATGTTGTTTTGGCTCCAAATTTATTGTCAGAAACTCTGCCTTTCTCTTCTAAGTTACCCGATGTGGGACAAACACGAGCATGGGAAAGAAAACTCTTAGCATTTTGTTGATGAGTCATTGTGTCCCACTGTTGTATTGGTTTGTTCACTTAGCTGATAGAGGTCAAACAGGATTAAATATCTAGTAAAGATTGGATTCCCTACTGGTGTAATATGCTAAGGAAATATGATTCACGAAAGAAGAACAAAAGCTATAACTTTGCAATCAAATTCGTGGAGCATCAACCTAAGTTAGCCACAAATGCCCGGCATCGTTTCGGACTAAACCAACACAGGCAGAAGAGCCATTCTCTTTGACACAATCATCAGTTTTGGTCTTCACTCAGACCTCCACAGGAACCAACCACGACACTGGCTTACGCACTCTTTGAGAGAGTCTGAGCTGCATTATCTGCCCCGTATTCACCTCCTCACCCTATCTCATATCCCAAGAGCAAATCACCTTCATCTCGCAGCCCTGCTGCATAAACCCATTCATTCATTTCATTTCAGTGACACAGCAAAGGTGAAAACCCAACCGCTGGCACGAACATTTTCATTAAACGACGTCGCTTAGGAGCGCTTGCTCGTAAACGAAACTCTATAAACGACGTCTTTCGATTAAAACATATTCTAATCTATTAACTGAACTCCTATAAACTATCCTGCTGACAGTCCTGCCTCTTCCCTTCCCCTTCCCCTTCCCCTTCCCCGGATTGTGGCTTTTGCGATTGCGATTCCGATTCCGATTACGACAACGACACACATCATTAATCATTATGATGAGCTCTGTAGCTGAAACCGAGAGGACACTGTATGTACTCTCTCTGTCTCTGCCTTCCTTAATGTGTATTTGTTTCTATGTGTAGAGTTTAGGGTTTGTACAGTGCTGAGACAGAGCAATTTGATTTTCATCTTAATGTATCTGACTCGTAGGTTGTTTCCTTTCACAAAGGATATTGACCCTAATTTTTTTTTTATCCTTAGGTACCCATATGTAACTGGTACCTCTGTAGTCGCCATCAAATACAAAGATGGGATTCTTATGGCTGCTGATATGGGAGGTCAGATGCTAAAATCTGAGCACTTTATACCAACATCTTACCTTTGTTTCAATCAGCTTTAGCTTCTTAAGTGCAATTATATGCTTTAGTTCTTTTTATTTTTATTTTATTTTGTACACCTTAGTTGGAGCTATTTTCAGTTGCCTTTGCTGAGAATAGATATTGTTGTTTGTTATATTTAGACATTGCTCCTTTCAGTTTCCAGGTATAGTATTTAATTGGGCTGTTTATATTCATACCAAAATTCTCTATGGCTTCTGAATCTGATTCATATGGAAATTGCTTTTCAAGAGCTTTTTTTTTTTTTGGACAAATAAATTGTGATTCCTTAGAAGTGCTGGTTTTAGTACTCCTTTATGATTCATAAATGTGCCATCTCTGCCTAGTTCATATTTTTTAAGTATTGGCCTCACCCTGCATCTCATGTCAATGATGGATATGCTGATAGGTTCCTATGGATCTACCCTGCGGTACAAGAGTGTTGAGCGTTTGAAGCCAATTGGAAAACATTCTCTTCTTGGTGCCAGCGGGGAAATAAGTGACTTTCAGGAGATTCTACGCTACCTTGATGAGCTTATGTAAGCACTCTATTTTTTCTAATTTTATAACTTTGTTATTTAAGTAAGCACTGGTTATTTCAAATAAGGGAAGGACAGAAGGGTCTTCTTAGTTAAATGCTTCTGGATCTGCTTTTGTTTCCCTTGTTTTACTTATTCATTTTAAATTGTTTCAAACATTGAGGAAAAGAGTCCATCTATGTTTTTTCACCTAACCTTTTTGATATGATAACTTTAATATTCGCATCTAACTGTTGGTTTTGAGTTTTGACTGCTGCAGCCTTTATGACAACATGTGGGATGATGGGAATTCTCTAGGGCCTAAGGAGGTGCATAACTATTTAACTCGTGTGATGTATAATAGACGTAACAAGTTCAACCCATTATGGAACTCACTTGTACTTGGTGGTGTTAAAAATGGGCAGAAGTACCTTGGCATGGTATGTCTTGCTTTGTCTTTTTATTTGGTTCCCCAGTGAGTTACCTACAAGTTTATTCAGTTTTTGTATTTGTGAATCTTGTCCAGGTTAACATGATTGGCATTAATTTTGAAGACAATCATGTAACAACTGGGTTTGGAAATCATCTTGCAAGGCCAATTCTCCGTGACGAGTGGCATGAAAATTTGACTTTCGAAGAAGGCATCAAGTTACTAGAAAAATGCATGCGTGTACTTTTATATCGTGATAGGTCTGCTGTCAACAAGATTCAGGTTTTGTTCTGTTTCCTTTTCTTGCCTCCCTCTCCCCCCCCCCCCCCGGGTCTTCAGAAATTCTGAAAAAAAATGATATAAGTGAAATCTCCAAATATTATCCTGAATCTGATCTGTAGCTGTTAATGGCTCAACTTTGCTCAGATTTATCTTTTAAGATATCGCCCTAAATTTTGATTGTTTTTGGATTATGAATGGAATTTGAAAGGGCCTATTTGGAATTGAATGATAATTTTGTCTGTAAATCAATCTCTTCTACATTGTTGTCATTATTTAGAAGCCACATTTATTTTTTCAGTTAGAAGTTTTGGAGATTGCATTTAATCCTTTGAGAAGAATATGGTTTAGGCCTAAGCATTTGTAAGAAAGTTCAATTAGTAGGTTTTTAGCTGGAAAGCATTAACTTTCTTTGGACCTAGGTCTCAATGTGGCCTTCTCTACCTGGGGTTGGTCCTTGTGGGGTTTAATCTCCACTTAGCCCAAAGGATATAAAAGTTAGTAGGTTTCTAGGCGGCAGAGAGCTTAATTATACTTACGTGAAATCAATTGGGAATCAGGAGTAATGAGCATGGTATCCTTGCATAGTTAGAATAATTGATTTTGGCTGTCTCAGCTCAACATAGCTTGGCATAGAATATTGACCATCTGAGATATAAAGGCTTGTTCGTCATCAAAATGCAAGGTTTCAATTTCTTTTACTGTGCCCATTCTTTAGAGTGTTGGTGGTCATTATGACAGCCAACCGCTATGCTTATTTTATGTTTGAAGTCTTGAGACTGGAAACTTTTTATATACATTTATATTTACTATTTGAGTCATGAATGTTGAAGATGCTAAATCAGGGGTGAACTGTGAACTTTAATTACACCCTTTTTATCATGTGTATATATGAGGCCTGGATCTGATCTAAATGACTTTGCTGCCTTCATTTGTTGTTGGATTCTTATTCTTAAATCTTAATATAATCTTCAGTTGAATTGATTTGGTATCTGTTGCATTATGATAGACTATCTGGATTGTTGAATTGATTTGGTATCTGTTGCATTATGATAGACTATCTGGATTGTTGAATTTTCAGATAGCTAAAATTACTGAAGAAGGTGCTACTCTTTTCCCACCATTTTCATTGATAACATACTGGGAGTTCTCTGCTTTCAAAAATCCAACAGTGGGTGCTGAAGGTTCATGGTAGCTGTCTGGTTGTGAAATGAAATGAGACAGAATTTTAAATTGATATGAAATGGTTTCCAACAGATCTCTTCATTGTGTTAAATGGTTATGAAATGAATCACCCTTCTGAAGTTAAATGAGACCGGATGCTTTGCTTATAATTTTCTTGAATTCTTATGGTTGTTTGACATGACTTGTCCTCTATTTCAGTTTTCAGTTCTCTTTTATTATGGCATCATTATGGCCCGTTTTCCTTGCTCTTCAATTGTTTGCATTTACATCTATGCGGTGCATGTGTTTGAAATGAATGATCATGTCTAAAGATTTGTTCGACAATTTTCATTCCTTAGGGGGTGTTTGGGAACTTTAAAAACCAATTTAAAATAGTACAAAGTGAAACTAATTATATAAGTCCATATAAAAATGAACTTATTCAAAATTAAAATTTAGTTTGGCTTCAAATTCAAAATTAATTTTAATTTATTTTTATCTTATAAAATAAAATAAAATTAGTAAACTAAAAAATGAATATAAAAATAATTGTAATTATATTAGATTGAGTTGTTAGCTTCTTGTAATAGAATAAGAGAGGGAAAAGGTTGATAAAAGAGGAGAGAATCGAGAAAAAAATTGAGTTGGAAAACAAATTAATTTTGAGTTAGATTTTTTAAAAACAAGTTTTGCTTCAAATTCTTTTTTTTTTTTTTTTTGGTAAATAGTTTTGCTTCAAATTCTAACTAGATAAGAACTAGTTCTTAAAATTTTAGTAATAATTAAACATCTTGTATTTAAAAATTAGTCCCATAGCACCAATATATCTGGATTTTTAAAGTTGTCAAAGCACTTTTTTATATTTTCTCTTCTAAACAAAATCTGTAAGTTTTGAGAAAATTATTGGTAGAGACAATGTATCAAACCGTAGTGCATGAATTGATAGCGTATGGAGTCTAAATAAGATTGTCGGTTTTGGGGTTGACGATGCTGTGGTGCTGTGGTGATTTTGCATCAAATGCATGATGGGCCACTCCCTCTGCCTGGCGTATTATTTTGCAAAAAGACTAAATTATATTGAATATATTTAGGCACGACTTTTTATATTTTTTTTAAATATGACTACTTCACTATACGAGACATGATTTTACAAAAATTCTCATATTAAGTTAATTATTTCCTCTACTATCACTCTTATTGATTGACAAATACCGTTTGGCAGGTGCATTATAAATACCATTCTTACTAAACTTGTCATATAATAAAATTGAGTAACAATATGAATCAGTTAATAGTTCATTCGATGCCAACCAATTAATTTGATTATTATGTACAAATAATATTTAATAAACTAATTTATAAATAAGAAATTTATTGAGCACTTTTTTTTATGAATAAATACTAAAACACACACACACACAAGCCAAATATGATACCTGTACGTTCGGATCTTACTTTATGTGAGTCTCATTATATGTGAGTGCTTACAGTGCATTCTGGTTAAAAGATAATTTTTTAAAATATTAATTAAGTATAGGAATTTTATTTATATTTTTTTGTAAACTTATAATTTTATACCATTACTCGCATTACTCACATTCCAGTTAAATTAATCAATTAAAATATAATTTTTCACTAATTTTTAATATTAATTATTCTCTAAGTTAACTACTTATTATTTGAATTAATTATTTATTAATAAAAATTTGATTATTTATTATTTGAATTAAACCTTTACCACTAACATAATTAAAAGGCTAATATATTATATACTTATTTAATATTTTATATTATTATAAAGAAGATTTTTCTTTTTAATCTCAAAATTTTAATTTTTTAAAAAAATCACTAATAACTAATTATTGAATACAAATAAAACAAGAGTTAAACTTGTAAACACTAGCATCTTTTTTTTATAAATACATTATATGCTTACAATTGCTTTCAAATAAAAATTATATATTCTTTTTTATATACACTGTTATCAATATCTATACGTTAGAGCCTGCTTATGACTCTTATACTATATCCGCATGGGACATATATATATATATATATATATTATTTTTATACTATTTTTTTAATAAAACAAAAAAAACATACATTTCAATACATTTTTGTTATCTTCTTTTAATAATAAAATAAAAGAATGATATAAAAACGTAGTATGTGATCAACATTTTCTTAAAAATTGACATTTGATGAATTGATAAGATCAAATTGTGTTAATTTTAAAAATCTTGAACTGTAAATGTTTACTGACATGTAACATTTTTTTAATAAAAAAAAACAAAAGACACATAACTTTGATGCGAGATATAATATGAACACATGCATGATACTTGTGAATCCCTTGAAGTATAAAACAAGTATCAATATCCTAATAAATCAATCATTCTAAAAATTTAGTTAGTTAGATAAAAATACATAAATAATTTTATATTTATAATATATTTTTTCACATAATAATTATTTTGGCTTGAATCGTGAATAATATATAAATCTATTTTATCTTATAATGAAATTCAACATATTATTTATAAAGAATAGCAAATGATAAGGATCTTAAATACATGGTAAGATATAAATTCTGATACTATATTATGATCTAGTTATTTCAAAAGTTTAAACTGTTAGATAAAAAAATATGAATAGTTTTATACTTCTGATAATATGTTATGAAACTATCTTTGAAATTTAAATTATTAAGTGAAATAAAATAAATAATTTTATATTTCTATTAACAAAGATATCAAATTGACATTTTATGTTTTCTTTTTTTTAATTAATAAAAATTTAAGTTAAAAAAAATATTCGCTCTAATTTACAATCAAAACATGCTTTCAGACTTATCATGGCAAAATATGAACGAAAAATCAATTAAGTGAGCTAATCGTCATTAGTAATTGACGTGTTATATTATGCATCTATTGTCAAATTAACACTACTCATTGTCTATTTATTCACTGTACGTCACATGTTATGTTTTTTTTTTATTAACAAAAATTTAGATTAAAAAAAAATAATCTTAATTTAAGTCAGAACATGCTTTTAACTCTTTAATTACTTAAAAAAATATTTACAAATAATCTATAAATAAAAAAATTAAAAAATCAAATTTAAATTACAACGACAATAAACAAAAAGTCTATTAAATAAACCAACCCCTATTAGCAATTGACGTGTTATGTTATGCGAGAATTGAGATGCATCTGGGATATCTGTTGTCAAATTAACACCACTCGTTGTTCTTATCCGTTGTACGTCAACGTCACAGGCAAAGTCTCTTACGACTTCTCAAATTAATTAATTATAAGGCTCCTCCATTAGCCTCAAAAAAGGAAAAAAAAACAAAAACAAAAAAAAAAGCTCCGCCATGTCCCTCTGAGCGCTCTCAAGTGTTTGCAATGCGAAGGTGCCAACCAGAGCTGGCAGCACCCGCCTAGTCCACTCCTCGTAAACTTAAGCAGCTATACAACCATAGATGACCAGGATGGTTTACCTTTCGATATTTCATTCAATCATTCATTTTAAATACTAATATTTTTCATTTTTTTTAAATCAATCTATTTAATCATATGTTAACTTATTTTTAATTATAATTTTTTAAATTAATTTCAATTAAATTTGAATAGATTGAAAGAAATAAATGTAACTTTTTTAAACTATTATCAATTAAATTTGAAAAATAAATATATTTGATTAAATTTTAACAACAATTGTTCAATGGTAGATAATTTGACAATTAGAAATAATTAAAGACAAGTAGATAAACTATTAAAAAATAACAATGGCAATAGTTTCACCTTTGCTTAAGATTGTAACAGTGCATTGTGCTTGAGATTGAGAAGTAAAAGAAATTTGAATTGGAGGCCTTCCATTAGAACCTAATTAAAAATATAATCTTCTCGGTGTGTCTGTTTAATGCAATGGTTAGCAATGGAGTAGAACCAGACATATTTTCTTTAAATTAAAAGAATTGTTTAATTGGACTACAGCAAACTCTTCTCTTTAGAATTGTTTGTGTGTTGTATGACTGAATCAACCATAAACAGGGTCGTGCTTATATGCATTTAACTACTCCGTCTTCTTTTTCTCTCTCGAATCTTCTTCCTTCAATCAAAACTCAGTTCTTAGTAAACAAATACTTTAAATTAGAAATAAATTATTATTAAATAAGAGAAAGATATATTTATTTTTAAGTTATCAAGATTTTGTAAATTAAGAAGATAGGTAAAATGGACAGAAATTCAATCGGCATTCACATCTTTTAAAGCTAAAATCATAATTTTTACATTCAATATTGTTATTCATATCCATTACATTTCTACACCTCTCCTTTTACACATTCATCTTTTGAAAAAGAGAGAGAGAGAGAAATATGAATATTATTAGTAGTGTTTTACATTTATGGTTGACTAACTAAAAGAGGTCTTTTGGCTATTATTTCCCTTATCAACTATGAGAACTGCATATGTAAACTTTCATTTTTGGGATCAGTTTGGTATGGGGTATACAAAACTCATTCATCAAATATTTAATCCCATTTTTACATCATACCAAATATACACCTGGCATTAATTTTTCCAACTTCAGCAAGCAAAGTATTTGACTCCCTCTAGTTTACTCTAATACTCTTAACATCCGAATGACAATTTTCAACTGGACATGTTGCATGTAACGCAATTAGAAGGCAAGCATCTGATCTACGAGTTGGTGCTAGGCACTGCTAGCATTGTTCTTGCTGTGCTGGATGTTAATCTGCTTGGTAAAGTTATCAAGATAGATTCAGTATGGATATATGGATCTTTTTAGCTGTATGATATGTTGATATATGAAGGTCGGTGAAGTATTCCTCTTCTTTTTTTTTATTGTTTCCTTGGAATTTGTTTATGAATATTATGGTTCCATTAATAGACTATAAACAAGTCCATCTCACGGAGGAAAGGTGAATGAAAATCAAACACGAAAGTTCGTATATATATATATATATATATATTGTCACACCATTTACTTGTTGAAACGAAGGTCATAGATTCTAATTAAGATACATGAAATTTGGGACAGAAGCCAGACATTAAAATAGGAAAAGTGGAAAACTCTTGCCGCTGCAAATTTAGAAATATACTAGATAATAAGATTCTGTTTAGCATTACATAAACGTTCGTACAACCACAGCTTCAAGTTTTATATACCACGAATCTGTACATGTACCAGCTGAGAAAGCAAGGCTACATTACATTATGTATTTTTCACATTTATAATAATGCTACAGACTACAGAGAATGCACGAGGTTGTTTCTGTTGCGTGGGTTTTGTTGCCGTGTATGATTAATCTTCATTATTTTGCCAGCTATAGCAGCTGCTGGTGTGTTCCCCCACTTCTGGATAGCGTTACCTCTCTCTTCTCTCTCTTCTCCATTATCTGAATCCATCCATTATATATACATGAGAAAGAACAGATGATGCTTGGAGAAGGACCTGTCACTTGTCCTGCTCCTGTTTCTTCGCATGCGAGGTAGTTGTGGAGTCATATTCATGCATCTCATTTACGGAATTCTAGGAACTTACTCTGATAGTGACACCCATTCAGTAGAAAATACATTAATATACAATGTAATGGGAAATTCTTGCATAATTTGTAATTGAAATCGACCTCCTCCTCCCATAAATACTGTATTCTTATAGTACAACTAAATATATGTTTTAAAAAATATTTCTATAATGAATTTTAAATTATTAACATTAAATTTATTTATATTTTCTTAATATTAATGATAAAAATATTTTTTAAAATATATAATAATTTCTCATTCGAGTTAACTCTTATCCGTCTACTAAAAATTCTTAAGTTATGTACTCTTTTTATGAAATGAGTTGTCCAAAGTAAGCTAAGAATAATATTATTTCACATTTCATTTTTACATGTTTCTCTTTACATTTATTTTTTATGGTTAAAAAAAGAAAAAAATAAAAAAAAAGAGTTTCTCTCTTATTTTTTATTTAATTAAAATAAAAATTATTTAAAAATTTAAATATTAACTAAAATATAATTAAATAATAATATAAAAACACTTTACATCAATTATAAATTAAATTTAAATTAAAATAAATTAAAATTTACACATGAACAAAGAGAGAGTCCAACTTCTTTTAAAAATAAAGATGTTTATTACTCTTGAAGAAGGAAAAGGAGGTCCCTCGCGGAGGATGCAAACATTTTCCCACGCAAAAAATGTGGTGCTCGTTGAATCCTATCGCCACAGCATTTCTGGACCATCCATTAATTTTTTTTTTTTTTTTGATGAAAACCATCCATTAATTATTAATGTTCGACTTCTCCATTTATAAATGCTACCGTGCCCTTATTCCACTCTCTAAATTAAATTTCAACACTTAACTCTCTTTCGTTCTTACTTCATCAGCAATCGCCATTTTCTTACAACATGGCTTCATCATCTCCCTCGTTAATTTTTACAGTACGTAGGTGCCAACCGGAGCTGGTGGCTCCGGCTATGCCCACTCCCCGTGAGGCTAAGCTATTATCCGACATAGATGACCAAGAAGGTCTGCGTTTTCAAATCCCAATCATACAGTTCTATCGTCATGAGCCGTCAATGGCAGGGAAAGATCCAGTTCAAGTTATTAGACAAGCACTCGCACAAACACTTGTGTTCTACTACCCATTTGCGGGTAGGCTTAGGGAAGGGCCTGGTCGCAAGCTCATCGTGGATTGCACTGGAGAGGGCGTCATGTTCATTGAGGCTGATGCAGACGTGACACTTGATCAATTTGGTGACGCTCTTCAACCACCATTTCCGTGCTTCCAAGAACTCCTTTATGATGTTCCTGGCTCAGAAGGAATTATTAACTGTCCCATTCTACTTATACAGGTCTTTTCCACTTCTTTCCTTTTAGAAAACAAATACTCACAAAAACTATTTTCGACATTTTGAAGACTAAATATAGGGTAAACTAACTACGCAGAAAAATATTAAATATACTTATGTACATGTGTTTCGTACATATATTACACCTAATTGTTGATTAGTTAGTTTGTTATTAGTTTTTTCAATTAGTTATGGCTATGTAAGTCTATATTATATTGTGTAAATTCACTTTCATCATTTTTCATCTAAGTTTATTTCTAGTTTTTTTTAAAATTTTCTCATGTATGTCCAACATTGAGTAGTTTAAAAAAGCTCAATATAAAATTTAAAGTCATAAGACATTTTTATATAATAAGTTAGTCTTTTAAAATATAGTTCTTCTCCTTTCTAATAATTGGTTTATCACAATCCTATTTTTGTCCTCTACCGTTTGGGCACAGTGCAATCACGCAAGTCCACAACCTTCTACACTGAATCAATATCATTTTGATAGTTGGAGATCAATTTCCCTTTTCCGGTTTTTTTGCATTTTGAAGAGTTTCCTTTCCGGATTTCGTTTTGTTACCAAATTTCCTCGGCAACCAAAAACAAGTTATACAACTTCATTTTCATTTTGTTGGATTTTGGCTGCACGTCCAACCATGGAAGCCACTAACAACTTAGAAGCCACTGTTCCAAATGGTTCTTTGTTCTCCATTTCAAATCAATTTAACTTCATCCCTTTTCGTGGGGGTTAAACTTTGGTAGATTCTGCCTCTTTTATGAGTGATTAAGGATTGGTAGTTTCTGTTTTTAAGTGGTTAAATTTTGATTCAATTTTGGTGGCGAGTCCCAATTTGCAAGCAACTGATAATCGGTGATAATTTTAATAATAAATACGACGATAATTTCCGCGAGTTAGTTTATTTCATTTCAAATTTTATATGTTCTGATGATGTAAATTTTCACATGACTTGGATTTTTTTTTATTTGTTTTTATTCTATGTTGAAAATGCTGAGTAAAGGCATACTCTAGCTTACATGTTTATTACACCTAATTGTTAATTAGTTAGTTTGTTAGATTAATTACTTCAATTAGTTACTCTAGTTCATTATATAACACCCATATTGTATTATGTAAATTCACCTTTCCTATTTTTAATCAAAGTTTCTCTCAAATTTTTCTCATCTGTAAATATGCAAAAAAAATTTGGATTTGCTTGATGTTGGATATTAAATGACAGGTTACACGCCTCAAGTGCGGTGGTTTCATCGTCGCCTTTCGCTTGAATCACACAATGAGTGACGGATCTGGTTTTGTGCAATTCATGAACGCCTTGGCTGAAATGGCCAAGGGTGCGAGTGAACCTTCCATTGCACCTGTGTGGCGTAGGGAGCTCCTAAATGCAAGGGACCCACCGCGTGTTACCCACAACCATCGCGAATACGAGCAAGTGCTCGATACCGACGGGACCATCAATAATCCATCCGAAGACGACATGGCTCACAAATCTTTCTTCTTCGGGCCTGACGAGACAGCTGCCATTCGTCGCTTGGTTCCCCATCACCTTCGTGAAAGCACCACATTTGAGGTCGTCACCGCATGCTTTTGGCTCTGCCGCACAAAAGCATTGCAAATAGAGCCAGACGAGGAGGTTCGCATGATGTGCATCGTCAACGCACGAGCTAAGTTCAACCCTCCATTATTACCTGTTGGTTATTATGGCAACGGTTTTGTGTACCCAGCAGCGGTTGCCACTGCAGGGAAGCTTTGTGAAAATCCATTTGGGTATGCCTTAGAGTTGATAAAGAAGGCAAAGGCTGAGGTGACACAAGACTATGTGCGGTCTGTGGCAGATCTAATGGTGATCAAGGGACGACCCCTATTCACAGTGGTAAGGTCCTGCATTGTGTCAGATGTGACACGTGCTGGGTTTAGAGAGGTAGATTTTGGATGGGGCAAAGCAGTGTTTGGGGGACCAGCCAAAAGTGGGGGTGGGGCCTTTTCTGGAATTCACCTTTTATGTCCCATATAAGAATGCAAAAGGAAAGGACGGTATGGTATTACCAGTATCCTTGCCTGCCAAAGCTATGAAGAGGTTTGCGAAAGAGTTGGATGACATGCTTGGGAACAAAAACCAACCTACACCTAGGGGTCCATACCCTAGTTTTATCGGGTCTTCCTTATAGCTTGTAAAACTCTAGCAAGAAACTATGCAGTTTGAAGAGATGTTTTTGAAAGTTTATTTAGAAAGTTTATACCTCTGTGTCTGATCTAGTTTAGGTGTGGCGTAGATTGAGCTATATTTGCATATCTGGGAAAAGGGTGCTGATAAAATAGCAAGAAATGAATCCAGAAGAGTTCTAAATTGTTGTTCATTCATTTTGCCCCTATTTGGCTCAGCTGTTCTAATAGAAGCAAAAGCAATGACAGAAGGTTTAAAAATGGCTCACACAATGGGTTGGCCGAACGTGATCATGGAGAGTGACTGTAAACAGCTTATCTCAGATATCTCATCCTCGGTGCAAGATCTATCAGAACTTCGTAGCATTAGTTAAAAAAAATTCATAGGCTATCAGCTACTTTTATAAATTGCCAATTCTCCTTTGTAAACAGGAATGGCAATATTGCTGCTCATAGACTTGCTAGATGGGTTAAGCACTTATCTGTAGGTTTGGTGTGGTCAGATAATCCCCCAACCTTTCTCAGTGATGTACTTCCTCTATTTTCTATTTTCTATTTTCTGAGTAATAAATTATTTCAGATCTCAAAAAAAAAATTATGAATAAATAATATATACATTACATAATAAACTAATATAACTTCTATCAATGTGTGTATACATTAAATTATATATTTTATATATTAATTTACGTAAGAATTTTTTTTAAAAAATTTTAATATGACTACTTCACTATACGCACGAGATATTTTACTAAAATTCTACCTCCAGAATATTAAGTTGATTAATTCTTCTTCTGTCAGTCTTATTAATTGTTTAAAAGCATAATTTTTTTTTATTGACAAATACTTTTGCAGGTGCATTATAAATATATAAATTGGCAAACGCACTTATTGTGAGCATATATTGCTCAATTCAATTGATATAATTAAAACCAGGATGGATATGTATTAATCAATCATATGAGTTCAATATTTTACTGAACTTTATATATAATAAAAATAAGTAAAAATATGGAATCATTTAATAGTCCATTAGATGCCAACCAATTAATTTACTGTTACATATGTACAAATAATTTATAATAAACTAATATACAAATAACGAATTAGACTTTGAAAACTCTATAACACATGCATTCCGATCATTCACAAATGTGGAGAATACGGACGGGTCTCACTTCATGTGAGTCTCATTATAGGTGAGTGTCTAGAATGCGTTCAGGCTAAAAAAGAATAATCCTTTATAAAATAATTAAATATTAAAATTTTATTCATAATTGTATTCTATTACTCACAATTTAAGTTAAATTAATCAATTAAATTATAATTTTTCACTAATTATTTTGAAGTTAAATATTCTATGTTAACTAATTATTATTTAAATTAATTATTTATTAAAAAAAATTTATTATTTGAATTAAGCCATTACACTTAAAAAAAAGTATTAAATTGCAGCAATTTTTAACGGGAGTTTTCAATATTTTTTTAGAGGCAATTTTTCATGGCCGCCATTGTATAAGTATTTTGCGGCGGTTCTTTTTTCATAAATTTTGCGGCGGTTTTGAAAACCCCCGCTAAATAACTCTAAATTCGTTAAGCCCTAATGCACTGAGGAAGTCCCAAATGAACCCATGCTCTGAGGAACTCGTCCCCACTTGGTTGCATCCCGTTGGCCTTCCGTCCCCAGTTTGAGGTTCGTTTGTTCAGTTTCTATAGTTCCCCATCCCCATCTTTGGTTCATTGATTTCAGGTCAGTAGTCTTCCCTTTGCAATTGTGATCTCTGTTTTCCATTAATTTCAAATTTGGCTGTTGAGATTTAATTTTTAAGATAGTTCCTGAACTAAGTTTCAGATTTTATAAATTAAGGTTCGATCTGGCTGGGAGATTTTTTTTTTTTTTTTAACATACCCTTTGATAATCTGGTTGTGACTGAATCTTGATACAGAGTCCATCACGTGGTTTTCAGTTTGCCTTTGATTTGCAAGTTTTCAGTTTACAATTCTTGGGGAGTAGCAGGTATTATTCTTGGCCTCATGATCATTTCGTTCCGCTTTATTCTTCTTTTTCCAGTTTCTTCTGCACCTGCAGAGTCATTCAGTCTCTATCTCATCAATTCTTTTGCTCCCCAGCACCCTATTTTTCTGGGTGTTGTTCATATTTATAGGTGCAAGTTTTGCTGACTTGAAGATATCAGCAGAAAGATGCAAGTTTAGGTATGGTTGTTTTGTAGGTCAGATTTTTTTGTTCATATTCATTTTTGCTGCCAATTAGGTTATGTGAACAACTGATAAAATTGTTGAAGTTGTGTTAAAATTTAAATTTAACTTCGGTTTCTGTTTACTTGTGTCAGTTTAAATAATAGACATTGATAAATTCTTGTTACTGTGGGGGCAATTATGTCCGTTTGAATAGTATTCTCGGATTTTGAGTTTGATTTAAATTTCATGGGTCTGCGCCTAGTGAGATTCATCATAAAATATAATGAAACATCAAATAGGGAATACATTACGTGACAGCTCCGACATTGTAGTTCTATGTTATGATAGCGTTTCGTTTATGTGAAATAACGATTGTCATCCACATCACATACTCTCTCTCTTCTCATATATATCCAGCCTAGCTATATAATGATGATATATTGATCTGTCGAAATTGACTATCATAGGCCACCTTCTAAGTAGTTGGCTCCTTCCCCACTGAAAGTGACATCCAAAAACTTAATTCAAAGGTTATTCTGTTTCTCATAAATAAATTGACAATAAAATTGATTATAGAAATTGAAGAAATACTAAATAATTTTCGTACATAACCATTTGATATAATTATAGATCAAACTTAAGTAATAGATCAAGATTTTCCAAAAAAAAATAATAATAGATCAAGCTTACAATTAGCAAGCATTTAGACCATTAAAAAACGTTAATGTTCTCTCAAGATATATACAGGCATGTTATTATACCAATAAAAACCGTTAATGTCCTCTCAAAATCTAAAAATTTAAAAAATGAGAAAGTTTTAAGTTAATTAAATTGAAAGCTGAGATTAATAATAAAATATCTTCTAACAAGAGAGAGACAGGGAGATAGAGGGAAAGTATCAGAACAAAAGTCTCGTGCCAAGTCACAGTAACCATGAATGACACATTGAAGGCAGCTGCGCAAGAAAGAGATATAGACTTGCTGTACACACTAATTCGGGTCGATCCATATCTCATGTGAAGAGTAGAAAGTTGTGATCTTTGTTGTATTTTGATGAGCATGGTAAGTCAAAAGTTATATTTATGGTGTGTATTTCATTAGTTTTTATGAAACTTACAAATGTTAAAATTGTATTAGTATTTATTAAATATTTTTCTTCTATTATTTTAACCAAGTGATGTTGTAATTGAGCATACTTCACTATTAAATGTAAGAAGATCATTACGTGATAGCAACATGAATCACCGAGCAAATAATTATAACTGTTTTTTATAATTGTTTACTGTAGGACAACTTTCAATTATTATGAATTTGAACTTGTAATGTTTAAGTTATTATGGATATGAATTATATTACTTTAATTTATTTTGAATTTAAAGTTGTAATGTTATAAATATTTCAATGGAATTTGACTATACAATATGAATTGTTGTTTATATTATTTATACTTATTACTGTACACGTTAAAAATATATAAAGAAATTATTGTAAATTTAAAAAAAATTCACTAAATTAATTGCGATAATTTTAAATCCCATAAAATAAAAAATAATAATTTAAATAATTAAATTAAGATAATTTTAAACTCTCAAAAAATATTTTTTTAAATCATCTGATCAAATAAGAAAGGTCAAAAATTACTGCAACAAAAAAAATTACACAAATAACGAAGATAAAAAACCGTCACAATAAAACCACTTCAAAATAAAGTTATGACGGTCAACGAAAAACTGCCTTAAAATGACTATGCTGTACATAAATGTGGCGATTTTTTTAAAACCGTCACAGTTCAATTAGAGAAAAAAAAAAAAAACTGCCCAACATACATGTATGGTATTTTGAGCCCCTTGAAGCACATGCCAAGCATTGATGTCCGGACTCAGATCTCAAATCAATGTGTTATGCATGATGCATGTGGGGCATCTGATGTCAAATTAACACCCGACGTGGACATCTCCATGTACATCACACGGCTCCTCCATGTCCCTCTCAGCCCTCTCTAGTGTTTATGGTATGCGGAGGTGCCAACTCAACCAGACTTGGTAGAACGTGTAGAACGTGTATATTTGGTGATAGACTAATTTTATTAAAAAAATTATTTTTTACAATTTTAATAAAATTTTAATTATAAATTATTTTAATTATAAAATAAATTAATATAAATACATATTGAATTCACTCCTTGTGAGCTTAAGCGGCTATCCGATATATAGATTACCAAGATGGTCTACGTTTTCTAAATTCTGTTCATTCAAGGGTGGAGCTAGAAGGAAATCATGAGGGGCCAAAGGGAAAAAAAAATTAATTTTAGCTAACCATGTTGCAAAATTTTATTTTTCAAATGAAAAGACACGAGCACAAGTGAAAGTTTGAAAAAAATTTGGGGGCCTTGGCCTCCCTCCAACTACACTACGCGCCGCTCCTCCGTTCATTCATCCATTTTAAATATCAATATATACTTTTTTTTCATTTTTTTATTTTTTTAAAAATATTTCATTTAAGAATACGTCAGTTATAATATATCTAAAGAAAAAGTAAAATATTAATAATATATACAAAATACTAATGTATTATAATTAAAATATTTTAAAATGCCCATACAAAGCATGAGTTACTTATTAATTTATTCTTTTTTATGAAATCAGAGTTATCTTCTTTGAGAATAAGTTAATTTATTATATTATTTACTTTATTTGATTGACACAATAGTTATTTATAAATGTTAGCTTCACTTTGGAACCGGGTTGCAGAGAGTGGGACCTGCCCCCAACTGAGTTGAGAAGCCTCTGCTAGTTGTATGATGCTTTGAGAGTTCAGACTCGGTGTTGCGGTTTATAGTAATTTCTTTCTCCTTTGAACTTTAAGCCCTGATGTATTACGAGAAGAAAAAAAAAAGACACATTAATTTTCTTTAAATATTTTTTTATTTCTTTTAATTTTAACATTTTTATCCATATCTTTCGAACATGAAGATAAACTTTTTAACAACAATTCTTTACATATATCACTTTAAATTATTTTTATTATTAAAAACTACAAATAGAAAGTGATAACATATATTATTACGTAGAATTACATTTTTCTTACAAACTAATTTAAAATTAAAATGAAAACGGTTAGTATTATATAATTATAAAATTAATGTTTCTTTCTTTATATTTATTTGTTGCATATTTTATTAAATTGATGTAAATTTTGATCTAGCTAAAACATTTAAAAAAAAAGGTGCCTGACACGGTTAAAATAAATAAAGCAAATGAAATATAGTAAATAAAAAGTAAAAATAAAAAATGAGTTTATTTTAATTATTAATAAGATACTTCTATGTGTCAATTTATTTTTAAAATTTTCGCTTTCTTATTTTAATTACTTCTATGTGTTTGAGAGGATAGGTGGATTGTTTCGTATACAAATATGTTGGGTTATAAATGTTATTGGTGTATTAACTGATTCAAACAATTCAAATTAAATATTTGAGTTTGTAAACATTGCGAGTCTACTTTGTTGATTATGGGGTTACTGTTTGATTTTTCAAATGTAACTCTGGATGGAGAATATTCTTTTATTTATTTTCTACTAACTCTTGTATATACATCAGAAAAATATCAAGAAAATTTTATCATGAAAGTTCCTATATATATTTCGTCACACCATTTACTTGTTCAAACAAAGGTCATAGATTCTTATAACACATGAAACTGCAAAAAGTTTTCTGAATTCTGGCACACTCTTTACGATTATATTTGCAATTCGGGAACACTGAAGATTGTTGTAGGTTTTTGTTGAAAGATTTTGGCTCTGAGTTTTCTGTCTTGACTATTGTTAAATATTTCAGGCATGAAGTGTGGAAAAGTGGAAAGAAGCCAGAAATTAAAATAGGAAAAATGGAAAAGCTCTTACCTCTGCAAATTTAGAAATATACTGGATTGCTCGTTATCTGAAGTTGATAAGATTATGTATAGCATTACATATACGTACATCCACAACCACAACTTTTATATGCCACTAATCTGTACATATACCAGCTGGGAAAGCCCTTATTCCATTCACTCAATCAATGTTAAGCACTTTTATTTAACTCTCTTTCGTTCTTACTTCATCAGCAATCGCCATTTTCTTACAACATGGCTTCATCATCTCCCTCGTTAATTTTTACAGTACGTAGGTGCCAACCGGAGCTGGTGGCTCCGGCTATGCCCACTCCCCTTGAGGCTAAGTTATTATCCGACATAGATGACCAAGAAGGACTGCGTTTTCAAATCCCAATCATACAGTTCTATCGTCATGAGCCGTCAATGGCTGGGAAAGATCCAGTTCAAGTTATTAGACAAGCACTCGCACAAACACTTGTGTTCTACTACCCATTTGCGGGTAGGCTTAGGGAAGGGCCCAGTCGCAAGCTCATCGTGGATTGCACTGGAGAGGGCGTCATTTTCATTGAGGCTGATGCAGACGTGACACTTGATCAATTTGGTGACGCTCTTCAACCACCATTTCCGTGCTTCCAAGAACTCCTTTATGATGTTCCTGGCTCAGAAGGAATTATTAACTGTCCCATTCTACTTATACAGGTCTTTTCCACTTCTTCCTTTTAGAAAACAAATACTCACAAAAACTATTTTCGACTTTTTGAAGACTAAATATAGGGTAAACTAACTACGCAGAAAAATATTAAATATACTTATGTGCATGTGTTTGTACATATATTACACCTAATTGTTGATTAGTTAGTTTGTTATTAGTTTTTTCAATTAGCTATGGCTATGTAAGTCTATATTATATTGTGTAAATTCACTTTCATCATTTTTCATCAAAGTTTATTTATAGTTTTTTTTAAAATTTTCTCATGTATGTCCAACATTGATTAACTTAAAAAATTCAATGTAAAATTTAAGTTATAAGATATTCTTATATAATAAGTTAGTCTTTTAAAATGTGTTCGTCTTCTTTTAATAATTGGTTTATCACAATCATTTTTGTCCTCTGCTGTTTGGGCACAGTGCAATCACGCAAGTCCACAACCTTCTACACTGAATCAATATCATTTAGATAGTTGGAGATCAATTTCCCTTTTCCGGTTTTTTTGCATTTTGAAGAGTTTCCTTTCCGGATTTCGTTTTGTTACCAAATTTCTCTGCAACCAAAAACAAGTTATACAACTTCATTTTCATTTTGTTGGATTTTGGCTGCACGTCCAACCATGGAAGCCACTAACAACTTAGAAGCCACTGTTCCAAATGGTTCTCTGTTCTCTATCTCAAATCAATTTAACTTCCACCCGTTTCATGGGGGGTTAAACTTTGGTAGATTCTGCCTCTTTTATGAAGTGGATTAAGGATTTGGATAGTTTCTGTCTCTTAAGTGGTTAAATTTTGATTCAATTTTGGTGGACGAGCCTCAATTCTGTAAGCAACTGATAATCAATGATAGTTTCAAAAATAGATACGACGATAATTTTGACGAATTAATTTATTTCATTTCAAATTTTATATGTTCTGATGATGTAAATTTTCAGATGACTTAGATTTTTTTTATTTGTTCATTCTATGTTGAAAATGCTGAGTAAACGCATACTCTAGCTTACATGTTTATTACACCTAATTGTTAATTAGTTAGTTTGTTGGATTAATTACTTCAATTAGTTACTCTAGTTCATTATATATCACCCATATTGTATTATGTAAATTCACCTTTCCTATTTTTAATCAATGTTTCTCTCAAATTTTTCTCATCTGTAAATATGCAAAAAAAATTTGGATTTGCTTGATGTTGGATATTAAATGACAGGTTACACGCCTCAAGTGCGGTGGTTTCATCGTCGCCTTTCGCTTGAATCACACAATGAGTGACGGCATTTGGTTTTGTGCAATTCATGAACGCCTTGGCTGAAATGGCCAAGGGTGCAAGTGAACCTTCCATTGCACCTGTGTGGCGTAGGGAGCTCCTAACTGCAAGGGACCCACCGCGTGTTACCCACAACCATCGCGAATACGAGCAAGTGCTCGATGCCGAGGGGACCATCAATAATCCATCCGAAGACGACATGGCTCACAAATCTTTCTTCTTGGGGCCTGACGAGATAGCTGCCATTCGTCGCTTGGTTCCCCATTACCTTCGTGAAAGCACCAGATTTGAGGTCGTCACCGCATGCTTTTGGCTCTGCCGCACAAAAGCATTGCAAATAGAGCCAGACAAGGAGGTTATCATGATGTGCATCGTCAACGCACGTGCTAAGTTCAACCCTCCATTATTACCTGTTGGTTATTATGGCAACGGTTTTGTGTACCCAGCAGCGGTTGCCACTGCAGGGAAGCTTTGTGAAAATCCATTTGGGTATGCCTTAGAGTTGATAAAGAAGGCAAAGGCTAAGGTGACACAAGACTATGTGCGGTCTGTGGCAGATCTAATGGTGATAAAGGGACGACCCCTATTCACAGTGGTAAGGTCCTGCTTTGTGTCAGATGTGACACGTGCTGGGTTTAGAGAGGTAGACTTTGGATGGGGCAAAGCAGTGTTTGGGGGACCAGCCAAAAGTGGGGGTGGGGCCTTTTCTGGAATTACCTTTTATGTCCCATATAAGAATGCAAAAGGAAAGGACGGTATAGTATTGTCAGTATCCTTGCCTGCCAAAGCTATGAAGAGGTTTGCGAAAGAGTTGGATGACATGCTTGGGAACAAAAACCAACCTACTCCTAGTGGTCAATACCCTAGTTTTATCGTGTCTTAATTATAGCTTGTAAACTCTAGCTAGGACCTTGGAAGTTTGAATAGATTTTTAGAGAGTATAGATTATGAACAAATAATATATATGTTACATAATAAACACAACTCATTGTCTATCCATTGTTCGTCAACGTCAATTGGCCCCCAAGCATCAATCAAAGCACACGCAAAGACTCTTACGCCAATACTTAAATTAATTTAAGTGCATGTTTGGTATATGAGATAAAATAGGGTAAATTTTCAAAGATAAATTTTTGTATATATTAAAATGATTCCATTGAAGTGTTTCACAGATCTTTCATCTTTGGGCCTAGTGAAGTAGCTGCTACCCGTCGTTTTGTTCCGTCACTTGCAGAAAAACAAATGGTTCGTTGAACAGTCTACCAGTTGCACAGATTGCAGATAACAAGGAAGCCCAATGAATCAAATCATATTCAAGAATCAAGACGATATGTCGACTAATAAAAAAAAAGAATCAAGACGATATATAATGCTCAAGATTTGCAACTAATTGAGGAAATTAAACTAATCAACCAATCGTTTCATATAATTAACCTCAATCCATATGACCAAGACGGAAGATTTTCTTTTTTCTTTTTTACCCCAATCAAAACCAACACGAACCCAAAAAGAAGATCCAACCTGGCCCAGTTAGATTTTCGTGACAAAAACGAAGATAAATCAATTAGATTCAGTATGGATATATTAGGATCTTTTTAGCTTTAAGATGTTGACGAAGGTCGTTGAAGTGGTCTCTTATTTTTTATTGTTTCCTTGGAATTTGTCTATGAATATTGTGGTTCCATTAGACTATCAAGTCTCATCTCACGGAGGAAGGGTGAATAAAAATCAAACACGAAAGTTATCAAACATGAAAGTTCCTATATATATTTCGTCACGCCAAATACTTGTTCAAACCAAGGTCGTATATAGATTCTTATGACACATGAAACTGCAAAAAGTTTTCTGAATTCTGGTGCACTCTTTATGGTTATATTTGCAATTCGGGAACACTGAAGATTGTTGAAGGTTTTTGTTGAAAGATTTTGGCTCGAGTTTTCTGTCTTGACTTGACTATTGTTAAATATTTCAAGCATCAAGTAAGGAATCTATAGAAACTGCTGATTGTCTTGAAAGAAGGTTCGCTGTTATGGCTATAGAGATGTACATATTGCTGTATTCCATTTCCTTTAAAGTTAAAATCAAGATGTGTTTTTTTTTTTTTGCTTACTAGACATGTATATTATTGTGGGACTTTAGTGTTCTTTCATCATGCTAATCAAGGAGATACAGTAAAGAAGGAAATACTTAAACTCTCTAATGAAACTTACATATTGATATTCTTAGCTTATATGATTTGAAAAATATAAAATTATTTATAAATACACATGATACTTCTTTTACAACTCTTATAATGAATTTAACCACAAAATATTCAATACACTTATTATTAACTAAGTACATACAGGAATAAATACTTTGAACTTACAAATACATGAATGTAAAGATAAAATAAAAACATTATTGATCACAAAAAAAAATGTTCTTAATTTATTGGTTTAAATTTTATTAATTTTTTTTAGCCATTTAAATTTTATTTACTATTAACATAATGTTTGTTATTAAAAATTAAGAAGATATCATTCACCAAAAAATTAAGATATCACATCATTATAAATAGAATAAATTAAATTATATATTTATATGACTTAATTGCTTTTTAACATTTTAATTGATTAATTTAAACAATTAGATAAATTTCAATAAAAATAGCACTTACCCAAATTTATTTGTTGCCAATTCCTTATCATCCTTCAAATGGAATGGCAGTGTTTGAATTGAAATAATCTCTCGTATCAAAATTAAGGCTTCATTTGATGTATTATATAAGCGATAAATAGTATAATATAAATAATATAATTTATTTTTATATAATATTTTATTAAGATATTGAATAGTATAATATTTAATCAAAATATTTTATTTAATCTTAATTCTATAATAGATAAGAATTAAACTATTTTATTTTATACAGTCAAAGCTTAATAAAATTATTTTAACTAAATAAATTATTATCTACTATCTTACTTTAAATGTGAATAATATTAATTATATCATACTATCAATCCATTATACAGTGTAACAAATGAGACCTAAAAGAGTTAAAATCTTATATAGGTTCATAAAATTTAACTAAGATTTTAATTTAGTATTAAATGTTTAATTTGTACTAATTTCATCTCATATGTTAAAATTATGTCAATTAAATCTTTTTCACTAACCGCATTCATTTTACTGTACATTTTACTAGTTAATAACATCATAAAAAAAAACCTACAAGAATTATATGTCAAAATGGACTTATTTGATCTCAAATAACATTAGTAAAATAGATAATATTGATATAGTTTCATAACGTTTAGGATAAAATTAGTACAAATTAAATATTTAAAATTAAATTAAAATTTCAATGACATTTTAAGGACCAAAAGACTATTTTAGCTAAATTAAAAATACTTAGATTAGTTAAATTAAAAAAAAACAATATACTTTTTTTTTATACTAAAAAGAGTAAGAAGAAATTTTACTTCTTTCCGTGTGAAGTGGAATGATTAAAGTTTTTCATCAAATGACAACTTCAAAATCGCAATACCCTAACTACTACAACAAATTACCTGAGAATAAAAAAACTATATCTTAATAATTTACCAAGATCTGTTAATTAAAAAAAAAAAGTAAATATACTCCGTCGTTCCGTTACAGGAAGCGTAAGTAAAGGGTATATGAGTAAGACACAAGGAGGGCAAGCCTAAAAGCTTTACCCGCCGCCATGAAAATAGGACCGAAGCATAGGGTTTGAGGGTGACGCAGGCAGATCTCACACACTCAAGCGCAGAGAGAGAGAGATGGATGCTTCGAGACGGCTACAACCAGAGTCAATCCCTAATTTCAGTGAAGGGATTGCTTTGGTTCTGTATCGCTGGTCGGCTCTTCGCACGGCAGTTGAGAACGAATGGGGCGGCCGTGAGTCCCGCCGTAAAGCCGACCAACTCGGCTCCGACGTACTTTCCTGGTTCACTCAATCCAAAGGTATATCCACCTCCTCGTTTCTGTTATGCATCCATCACCGTCAATTGATGCTACTTGTTTTATACGAGCGAAATTCGTTCGAGAATTGAGCTGTGCAGCTTTTTTTTTTTTTTAATTTTATTAATAGAGATTAATTTTTTTTAATTTTCAAGATATTGAATCTGTTAATGTTGCTTTGGTTTTACATCGATTTATATAGCATCATTTCAACTTGTGCATCTTGTTTTGGAACTATTATTCACTTTAGAAGTTGATTACTGATGATAATTTAAACACTAAAACGTAAGTCAACAAGCTGTTTGATGAAGACAGTGAACCTAATGTATGGTGATGAGCCTAATTCTACTGTCAAGATTGTTTGAAATTTGACTTAATGAAGTGAGCCTGATTTCTATCCCTACTTCTGGGTTCAGTCCTTTGACTGTATTGTAATGAACATAAACATAAAGGGCATTTTTTTACTGGTTTGCAAAGGGGTTATTACATAAAGTCTCTTTTGGACAGTGATATGGCTGCCTACCTTCCAGGTGAGATCCAGATAGTATAATGCAAGAATAATCAATAATAAAAAGATAAAAGTTTGGCCTGTAAAGAACACTGGTCCATTGACTACTCTTGCAAGGAACAATCTTATCAAGCCCAGGTTAATAATGAAAAACAGCTTGGGAGTTGCTGGGGGAGAGGTCAGATTTTTCAGAGAAAATTTCATGGAACGTTTGCAATATTTATGTGACATACACAGAAAGGATTTGGTTTCATTTTAGTCTGATATTTCGTAATTTTAAGATAATGCATTAATTTTCTCAGATCCTATCTAGTTCTTGACTGGACCTTACACATATATAGCAGTCTGTCCTCGTAGTATATTTCTTTACGTTCTGAATGTAATTGAGCTTCTGACATAAATGCCAAACCTAATCTTAAATATTGTGTATGGATACAAACTGCAACTTTTATTTCCTTTTTTCCTGATTTTATTGATTTTTGCTTTCCCCAGAGCCACTTTATATTGATGACTTAGAAAACATACTCGATGAAGGTATGCTTTCTCTCAATGTAGAGGTTGAGGATGGCAGCGTTGAAGAGGTATTTTTTGCATTAGTTGGGCTCAAATTATTGCATCAGTAATTATTTGTTGTTGAACATTGCTAATAACTTTTCTAATGAGTATATGCATGGGTAAAGCCATCAGGTTGAGGGGAGAGTGTACATTAAGTTGACATTACGCTAAGTGCTTTGTTTCCATTTCAAGCATAATTCATGATACTGTTTTCAGAATGAAGCCATGACAAGCTCATTTATTTTACCCCTTTGATTTTTGCTAATGGACTGGTATGTCTATAATATTGGTAAATCAACTTAACGATACCTGTTGAGTTGTAGAACCATTTTTATTAAATTTATTATTATTAGTGAGCAGAGAGCACCATGCGGACTAGTACTTACTCTGCTGATTGCTGAATAAGATTTAAGAAGGCTCAAATTCTTAGTTTCAAATGCATGCCAAGTGAATGAGTGTTCAGTTGTCATTATCCAATTGTCTATCATCTATCTATGCAAAGTTTCATATGCATATAAGTATAGTTCTTAGTCTGCTGCATAGCATTTAAGAAGGTTCAAATTCAAATTCTTAGTTTCAAATGCATGCTAATTGTCATGTGGATGAGTGTTCAACTGTCATTAGCCAATTCCCTATCATCTATCTATTTTAATGTGTAATGATACTAGCATTTTTGTGCCATACCCACATGTGTGTGTGTCTGTGTATCAGATTAGATGCTAAAACATGATGAAATGGCCCTGAAACACACTGAGATTTTTTAGTTTTTCAATATTTAGTAGTTTTTGAAATGAGTATCTAAATATATTATTTTTTTACACTATTTACTAATTTTCATATGCATATAAATATATTGCTATTTAATTTTATTTTAAAAACCTGCCTGCCATACCTGTATTTTAGATTTTTTTTTAATAAAAAATGATCCCCAAATTATACTTTTGGTTACATTTTATTAAAAAAGGAACAGTGTTTTAAATACAATTCTGGTATTTATATCCATCCAACATAGATAAAACTTATATTATGTCCCAGATGGCTGTAGATCATATTAATTTTCATTGGATTTTAGTCAAATAGAAATTTCATGTTCATGATTATGCAGGTAGCTGAAAAGCTAATGGTTATGCATGAAGAATGTTTAGAAGGTAATTTTAGGTCTATCGAGATTCTAAGGGAAGCCAATCTTAAGCAAGCTGCACGTCCTCATGCAACACAGGTAAATTACAGTAAGATACGTTTGGAAAATTAGATTCATAATATCAAATTTACAGGGTTATATATGATTAATATAGCTTTTCCAATTTCTAGATGATGGGGTATTTTAGGAGGGAGGAAGAATAAGTTATTATTTGACATGATACGTGATTTTGGTCTGTCCTATTCAATAAATTTGTGCAACAAGACTGTATGGAGTAATGTGATGTTTATAGTATGTTTGTTGTACGGGGTTGGATTGGAAGAGGATATTGCCTTCACACCTTCTTTATGATAGAGTAGTCTTATTGGCATCCTTTAGTGTTTTAGGAATAGAGCTCTAAGAAATTTCTTTACCCCCCCCAGAAAAACGGTTTGAAATGGAATTTGCAAGATTAGAAAATCTTGTGTACCTCAGTACTGGCATGTCACCTAGCGAGTATCTTCTTGCCTTTCAACTTGTTCTGTTAATCTGCTAACATTGGACTAGATTATGCTATTTGTCAATTTGTTTATATGTTCTCTGACATGTTTGGCTGATGTTTGCCTTACATTATGCAACAATCGGAAGACCATCTACTTCACTTGAATTTGAAATGTGTATTCATTTTAGACATTTATGCTTTGCTAGGTTGTCAATGATGATGAAGACGATGAAGACGACAATGATTATAATGAAGAAAACATTATTGGGGATGATAATTCTTCAGACGTGAAGCTGGACATTCCAAAATCTGAATCGAACATGAATTCGGTGAACACGCCAGTTAATGTGCCTATGCCAAAGGTTACAGGTGAAGCAGGTGATGGATGGGTTGTAGTTGCGAACAGAAAAAACAAGGGTAGAAAAAATTAGATGAAAAATCATTTAAATTATCTTTTAAGGATGTGATAGTCCTCTGTTTTCTTGTGCTTTTTGAGGTATTACAAATCTTCACCATGTATCTGTATTTTTGGTTATTTAAAGGAATTCATCTTCTGAGGTCTTTAGAAAAACGGATAAGCACATATTCAGGATTTTAATCATCCCTGGACTTTATATCCTTAGTTTGTATTTTCAACGTTGGTTTTTGATGCAAAAAATGAATCAGTATTCTTTGAATCCCGCCCTTCAAAGCCTAGAGTATTTTTTTTTCTCGTGTGTCCCTTTCGACCCTCTTTATGTATTCGATTGGATTTCAGGAACGTGATTACATAAATATATTTGCAAACTTCTGAACAGATTTCTAAGCGGCTATTTTTGTCTAGGGATTATCTATAGTATAAACACAGTACCAATACCTGTCTTTACCCAGTCAAATCAAGGCATTAATTTGTTACGTATTATTGAAATTTTTAAAGATGAGGAATCCTACATCGGTTATTCTATTTATCTTTAAGACATCGTATGTTACACTTTTGAAGGTTGTACCAAATCTTGCAGGTGAGGGACTCCCACCTTCGCCTGTGTTGCACCATTGTTCGAGTAAACTTCACAAACTAAAATATGCAATAACCATTTTCTTAAGGTTTCTTGGTTCAATTCCCAACACCAATCTTCGGCAGAAAAACAAAAACCCCTTTTTTTGTGTGGGCTGCCCAAGCGCTAGTTGCTAAAAATAAACTGTTCCTGTGAGTTCCCAATTCTTTGGGAGATAGTAATTAATTCATGGCAGTGCTCATATTAAAATGTTTAGATACTGGTAGTTGATATTGCTGCAGGGTTACACTTGACACATTGAAGAGTTGCCATGAGTCCATTGCTCTGTATTTTCTGATCATGTGGGCAACATGATTTAAAATCACCCGGAGATATGCCGATATCATCCTCATATTTCTGGACTTTAAAACTGCATTCCTTGAGTTGTGCCCCATTAGCTGCCAAACCCGTCATTCCTTTCAAAGATTTCCTTCTTTTTTCTCGTTCGCAACTATCATCATATCAATGGATTCATTTTGTAATAGTATAAATTCCATTTCCTTCTATCCCCCAACTCCCAACCCCCACCAACTCTCTTACTAGTAAAGTCAACCACATTCTTCCAACGCTTCTCCTTCTCAGTGCTTACCCAAAATGAGTTCTTTCATGATCCTAATCCTATTCACACTAGCTTCGTATCCACATTTTCAAGTCCGAGCGGTATCCAAGACACTGCCATCACCCTTTGGCTATCAAGGAGAATGGCATCTCTTGCAAGCAAGCATTGGCATATCAGCTATGCACATGCAACTTCTATATAACGGCAAAGTCATCATGTTTGACCGGACAGATTTTGGCCCCTCAAACCTCCCTCTTTCCGGTGGCCGTTGCCGGATGGACCCCTACGACACTGCCCTTAAAATTGATTGCACTGCTCACTCTCTGCTATACGACATAGGCACAAACACATTCCGACCCTTAATGGTACAAACAGACACCTGGTGTTCCTCGGGCTCTGTTCTCCCCAATGGCACCCTAGTCCAGACCGGTGGTTTCAACGACGGGGACCACAGCATTCGCATGTTTACCCCATGCTTCGACGAAAACTGTGACTGGGTTGAATTCTCAAGTTACTTATCCCAGCGAAGATGGTATGCAACTAATCAAATACTACCAGATGGTCGCATCATTGTTATTGGAGGGAGAAAACAATTCAACTACGAATTCTTTCCTAGAAGCCCCGACAATCCTACCTCACCTTCACAAACTTTCTTTCTCAGCTTTCTCCAAGGGACCACTGATCCAAATGAGAACAATTTGTACCCTTTTGTGCACCTTTTACCAGATGGAAACCTATTCATTTTCGCCAATACCCGTTCCGTGTTATTTGACTATAACAAAAACCGCGTGGTCAAAGAGTTTCCTCCCATCCCCGGCGACGATCCTCGGAACTATCCAAGCACAGGCTCATCGGTGCTTCTCCCACTAGACGAAAATAAAGACTATATTGAAGCTGAAGTCATGGTCTGCGGGGGTGCGCCGCGCAATTCATTCGATGCTGCCGTACAGGGAAACTTCATGCAAGCTCTTTGCTCGTGTGGACGGCTTAAGGTTACAGACCCAAGCCCTGCCTGGGTCATGGAGAGCATGCCAATGCCAAGAGTAATGGGCGACATGGTGCTTCTCCCCACCGGCGACGTCATCATCATTAACGGCGCAGGGTTAGGGACAGCGGGGTGGGAGCACGGCAGCGGACCGGTTCTGACGCCGGTCATATACAGGCCGTGTGAGGCGGACTTACGGTGGCGGTTTAGGGTGATGTCACCGGCGTCAAGACCCAGACTGTACCACTCCTCAGCGGTGTTGTTAATGGATGGGAGAGTGTTAGTTGGTGGTAGCAACCCACACATCTACTACAATTTCACTGGGGTTGAGTACCCCACTGAGCTTAGCTTGGAGGCCTTTTCGCCGCCGTATTTGTCGCCGGCGTTTGATCGGGTGCGGCCAACTGTGAGGTACGTCACAAGTGGTATCTTGGGGTACAGGGTGTTCTCTTATATCACATTCACGGTGACCAATTATGCATCGGCAAGTGAGGTATCGGTTAGGCTCGTGGCACCCTCATTTGCAACACACTCTCTTTCTATGAATCAGAGAATGGTGGTGTTGAAGTTGGTTGGGGTTACGCATGTTATCAGAGAGACTTATTATGCTACCGTGGTGGGACCATCAGCTGCAGAGATTGCACCACCGGGGTTCTATCTGTTATTTGTGGTGCATGCAGGCATACCGAGTTCCGGTACATGGGTGCAGGTGATGTAATGTAAGGTAACTTGATGTAGTTGCACATTGGTTGGCTAAATGGTTAATAACATATATACATGAACTTTAGTTTAAACTAATAAAATTCCTTTTATTTCTCACATTTTGGCTTTTATATCCAAAAGCCTGGAAAAGCATAGAAATGGACAAAGAAATGTTAAGCAAAAACCAGGGATAAAAAGAAAAAGGGGAGGTTGAAGAAAGGTGAAGTAAAACTTGGAGTTTGCATGGAGGATGGGGAAATTCTTATTGGTTATCTTAAGTAATTTTTTTAATAATTAATATGTGTAAAATTTAATAAATTATATTAAAAATATATATTATTTTTTTAAAAGTTAATAATATATATAAACGATTGAACGTAGTTACTAATTTAATAAATTATTATATGTTCTTAAAGTATAATTAAATGTATGTTTTTAAAAAATATTTCTATCACCAATTTTAAGTTATTAAAATAAAATTTATATAATTTTTTTTTTAAATTAATGATATAGATACTTTCTAAAACATATATTTATTGTGTTTCAAACACATTAATAATTTTTCAGATTAAGATAGGCATTAACTAAACATTTTTAGACAGATACTACTATTACTTACAAAGTTATAATATATAAAATTTGATATGTTATATTATAAATGTATGATACTTTTTAAAAAATTAATAATACATGTCAATAATTAAATTAAATACTTAAAATAATTAATGAAGAATCAATAGCGAGAAAATAAAAGCGAAAACAATAATTCAAAGTAAAATCATTCGTTCAGTAATTACAAAAAAAAATATTTATGTCTGAACATTGATTATTTCTGTAAATAATAAACGCGTAATTGGCGCGTCTATTTGGCGCCGTTCTATTACTATTCCCAGCGAATCCAAGGGCGCATGCCATTTTCGTAATTTAGGAAATTTGATCACCGACCAACACTTTAATTTATTTATTTATTCTACTGCCTGAAGTTTTCCCTCCTATGTCCTAGACACTCTCTCAGCGGTGGTTGAGAGTTGAGAGAGAGAGAAAAGACAAAAACAGAGAGAATTAGAGAATGAATGAATGGGAAGTGAATTACTGAACTGAAGATTATAGAAATAGAATCAGAAGAAAATAACTCCACTTTTGTTATTGCTTTGAGTGAAAGAGAAAAGAGAGATGAAGAACATTTTCAAGAAACTTCATATAGGGAGCAACCACGATCCTAATCGATCCAATGAAATCCCTGCCTCCGTAACATCACCTTCTTGCGCCACCGGTCATCGCACTGTTTCTGTTCAGAATTCCGCTGCCTCCCTGGCTAGTCCTTCTTCGTCATCGCCGTCTACGGCGGCTGTCCCGCCTGGCGCCGCTTCCACTCAGGCAACCTCCGTGGCCAGTCTGCAAGACTATTTTTCGTCGGAGGAGGAGTTTCAGGTTCAGCTGGCCCTCGCCATTAGCGCTTCCAATTCGGACTTCCTGGATCATCCTGAGAAGGATCAGATCCGAGCGGCAACGCTACTCAGCTTGGGAGGCCATCGAATTGATTCGACAATGAACACTGATGGTGTGGCGGAGGCGCTGTCTAGGCAGTACTGGGTAAGTTCGTTCAATTGTTGGCAATGTTCTGGTCTTTCGTGTAATTAATTGAAACGAAGACATGAATTAGGGGTTTACGCTGACTTCTTTTTTTTTTTTTTTACTGATGTTAATTAATGTCGATTTTTTCTTTAATCTTTCATTGAATTCTTCATGGACTCTCTCGGTACACTTTTAACTATAGTTTAAGGTTTTTACAAGAATTAAATAAGTCATTTAATAGTTTTAATTGTAGAAAAAAATTTAATATGATTAAATTATTTTTTTTATTTTATTAATATTTTTTTATTTTTTTATTTTTATTTATTTTATTAATTTTTTCTTTCTTAACAGATAAAAATAAAGTTAAAATAAATTAATTAATATTTTTTTAATATTTTTAAATGACAGATATTGTTATAAAAAAAAAAATCTCTTACACCACGGAAAAAAGTGGACGGGAGGGAATAGTAAATAGTGAATTGTACAATGAAGCTTAGATTCGGGGCTTTGTATGCTACTAGGGCTAGTAAGCAATGAGGGTGAATTGCATATCACTGATCGTGTTTTGACCAGTTGGGTAAATTGTGGTTTCTTTAGAAAGCAGACGGAGCTTTGAAAGAATCTAAAATTTCAATTATTGCCTTCAATTAAGCCTATAAAGTTCTGACATCTAGTGTTGCTGAACGAGCGGAAACTACTATGCCCAGTAGGATCTTAAGACTTATCATTTATGTGAATATCTCTTTAGGCATAGGTCTGGACTCTGGACTGATGTTGATTAGCCATGTGAGATCAAACTATGTTGATGAGTGAGGTGCTTTTTTGGAAGTGCATCGCATCCTTAGAAATTAGCAATTTAGATCACTATTTCAACTTTCAAGAACCATCAGGTGTGCGTTTATGTGCTTGACAAAAAAAAAGGAAAGGATGTCCGTGCATGAATTTTTACTAAATTGGTCTGTTGGCAAACATTTATTAAGACAATTTACATTGCCACTGGATAATTAGCGGAAACATCTGCCACCAATACAGCACTTGGTTGTGGTATATTTGTGGTGTCTGATTTTCACACAAAGTTTTGTGGAAATTTTGTTGTTATGAATTGGCTTCATTGCCTTTCTACCTCAGATCTTTTTCATGTAGATTTTCTCTATATATTTATATGCTTTATTGTTTCTGTACATAAAGTAATTGTTCTACTAAGATATTGGTTAACTTTGTTGCACTTGCACTTTCTTATTTGCACTAACTGAACATGTACCCTTTCACCTATATTTTATTGGTTGAGCAGCATGATAGGAATAATCAAATTATGGTGAACTTGGAATGCTCTCTACTTGTTTTATCTCCATTGTTGTCTTTTTCACCTTTTCATTTACTGCTCATTTCATGAACGGTTCTGTTTTGATTGTCTCACATCTTTGTCTTTGACCAGGAATACAATGTGCTTGACTATGAGGAGAGAGTAGTAGATGGGTTTTATGATGTATGCGGGTTCTATACCGATTTAGCAATGCAAGGAAAGATGCCATCTCTGCCAGATCTTGAAGCAAAACCTGGAAGTTCTAGCTTTGAAGTTATCATAGTTAATCGCACAATTGATCCTGCCCTGGAAGAGCTGGTTCAAATTGCACATTGTATTGCATTAGACTGCCCTGTCACTGAGGTTGATGTTTTGGTACAAAGGCTTGCTGAACTTGTTACAAAGCATATGGGTGGTCCTGTAAAGGATGCTAATCTTATATTGGCAAGATGGATGGAAAGAAGTAGAGAGTTAAGGACATCTCTACAAACGAGTGTGTTGCCTCTTGGGTCCATAAATATTGGGCTCTCCAGACATCGTGCTTTGCTTTTCAAGGTCAGCATTACAGCTGTTGTTGGTGATTGAAGTCTTGTAGACCATAATTTGATGTTAGGCTAGTCTAGTCATAATATGCACAAATAAGCGCAGACTAGGCTACAAGTTACATAAAACATAATTGAAATTTAGTGAACATTGATACATGAAATAACTATAAATCACTTAAAACATTTTGTGGAAGAAAGTAATAATAAATGAATGAAAATAAGAGGTCACGCTTCTTGGAGTAGATTTATTCATGCTAAGTAAGTTTGCCCTGCTGCCTGGGATTCAATTCAGAATGGAATTTTCTGGCTGTAACTCTGCTTAACTGAAACTGAGAAAGATCACTCAATAAATTTAGATTGAATCATCAAATTTTTCGCTGGCTCAGCTCATTAATATTTCTTCTAACACTATTACAGAACCTTTAGGGTTCAGGGTTGTCATATAATTGCTAAGTTTTCTAGTTTTTCATTTGGAGAATGAGTCTTATAATTCATTATTAATTTATTATTATTTTGGACTCTAGATTATCATATTGAGGTTGATTGTGGATTTTATCAAGATTTTTTAACATTTTTGCTTATCAATTTGCTGGCCGTGTAAAATAATTATTGTTCTTCTGAATGTAGGTATTAGCTGACAATATCAATATGCCTTGTAGACTGGTAAAAGGTAGTCATTACACTGGTGTTGAGGATGATGCTGTCAACATTATAAAGTTGGAGGATGAAAGGTTATGGCTTTACTATCCTAGTATTTTCATGTATTTGTTGATATCTTATTAATTTGTGTGTGCATGTGCATGTTGTATGCATGTGTATCTGTTGTTGTTCATGGTGTGATGTTTTTCATCTTCTTTAATCTGTGTAGGTATTTTGGCTGATGCAAGCATTGGAAATCTCCTTAAGTATATCCAGAAAGTTTGGGTGGCTATTTACTGATATCTCCTATTCTGCTTTCAGGGAGTTTTTGGTTGATCTCATGGCTGCTCCCAGCACACTTATCCCAGCTGATATTTCAAGTGCAAAGGATACTGCCCTTAAGCCTTATAATCCCAAGGTTTTTCCAAGTATACCTTCCACTCAGGAAACTGAATTTTCTTATTCAAGACCAATACCATCTCATGGTGAAGGTAGTAGTCAAAATTCTGTTATAAAAGGTGGTTCACGACCATTGAATGGAAAATCATATTTTAACAACTCAGAGTACATGCCTTCAAACTTGGGTTTGAACGGAGACACTGGTGCTGGTCCTTCTAAAATGCCTAATAGATTGACTCCTAATCAACTGGACAATATGCCAACATCATCCGGTGCTTCTCTGTACAAAGGGACTCTTGGAATGAATGTAATTGGTGATGGGACAAGACTGAATGTGAATGTTGTACCATGTGGTCAGAATAGCCCCGATGACTCTCAGAGCCTTTTTGCAGATCTTAACCCATTCCTGATAAAAGGAACTGACAAGACCTCTGTGCATAACAAACCAGTGGAAACAAGAAATAATACTGTTTCGGGTCAACCCCCACTACCAATGATGTGGAAAAATCGTTATGCTTACAATGAAGTCCCCAGGAAAAGTAATCGTGATCCTAATGAATATGACCCGCCTTTATTAGTTTCCAATACTTCTTCCATATCTGAAAAGATTGATCTCAATGGTTCCAAATCATCATACAATTCAAATATAAATAAAGATAGAAATACTCAAAATTTTGCGCAAGTTAGTGGTTCGGTGTCACCATCTGGTGCAGGTGGACTGAAGAGGGTTGAGGATCTCAATGTTGATTGTAACAGAGAGAATTTGGAAAATTCTCAAAATGACATGGTAGACGTGGTTAGAGAACACGTAAATATTGAAAGGGGACATCATGACCAGAGGAAGTGCATACATGACAGATTCATGGGGAACAATTTGAAGTTAAAGAATCCAGAGAGTCCTAGCTCGTCAGTTGATTCCGTTACAAACAGGGTTGATCAAATATTGGATGATGTAGATGTCGGTGAATGTGAGATTCCATGGGAGCATCTGGTTATTGGTGAAAGAATTGGTCTAGGTAATGTCCATACTTGTCTTTATTTTCTTGTTGGAATATAATATTCACTGTAACGTTGGTGTGGCATTAGTTTACTATTTGATTAAGTGGAGTTCACCATAGATGCAAATCAACCATTAATAATGTAGATATAACATTCGTTTATATGCAATATTTTAAAGTGATCATATTACTTTTAAATTGGCAATCTATTTCTGTTTGTACAAGCATGGTTCCAAGGTTGTGGTGCGCTCCTCTAACCTCCTAAATTTTGCTATTTTTGCTTGTGATATACCCTTCAAAAGGATTTAAAAAGATGTTTACTGGTTGTTAGTGAGGTTTCTGGTGTGTTTAAGTTTTGGATGTCTATAGATATGTTTCGTGAGTATTAATTTTTTGAGTTCATGCTTTCTTGCAAATAGGTTCATATGGCGAGGTATACCATGCTGACTGGAATGGCACTGTGAGTACTATAATTCCTTTATGCATTTTGACTGGGAAGATTATTTGTCATGGATTGAACTGGAAGTTATTCTTATTTTGAGTGTTAGCAATCCTGTGTTTCTGTCTGTTTTAAAAATTCTGTCTGTATGGTCTAATTTCAACCAACTCTTGCCATAAATATTTATTTTATCTTGTTACTTATTTTCCTTTTTCTTGCCTTTTCTGACATGAGTTTCAAGTTTCAACAATTTTTTTAATATTTTCTTTAGTTTAAATTTTTGGCAAAGATCTGCATGGAGTCGTTGGTGAATGTAGCAACACCTGCCTTTAAAGTTGTTTTACATGTGTATAATGATTCTAATGATTCTATCAGGTATGACATGGAGAGCCTTAACCTATAGTTTTGTGGGTGTTTCATCAAATGATACAATATAAATGGTTGTTGGTGCACAGCTCAAGTAGTAGGGCGTGAGGTTGGATAGAAGTCTTTGGTCTGATTCTGTTGTAAATGAAATCACAAAAAATAAAAAAATAGAAATAATAGTAATAATAAAATAAAAATGTAAAGATCTGGCCTGTTCATATCATTTGTGGACCCTTCTTCATGAAGTGTCACTTGTTATATATGCTACCTTCTTGTGTATGTGCCTAGTGGCTCTCTATTGAAGTGGAGTGGGATGGTTAACACAATTAAAAAAAATTATGTGTGAAAAAATGAATATAGAAGTATAACTGCGTTGGGACTATTAGTTTTTTTTTTTTTTATGTCATGTCTTGTCTTACAGCATTAGCAATTACATTAAGGCCTCTCTCTATGTTTAGTTGGAGAGATAACTCATCCAACTTCTGCATCTCTCCAAATTGTATAAAAAAAACTAATCAGCTATTTTGCTTCTGTTTTTCCATCTGCATTTTTTAAGGTTTTGTTTGACGCCCAACATTGGGCTTGGAATTGAACCTTAGAATTAGAATTGGAAATTTTATTTCCGTGTTTGGTATGCCTTTTAGAATTAGAATTCTAATTTCTAATGACAATTCAAAAGAATTGAAAATTAAATAAATAAAGCTTTCTCAATTCTTAACCTAGCCCCTAAGAATTCTAATTCCAACAAGCATGAATTAGAAAGAAGCACTCTATAACTCAGATGTGAGTTAATAACTCCAGCCACCTTAGTTTGATACTTTGACAACCATCTCTTCTGCCACTACTGCTATCTCTGTTCAGGCGGAGCAAAATGGTTAATACAATTAAAAAATGTGTGTTACAAAATGAATATAAAAGTATAATTATTTTGGGAATGATAGTCTTTCCTTGTCATTTGTCTTGCCTTATATTGTTATCAATTACATTAATAATTTAATGAAACTAATGACGTTTACTAGCTCACTATAAGTGCATGATTTGTTAGTATCACTGACTCAATGTAACAAGAACTAAGAAGTATAAGACCAACTCTCGGGAAGCTTTGGCCTACTGAATGCCTTGACGTTCCTTTTGTGTACTCTATCCATTATGTAATCCTTCTACGTTAATGGATAATCTGATTTTATGATGGGCCTATGGCATTATAATTATTCCATCCAATTCATACCAAGTCTACTAGTAAAAGACTTTGGAAATTGTTTATTTTTTCAATGTGTTAAATCCCATGGAAGTAAAGTAAGAAAATAAAATAAAAGGTGAAAAAGCTGATAATCTCTTGCTAGACTAGTAAGTCCTCAGCACTATTTCTCTCAGTGTGCTTAATTTCAAAAGTTTTTACCAGGAGGTAAGGAGTCCTAGTCATTGATTTTCTGACTGGTGATCTGTTGAAATATCAGGAGGTTGCTGTGAAGAAATTTTTGGATCAGGATTTTTTAGGCGCGGCGTTGTCTGAATTTAAAAGAGAAGTAAGCATTAAGTTAGCGTTTTTTGCATACAACCATTATTCTTATTATTTGCATAGAAATATATATATATATATATATAGAAAACAAGTGAACACTAAGATTATCATTTTGTTACTTAAATATAAAACTACTCTGAATGTTTGGGGGGAAATATTGGTTGGGGAAAAGAATAGTTTAACTTGAAGTGAAGCAGATGATATGTGCAAAATGAATGAACAAAATGGAAGGAAGTGGTTACATGGGTAAGGGTTTGCCATCATTATTTTCTTGAAGGCCGAAAAGTTAATCCAATTTCCATCCTTTTACTTCCAGGTACGGATAATGCGTAGACTGCGTCATCCAAATGTTGTTCTTTTTATTGGTGCTGTGACTCGTCCTCCCAATCTCTCAATCATTACAGAGTTTCTTCCAAGGTAGATTTCTGCACATTTGATGTTATAACCATATCTTAGTAGTTTTTCATTTTTTTTGTTGCTAAACCTCTTATCAACTGCATTGGCATTTGCAACTTTAGCACTGTTGGCAACTTGGCATGTTCTGCAAAGTGCAGACAGTCACATAACTTTATGTTACTCTTTTCATATCTAATTTTTGCACTGGTGTTACTGATGTTACATATTACAGAGGAAGCTTGTATCGAATTCTTCATCGCCCTAATTATCAGATCGATGAGAAACGAAGGATAAAAATGGCTCTGGATGTGGTATGATATAATTTACCTTCCTTCCTTTCTAACCAACATTTACATCAACGAACTTTTAATTTTATAACCCCCCAATTTGCAGGCCAGGGGCATGCATTGCTTACATGCTAGCACACCTACAATTGTCCACCGAGATTTGAAGTCCCCCAATCTTTTGGTTGATAAGAACTGGAATGTTAAGGTATATGATTGAAACCTCGTGTTGTCAATCTGCCTTGTTTGTCATTTCTTTCATTTATACCTTCTCCTGATTTCTTTCTTTGCACATTATGGTATGAATTATGGTGATCTGCTTTTGGTTCAAGCTGCTTATTTTTTGGGTTCCACTTCTGGTCTTGTTTTTACTTAAAACTTGCATGCAAATTTCATTATATTTGAAGCCTGGTCTTGGGGCAGTTCTGCAAATGCTAATGTATACATCGGCTACTGTGTGCATTTTGTTCTGACAACTGGCTGTAACTTCTGTGTCTTGGAGAGATGCAGATGAAAAAGTTGATAATCAGCTAGATGGTCCATTCTCTGTTTCTATGTTAAGTTAAACTTGGATGAGCCTGACTTAATAAATAAATTGCTCTCTCTCTCTATGTAAGCCCAATTGATATTATATAGGAAGTGCCACATGGATTATCTTTGTTGGATATACCATTGTAGGGGTGTACATGGGTTCTGTTGGTTTGGTGTTGAAGCTTAACCTGAACTCAAACTGACAAGTTTTGTACACAGCCAAATTAACAAAAACAGAAAGGGTCACAAATGATCAGTCCAAACAATGAAAAATTGTGTTGGGTTGTTTTGGTTTATTGGTTGGACCCTTCTTTTTTTTTTTAAAAAAAAAACAAATTATCCTTTGAAATTTAACTCCAAAATAACCTGTGTAAAAATTACATAAAATGAATTTAAGATGATTTTCTTGCCTACATTAGTATACATTTATCAAGCTGGCTATAATATAATTTAATCTAAATGACTGCACAATTAAAGAGGGTGAAAAAAAAATAAAATATAGAAGATTATAGCAAAAAGATTCTGAATACAAGTTCAACCACATATCTGAAGTTAGTATTAGGATGAAAGATTGAAAGAGGTTTTGCATGACTGCATGTACGAGATAGGCCTACCAGTCTATGCTATATTGTTCTTATGCATTGTTATAGTTTAATACAATAGATAGGTGGGGTTGGGTTGCACTAGTTTTAAAATTTTACTAACCCAAACCAACTTAAACTGAAATTTTTTGAAGTTGTTCTGAACCAGCCCAATCAAAGGCTGAAAAACAACCAGCCCATAAGTTTGAGTTGGGTTGCTTGGGTTTGGTCAGGTTTGCTTGGGTTTTGAACAGTCACAATGACATGGTAAATGTATGTTTATGTGATGGTTTTTTTTTTATTCTCTGGAAATATTTTTTCAAGTATGGATGCTTCAATTTATATGTGCAATGTGGATCATATTCTTATTTCTTGTTCTAACCTAGTCAAAAGTTAAGCTGCTCTTATTTTCTTATGGGTATGTTTCTGCAGGTATGTGATTTTGGGTTGTCACGCTTGAAGCACAACACGTTTTTGTCATCCAAGTCAACTGCTGGAACGGTGAGAATTTGAGAAAATCATGCATCATTCTGGATGATAATTTGGTTAGGTACATCCAGCATGTGTCTTAATCTGCCTTTTCTATATTCAACCCTGACATTATTTTTCCTTAATATGTTAGCCTGAATGGATGGCTCCTGAAGTTCTCCGCAATGAGCCCTCAAATGAGAAGTGAGTTGTTTTTAAGATAAAGCTGTTTTTGTCTTGAGCTTTTAATTGTCATTTTAAATCTAATTGGTAATCAATGTGTGTCCATAATCAGTGCCTGAATCTTTGAGTCACTAAAAACGTGGAGGGTATTGTAAAGCTTTTGTCTCCAATTGGCTAGTTACGGCTGCCTCCCTTCCCCTAACAAAACAATACTTATCAACTGTCACAGGTAAAATAAGTTATGCTAGGCCTGTTAGACAATCAGTGCCAAAATAATCTCTAATAAATATGAAATTTGATTTTTCTATATCTTAGTGCTAAAAGCATTAATACTTTTGCAAACAAGACTGCTGCAGTTTGAGAAGGGTGACGCTGGAATTTCTGAACTTCAGCAATCGAACATATATTCGAATTCAAATATATATATGTCAACTTCTCTGTTACTTGCAACAGCAGCTGTCTATGGAGTGCATCTCTATTAATACATATCATTTCAAATGTACAGGTGTGATGTTTATAGCTTTGGAGTCATCCTATGGGAGCTTGCCACTCTAAGGTTGCCATGGAGTGGAATGAATCCTATGCAAGTCGTTGGTGCAGTAGGTTTCCAAAACCGTCGCCTTGATATCCCCAAGGAAGTTGACCCTTTAGTTGCAAGAATAATCTGGGAATGTTGGCAACAGTAAGCATGATCAACTTGAAGTTTGATTCATTTTTTTCCTCACATCTCTTGACTTAGATGATATCAAGAAATTTGGATCAAACTTCATTTCCAATTGATGACCTTTTTCTCCCACCGCCCCACCTTTTCTTTTTCTTTTTGACAGGGATCCAAATTTGCGTCCCTCATTTGCACAGCTCACAACGGCTCTAAAGCCCCTGCAACGTTTAGTTATCCCATCTCATCAAGATCATCTAGCTTCACCAATGCCACAAGAGATTTCTGTAAATTCTACCCCTTGATATGTCTCTTTCTTAAGTGTGAATAGGTAGCTTTCTGCGTAGTTTATTCATGTGAGTACGAAAGTATCAAAGGGAACAAGAGCACAATAAAAGAAAAATATTTGTATCAGAGCTTTTACGGCAAATGTTTGTGTTGAGGAATATATCAATTGCTGCTGCAGCCAAAGAACAACTGCGAAGCCATTTTGTATGTGTTGATAGCTGTACAAAGAACCAAAACTCGGAAATATTTATTTAATTTACTGTACCTCAAGTCTCAAAGTCGTCTTCCATTAATATTCCCTATAATTTCGTTTTTACTAGGAAAAGCACTAATCATATGTTATGTCCAAGGTTTTCCCTGTTGACGGAGCCTATCTACTACGGAAAAGGTGTTCTTGGGAGTTGGGGTTAGGACCGATAGATTTACCATGTAGAAATAAGTAGCTATATTTTTGCACAATCATTTTTTGTACTTTCAAGAGAAATATGTCTGCCAGGAGTTCTATGCAATTTTTCCAAAACAGAATGCAGCATCTTGAGATATTGAGGAAAGATGAATCTCATTAGAGCTGTAAAGTTTAAAACTGAGAATTAATTTAAAAAAAAAAAAGAAGGAAAAGAGATTAGAAACCTAGACATTTATTTTCTTGAAGAAAGTTTTTCCTCAAAGGATTCACGAAGCATTACCAAATGCCAATGAACAAAGATAATGAATTAATTACTCTGCTGGATGGGTATCCGCTGACAAAAGACTGAAAATAGCCATATCCTGAATGTTCCCCCCCCCCCCCCCCTCCCCCAATTTTTTTTTTTTTGGTCTCGGGTTGGGGGGTGGGTGTAGGGGGAAGGGGGGAGGGGAGGTTGGGTTTCACCCCCTGCTGGGAACGAACCGGGTGTGGTTCATCAAAGGCTTAAACCCGGGAATGTTCCCCTTGACATACGCATACTTTCTCAGTATGCCCTCTTTGAGGAATCCAGCCTTTTCCAAGACCCTCTGGGAAGCCATGTTCTCTACAGCAACAAAAGCTTGTATTCTCACCAAATCAGCTAAGTCCTGGAAGACTTGTGACACTGCAATCTCCACTGCTTTGGTGCATATCCCTTGGCCCCAGTACTTGACGGCTACAGCATACCCTATTGCTGCCCTACACCTGTCATCACCTGATCCAGCAGAGACGGATATAAATCCCACCGAGCGATCATCAATGCATCTCGACCGAGTCCACGGGTGAGGCACGCACACATCTCTAATGAAAGCCAAAGCCTGTTCCCTGGAAGCAAAAGTGTTCCATCGGGTGCAGTGAGTCACTTTATCATCTCCCTCCACTAACATGAAATCGTCAATGTCGCTTAGCTTGAACGGCCTCAGGGCGATTCTTGACAGGTCCATTGCCATGATATTGCCGTAAAAACAGCCATAACAAGTTTTTCCAGTGTTGTTATTGACTAACCAACGACTACACAGTACACACATCGTTTCTCATCACCTAGATATAAATAGTAGCATTATCTTCATCTTAAAATACAGGTTGGTGGATCTGGTTAAACTTTTTTTGGATAATTCGTCGTTGAAATATCGATGCTGATGAGCTGTGATACGCTAATGGATTGTCAAACAAGAATACCAATACTAATACCTTAAAAAATATTGAATTACCGTAACAGCTCCCAACATAAAATCATATAAAAATATTTCTTGAACTATAATGTTGCTCTTGGCTCCTCATTTAAAGACTGCCAGCAGGGTTTCGTATGTATAACTAGATCAGTGTGTCGCATGGCGTGCAATTACGGTCAACTATTTGGTTCCTTCCTGTGGATTAGAACCGGACGTTACGACGGAATCGGCTCGCAGTCAAACCAACAAACCTCGAATGATGTGTAGCAAAATCCTACTCTTTACTAGCCTTTGAATTGGGAGGAGTAAAATCTGCACTCCGGCACCATTATTGTTAGTTGTCACACGATTCATTCATCAATGGATGCAGCCCCACTCAACATTTGTTTAACGTTGCAATTCAAAGGGTAACACAGCACGCACACGGTGATAAACAAACTCTATCGAGGTCTACTGAAAGCTGAAGCCAGGGAAACCAGATTCCCTTCATTTTAATTTTTTATCGTCGTCCTGTTTTCATTGAGCAAACACAAGCAGTTGCCAAGAAATTCATCAGATGCGACCGAGATGGTATTGATGACAAACTAAAAAAATCATTTTTGACAAAATCCTCAATCCAACAGCTCTATCCATTGCGAATTAAGTGAGCAGGCAGAGGATTCTGGTAAGGGACAGTGAAAAACCAGCTTCCTCTCATCCTCTGTGTCATGATGGTGAAGTAAGTCCCATGTTAATAAGAATAGAGGAAAAAGCGTAGTATATAAACTTGAATAGACTAAAATCTCAAGAGCTAACTTGAGTTGAAGTGGTTCCAATCCCAAGCAAAGCTGAGACTTGAGCACACTTAATACTTTCTCAATTTTTTGATGATTGATGATGTGGATTGTGTAAGATAAGCACTTACACCTAGGATGACCAAATTACTCTTGGAGATGCATGATTTGGTTAGGTTTAGGGTTGATAGATTGTAATTAACCATCTATGCTGCAAGCTGTAAACAGTCAATGCTAACTATTAATATTATATCTATGGTGTCTGCCTATAGTCAGGCTCCATCAAAGATTTTAGATGGGACTGATTGATCTTATTGTAAGAGACAGGGATGAGACAAATGTTGGCATTCTTCGGAATGTTAAATGGATCAGCACAAAAGCACAACTAGTTTTGTATATAGTACAGTTGGTCTGAATTAACTGAAAGGATTAAAACAAAGCGTGGCCAATTATGACCAATAGTAACTAGTTTGGAGGAGGAATTTCATCCGTTGACAAAAAACTAAACAAGACCAAATCCTTAACGTTCCCCTTGAGATATGTGTACTTTCTCAGCACGCCCTCCCTAAGGAAGCCAGCCTTTTCCAAGACCCTCTGAGAAGCCTTGTTCTCTACAGCAGCAAAAGCCTGCAACCTCAGCAAATCAGGGAAGTCCTCGAAGACCTGAGACAGAGCAATCTTGAGTGCTTTGGTGGTGATCCCTTGGCCCCAGTAGGGTGCCGCTATGGCATAGCCTATGTCGGCCTTGCACCGGTCGTCGCCGGACCAAGGTAACACCGAAATAAAGCCGATGGAACGGTCATCAAGGCATATTGACCGGCGCCATCGGTGCGGTATGCAAACGTCTCTGATGAACACCAAAGCCTCTTCCCTGGAAGCACAAGTCTTCCATCGGATATTCTGGGTCACTCGATCATCACCAGCCCATAACAGGAAATCGTCAACGTCGCTGAGTTTGAATGGCCGGAGAGAAACCCTTGACAAGTCCATTGCCTTAATTTCCACTCCCTCGTTGCCTTGCTTGCCCCAATATATATATAATAAGTCGGGGGGTCCTGCTCGACCCTTTCCCACTGATGAAACTTCAGAGAAACAAGAGGCAGTTGTTATCTTAGACCAGAGGCAACCATCTTGAACTAGAATTGGGAAGGGGCCGCGCGAACGCAGGCCCCCGCTGCCACAAATTATGACGTAGGCTCTCCCACTTGGGGAGACCTTAGGGTGGCACCCCTCCCAGGTGCAATGGAGGTCACCAACCTAGGCCATGGGCCTTGCTGATCACCCATTGACCCCGTCCAGGTAAGTATGTTTAAAAGTAGTCATTCACTCGTTATTTAAACAATGCCTGCAGAGTTCTCCATTATGCATTCAACGATGTGGGACTAACTTGGTCCATGGTGTGTGACTAAAACTATATATTTTGCTATAGTTCTGCAAATGGTTTCAGGGAAGATTTGTTGTTTGGCCACCATAGACTGCTCTTTGCTGTTTCATCCTTCATATCTAGAGCTCCAGCCTCAAGGTACCCCTGCAGTTTAAGGTCCATGGCCCATGGGTAAAATTTTTTGTCTGTTTCCTGTTATCGCAGCTTGTTTTAATAAATTTACTCGTTCATACAAATACAATGTGATAAACAAGGATTCTTTTCAAGTGAAGAGAACAAGGGAAGGAGGGATATTATTTTATTAATCTTTTTAGTCAGAAGGAAACGTTTTTCAACACAGTGAATAAATGTAAACCCAGAAAGATGTATATCATGCTATTCTGAATTTCATATCAGTTCAATGCTGTAAAATCTAGAGAGATCAATAGTCCACACTCCACAGGTGCAGTTGTGCAGAGGTCCAGGTGCCACTTCATTTTCTTACCTACATTAAAATACAGATATAATGTGGTAATGGTGCAAGCATTAGAAGCAAAATAAAGATAGTCTTAAAATTATACCAATTTCTTCATTGCAAAAAAAAATACATTGATAACATGTTCAGCACAGTAATGTGCTTATTAGTGACGCATGAAGCATAGTCCCCTGCCAGAGACAACTCACAACTGACTCATTCCCCGATGTTAGAAGGGCATGGACCTCCAATTCATAAATTTAGATTCCCCATAGAAATTGACTCTTCATCTTTACAGTCTTTTCTTTCAGGAAGAGGACAGCCCTGGTAGGAGTTATTGACAGAGCAAAGCCTCAGAAGTTTATCCCAGTAAGGGTCCTGCGGTAAATAAAAATCTCATCATAAACAGGCTTAATCATTTTAGGATGCAAACTATAAAGGTCTAGCAGTGTCAGACCAGGTAAAGAAAAGATACAATCCATCACACATTTAAAAGCAACATGTCATACTGCTTTAGCTGATCTAATCCACTGTTTCTTCGTCTCTCATATAAAGTTTAAATCTTTCTTTCCATTTGCCATCAAATATTACACAAGAACCAAGCAAATGAGCTGAATTACCATTACATAGTGGTTAATTTAACAGATTCAACAACTAGTCTTTTAGGAATAAAAATGTAGAGCAGCAGAGTTTTTTTATTTTTTCTTTTGTCACTTAATTGATGAATTACCAAATATGCAATTTGATAAATCATAACTACGCGCTAATACCAGTTTCTTTTTTTCTGCTTATCTATGATTAGTATGCTTGTAGTGTCCCATAACCTTTGTTCCAATTTATTGATTCATTGAATACAAGTGAACTCATCTATCCTGACAGATTGTGCATGTGTGATGGTGGACGAGTGACATTTCTGATTTCACTCACCTTACAGATGACATGTGGATTCCGAACTATGATAAGGATTGATCTAGCACGAGTAATTGCAACATTGAATCTCCTTGGGTTGCTAAGAAATCCCAGAGAGTAAGTTTTGTCGAAGTTATTGTGTTTGCTTCTAGATCTAACAGTAGATACAATGATGCCTGAAACTGTTCAACACTCCCAACCTTAACATCCAGCAGGTCCCACTTTTCAAGTACGTTCTTAATCTTGACCACTTGCTGGCGATAAGGTGTAATTACCCCAATATCAGACTCATTTTTACCTGCACCTTCTATGAGCTTCTTGATGAGCTCAACAACTTTGCTAACCTCAATCTGGTTGAACCATGAAGGATTATTGCCTTCTCTCTCATCACATCCCTGAATTCCAATTAATAGAACTGGAAATTATTTGTTAGGAAGGAAACCCAACGGAGCATATGCAGAGTACTTATTTTCTTTACATGCTAGTAACTCTCCCTTATAGAAGAGCTAGGAAGGTAGGTCCAGAATTGCAGGATGACTTCTGTAATTCCTTACCAATTTTGTCACAAAACCCTCCTCCTCATTGTAATAACATCTATACTCAAATACCCTTTCCAAATAAGACTTTCCTAATCCAAAATTCTCTGCATCCCTTGAGTGTACAACAGGACCAAGTTGCTTTGGATCTCCAGCTAAAACAACTACAGTTTCCCTTTGAAGAAGGTTGGATATAGGAACCACGCTTTCAGGCTCTGAAACCTGACCTGCCTCATCTAAAAATATATGGGAGCAGTGGCCGCGAGTGACACCTTCTGAATAAAGCACAGAAGAGCTCGTGTAAGTAGAAATGATGATCCTATAACGCCTTAAGGCCTTAAGCGGTGGGCACTTGAAAATGATATCTTCGAAATAGCAAAAACGGATATAATCTTGTTGCAGATCCTCAAAAGGACGGCTATTAGCATTTAGCCTGAAAACCTCATTCTCTTTTATTCTGGTGACAGAATTCCCGGCGAGCTTTTCAAGTATGTGATCAGCTGCACTATTTGAAGCAGCACAAACAAGAATGCGAGTACACTTTCTGGTGGTATATATTTGTAAGATTGCTTCCACTAAAGTCATTGTTTTACCCGTACCTGGAGGCCCGTATATCACATAGGAAGGAGCACCACTGCAACTGAGAATCCTCTCAACAATATGCTTCTGCTCTTCATTAATTCCAGAGTTGAAAGGAACAACAGGAGTTGCCTTTATCAAGCTCCTGTTGGTAGATTGAGATGGAAAGAGGACACCAAGCTCTTAAAACTCTGCTGCTTGAACAGCTTGATACAACCTCCTCTTGTTTACCCTACTGTAGGCAAACCATATATTACACGAGTTTCCTTTTTTATGACTCCTGTGAAGTTCCGTGGGAAATTTGAGAGAAATTTGAGAAGCACTTCGTCAGCCTCTACACGGTAAATGGATCCCTGAAAAAACTTGATATATTAGTATTAGATGTTACTTCAGGACTCATACAGGCATACAGCTGATTGAGATAATCAATCTTCCCACTGATTTTTATTTTCCATATTGATGTGATATAAAACTAAGAAATGGATAAAAGAAAAAAAGGTCATAAAAAAGTCTATAAAATGGAAGGACATGTAGAATAAGAAAGCACTTCAATGGAGAGTAGAACAATTGGAAAATTATGGAAGTTGATGCTGATGGTCATGAAAGAATGGAAATGACTGAGCAAAAGTTTCCAGTTCACTTCCGACTCAACTTTCAAGGCAAACAATAAGGTTGGCATAAAAATATACTGATATGTCCTACCATTGAAAAGGATTCAAATTTGAAAGCAGTTTTTTGACGTAAAACTGCATGTCATAAAATGAAAAGCCCGATATAAAATGAATGTTCCTGATGTACAGTCACTGCACCATTATCTTCATATTTGTCACCAAATAAATGCATATACCATCCTCTGCATGAATATGATAATATGCATATCCATGCATTGCTAGGTAAATGTACAGAGCAGCATAGTAAATGATATGATGTTCCGCCATTCATGTGATGAGATTTAACATATCTGGTGAAGTACAAACCTCCCAAGTGGTAATGTGATCTGCACTTCCAGCCACAAGCTTCGCAAAACAACTATCACCATCCACAAGAGAAGGCCTTTTCTCTGCCAGCCCGGGGACCTCGAGCCAGTAACTGAATCCCCTTCTTCCTCAAGGTGGCACCCTCCAAATCATAGCATCTTATTTCTTTCTAAAACAGCAAAAGTGGTATTAGGCCCAATATACAACAAAAATATGTATTAAGACTTAACCTTTAATTAATTCAGAATTACCTCTAGGTGTAGTTCTTCCATGATAAGTAATGTACTGAAGTACAAGGCCTCTTGATAAGCCTTTAGAAAGAACTCCAGGGAGTTGCTTATTCTCCAGTAACACTCTAACATCCGGGGGTGTATCAAACTCGGGGAGTTCATACCTATTTCCTTGTTTTTTCGTCCTTGAAGGACTTGAGGAACTCACAGACTCAGCAGCAGTAAACTGTTTTCTTCTGGAAGAACTAGCATATGGCTTGTTTGTAGCAAGAGCCGGGAAATCTTGTCTTCAGCCAACAGAAAAACAAAACGCTCAACCCTTGTGTCCTCTACGTCAAAGTACAAAATGGACGTGTGCATTCCTATTTCCACGGGTTTGCAAGATAACCAAATGGTCAAAGTTTGACATGGCTGAAGTACTCTATCCTCAATGGAAAATGCCTCCAGGAAACCCCGAGAAAGTTTCACCTCTGATTTGCTTGAGGGTGGTTCTATCAGAGACAATGTAAATAAATCTGCAGGATTAGAGCAGAAAATCTTGACATCCCAGAGTTCCACCGGGTCACTCGTGGTGTTCTTTATGGTAATTGCACATTTAGAAGTATTTCCAACAAGGATAGACTGTGGCATCCCATTTATCAATGGAAATGGAGCAGATATAAGTATAACATCTGGATCTTCAGGAAGATCATGATTGAATGCAGATTTATCATCTTTGAAATCAATAAATCCAATTTGTCCCTTTTCTCCTATGAAAGAATATTCATCACCCCATTTGTCGTTTCCAATTGTGCCCATCACTGAACTAGTGTTGGATGTTTTGAGCAAAAGCTCCTAAGCTAGCTCTGATTAGATACCAACAGAAACCCAAAAAAAAAAAACGGAGATACAATAATCAGAATTTCTCCTTGAGATTTGGTTGATACTAACACCAGAAAAAACCAAGTGCTCAACAGCCTCATTGAACGGTAAAACGTTGCCGCTACATGAGACTGCAGAAGCTAACAATAAGTGAAAATAATGATTACACAAGAAAATCTTGGAAAAAACAAAATGAAAAGCTTTATGAAGAAAGGTGAGGAAATATTCATGAAATATATATGGGCAAAATGTCAAAATGTAATATAAAGAGATAACAAATTCAAAACCGAAAGCTAGACAATAAGCCCTTTCGATTGAAAGAATCCAACATGCCCATCAATATCCTTTATTGTGCTTCCGAGTTATTGCTTCAATCTCAAGAAAAAGTTTCCTCGGAATCATATAAAACTTAGAAAAAAAAAAACGTACTCAAAAGTTTACAGTTTGGCTACAAAATACAAATTAAAGGGCAAGACAGAAAGGTCAAAGGTCACTGACCACCTAGTGATTCTCTCCGAGCTTTCCCAGCAAAATACAGAACACAAAGCTTAAAGGCCATTAGGCTGTTTTGAGATGTGAACAATGAATACCAATACCAGTACAAATAGAGAAAAGCTCCGCAAGAAGTCATAGGGTCAACTGATATTTGCACACAAGAACTATGCACTAGCAAAGGGTCATGTTTCTTGCGTGGAGTGTCTATGAGTAGTGTCAGACTGCCAGGAGATATTCTTACGTTTTGCTTCGAAGTTGATTCATTAACATAAAGTCAATTTTCTATGACACGTGTACAAATATTTTTAAAAATATTTAAAGAATTTATCTAATATTAAATATTTGAATAGTACTACGCAAAATTTGAAATCACACCTATTTAGACAAACTTTCTGTCATTTATGACTATCAAGTAGGTGGATTCCTCCACTAAATCATATTAAATGGAGCTTGAAACCGTCTATCAGGAATTTTGCCCATGCAGACACATTACCATGGCCGAAAATTTTTGCCAAGCAGACAAAGGGACTGAGCCCCGCCAATGGACCATATTAAATGTTTTTCATTAAAGAGTTACGATATAGCTTGACACTGCCAATCAGAAATTTTGTCGACATAAACATTGGCGGACTCCACCACTGGGCCATTTTTGCCTGTTTGTATTATGAGTCAAACCTTCGTTTGGCTAACACTCAAATTTTGAACTTCTAATGAAAGTTTCTCGTGACGGAGTTGGTAGTGATTAAATGACAATCTAATTATTATGCAAACATCTACGTTTCAAATTTGAATTCTCTTCTTCCTTTTTCAAAAATTTTCCCAGACCGAAATACTAAATAAATAAATAAAAGCATCTCGTAAATTGTGTGAATATACGTTCACGTTTAGTAAAATCCAAAACAAATCTCCTTGAATGTTTTATATTTGAACGTTATTTTTTTCGTTTATTTTTATTTATCATATAAAAAAATTTATTCGATAATATATGTTATTTAAAAATATTTAAAAAATATTAATTATTTTTTTTAATTCTATTCTTATTTTTTAATAAAAAGAGAATAAGTAGAATAATAAAATTAAAAAAAATATTAATAAAGTAATAAAAAAATAATTTAATTATTTTAAATTATCCATCTCTACTATTAAAATTATATAATAATTTTTTTAATTTTTAAATAAAAATATTAGACAAAAAATAAAAATAAATAAAATGAGTATTATATGACTTTTAACTTTGTGTTAGAAAATTTTCTTTTAGATAGACACGAAAGTAGACCCCACCACTCAGCCATATTACAAGTTTTATATTAGTGTCATTATATAGGTTAAAGTTGTTTGTTGAGAATTTCGCTTGAACAGCCGGTGTTATTATATATAAACCTTGCACTCTAAATTTTGATTTTTTTTTTTTGGTTGGACTATAAGAATATTCTCGAATCTATTTTTATGTCAACTGAAACAAGTTTCTCTCCAGACAATATATCAATGGCGCACTCATATATTGGTTTGATGCATTTAAGAAATTTAACTTTGAAGCACCTATCTCTAACATTTTTGTTACATATCAGCTTAAGCTTCTGTTTAGTTGATTTTTGGTGGTGTGTTTGAGAATTGAGGCATGGACATGCTTAATCAAAAGATTAAAAGAAAACATAAGTTTAATATGGAGCAAAATATAAAAGGAAAACATGAGTAAACGATCCCCCCTTTTATTCAATATTCACAAGTCAAAGCAAATCTGTCTCAACACTTGTATGCACAAAAACACTGCTTAGGGACCCTGGTGGGGTGCACAGGTCACATATTCCAGTTCCGTTGTATCTTTTCTTGCAGTCCTGCCAGCAGCAATGACGACCTTGGCAATCCCAAACCTTGTGGCAATCTTTTGCTTCTGAAATGAGGACCATTTTGTCACCTGCAGATTCACAATAGATCGTAAATCCTTTTAAAAGAAAGCACCAACCAGCCATGGCCGGTCCCTTTTTTTTTTTTGAAGAAAATATTATATATTCAAAATTTTTTTATCAGAATTTTTGATATAATAAATTACCATACTTATTAACTTTTAAATAAGTAAGTGATCCCTATTACTTTATTCTATCTAATAATCATCCTTAATTATTATTGAATTCTGTTAAAAAATTTAATTATTTTTTTTAATTATATAGCATTACTCTTTCTTAAATCCCTACTTTTATCCTCCATCCCACCCCACCTGGGCTACCCACAAACTTGGGATACTTGTATTACAACTTGGAACAATTTGATTTCAATAATTATCCTGTATTATTGGGTTTTGGAGGAAGATCTACCAGTATTTAAACCTAACCGGCCAGTATTTAAACCTAACCGGCCGAAGCATCAATCTTCTTGAAAGAATATTACAATTGACCCCAAAAGAAGTTATTTATCCACACAAACAAGAAAGAGTTTCAGATGCCTAGTGTCAAACAAAATATCAAGATGAAGTTTTAGTCCTCTCGACATAGAGGTCATCTTTGCACCACAATCATGAGCATCTATCCAACAAAAATAATTGACCCTTGTCTCAGTTCTCTGTATAGGAGATTTCAATTTCTAAGTTCAGATAATGTCTCAAGTGGATACTAGAACGTTACCTACAATAGGTTGCTTAGGTCTGCTAGAAGAAGTGCAGAGATGCACGTTAAAGTAGTCCAAGCCTATAGCTAAACCATTTTGAGCAGGTGTTTTCGGCATTCATGTCTTTTCTTCCCCCCTTTGGTTAACTCATTTAAGCACTTCCAACAACCTCTCCACGTCATTTGATTGCCACCCTTAACTCATATTTTCCAGCAGCTTAAACCATGGTTAGTAAAAATGAAAATGAAAGCAATAAAAAAGAAAACCTGCATGCCAACGATATAGGAAGATAAGCAGCTTATGTTTATGTTCCTCTTCTTTTCATGTTTACCAAATATACCTAAAACCAGAATCTTTAAATGCAACTTGAGTGTTAAATCCTGAACTTGAGAGATGAATTAAAGCGTCGATGTAAATTAGTAAACGAATGAGTTTAATTTTGTTGGCTTTTAAAACAGGAGAGTACGCAGTGGATCAATGAAAGAGGGAGAACATGGCAACAAAATAATATTTTGCTTTAGCAATTCTTTTCTTATTCTCGTGTGTTATTTTCTTTTGGGTGGGAGTGGGGACAAGAAGAGAACAAACTACTCAACAACTGAACAAAAATACTTTCGTTTAATTCATAACTGTCTATGCGCACCCCAAAAAATTAGTAAGACAAATAAATACGAGCAACTCTGACAAAATATCGCATCCCAACATCAGCTTACTGTGAGCATGCTCGCAGTCTTGTGCATTGGGCAGCTTGTGACCAAATAAAACAGAGAACGACTGCAGATCACTTCTGCCATATGTGGGCACCTCTACTACAGATCGGGCTTCCTTGCGGTTTAATATTTAACTTCTAAATTACTTCAATCCTTTCCGCAGCACCTTCATAAATAAATATAGAGAAGCATAAGCTTATCAATTTTGAATATCTATTCACAAAAAATCTAGTATATTAAAATACAAAACAATTAGGGGGAAAAAAGACGTTTTACTTTTTCAATGGAAAAGAAAAAAGAAAGAGATTTTCTATGTCATATCTGTCAAAGAGTTCACTGTTTACAAATTGACATGCAACAGTTTTCACACTACAATACATATTCCCACCAAATCCATTTTTTGAAAAGGTTATACAAGTGAAGTAAGATATTTAGTTTCACTAGAACTAATAGAGAAGTAAGAAATAGAAGACACTAGGTAGCAAACTACTCTAATACAACAAAAGAAAAAGAAAAATGGTCAACTATAGGTAGGGAAGGAGCTCTGGAAACGATTTGCTTAGACATATATAGCTAAAAGTCCATATCATTAACTTCAAATAGTTCGGTTTAACTTTCTTGTTTAGCAGTCAACAAAAAACAAAATTTTAGAAGTAACATTTATCAGAGTGATTTCTTCATGTTAACTGAAAAAATTGCAACAAAATTTTAATCAGATTTCAAATGTATAGAGGAACTGAAATTCCTTTAATTCCATTAAAAAAATAAATAGAAGTGAGTTTAAATAACAATTTATGACCTATCATACAGTATTAGTTACAGTGTAAAAATATGCAGCAGAGTCTACAACTTTTTATCTGACAAATTAAATTCCAAAAGAAGAAAGTAAAGAAAAGAAAACCCAAGAATCTACAGCAAGCATAGAGAGACAGTAATATCCCACTTGTGTAATTGATAACAAGCAACTACTAAAAAACTGAAAAAATAGTCTGGAAGCTTGGTGACTAAGAATTTGAAAATAAGCCAAAAAAAAAAAAAACCTTTTATATCTCTTCTTCGAACCACATGGACAGAGTGCATTCCTGCTAATTTGTCCAGTCTGAGCCAAGTTAGACCTTGCAAGATCCAATGGAGTTGAACCGACCAGCTTTTGCACCTAGAGAACATGGAATATAAATATGGCTGATTACACTGAAATTCAATGCCCCTACAAGCACCAGGAAATGCATCTACACTAACTATTTGACACAAAAGTGCAACGTTTATCTGCCTGCATATACTTCCATATTGTATATAATAAAGAATTAGATTAATGAATTAGTGCATGCTTGGTATCAGATTAATTTTTAAAAAAATCGCGTTTTTTTTCAGAAGCTTTCTCAGTAAAATTTTGATTATAAACTGTTTTAAACACAAAATAAGCTAATCCAAACATACACTCAGTTTGCACTATATATAAATCCAAATCTTGCATGTTTTGAAAGCAACTCTGAATGGAAGATCAATACCAACATTAATAAAAGACAAGAAAAAGAAAAAACACACACAGTCACACACACACACACACACACACACACACACACGCGAAGGCATCAACACTTATATTGTTCGTTTCTTATTTGGGGCATGATGCCATACAATACACTCTAAGTAACACAAGCCAACATCAAGGATGCAGTTCTGATAAATTCAACAGAAGTACAGTAGAATATATAGAATGCTTCAAGGCTAACACAAGCAACCTAATAATAAAAAGCACCTGCAATACAGAAAGAGAATACATCTTCCACTAACTGTCCAGTATACATCAACCTTCCCAGGCTCTATAATCCTAAAATTCATTTAATAGTGAAAAGAAATTACGGAACTCAGCCAAGGCTTGGCACCTGGCTAGGCATACAAACCCAAATTATGCTATTTATAAAACCAAACCCCAAATGCCCAATCAAGATCTATTTTGAAGTAGAAGTAATACAAAAGCAAGATAAAAAAGAGGCTAAGCATTTAATGAATCATCTAACAGGTTCAATTTACCGCCAAAACTAAAATTTCATCGTAAGATGATGAATTGAGTTCACCTAGGTTGTAAGGAAATTAAGCAAATAATGAGAAGAATTACATCAGCAAAGCTTTTTGGCATTGGTTTCCCTTCTTCTTGTAACTTCTGTATCTTCTTTTGTGCTTCTTTTGCCCAAGTAAACTTTGCAAGTGCATTCTCTACATCAGCAATTGTGCAATTAAATTGTTTTGCTGCTTCTTGTTTATGAACGCTCAGAAGGTTCTGAAGATCACAAAACATAATGTTAAAATCATGAGACATTTCCTAGTAAATATTCATCAAATCTAGCCAAAAGAATTTATAAAAAATAAGCAACCAATATAGGTAATTGTAATGCAAACAAATATTAATTTTTGAGATTAGGCAGTTTAATAGTGCATTGTCAACCAAAAGTCCATGCCAGTAGTGCCAAAAATTAAAAATGATAATTTGATGAGCATCCAGGATATGCTCTCTGAGGAAGTGATACGCCTTATACACCCCAAATAGAATTAGTTTAAGTGTTAGATAATTCAAACTTCATAACATATCCCAACTTTGGTATCCTATTTTATACTTATGGTATAGCACCGGCATGATTTGTTTTTCAGTTGTCAGCAGGAATAATATAACCCAAGAACACTAAATTAGAAATTAGCACAACAGCAATTCACAACTAACCATAACAATACCAAGTGCCTAAGAATAATCATCTGAGATGTGAAATAGAAGAGGTGAATTGGCAACAAAATTCGAATAATTCAAAAATTATATAAGCGGCAGGACATATCTAGTCAACATAGCAACCACACTTTTTAAGTTTCCATTTACATGAGTTGATAAGAAAAAAGACATTTTGACTGAACCAAAAAAAGAAGGGGAACCTCGCCGGTGGGATCAATACGCCCAAGATATCGAATTATCGCTTCATATTTCTCGAACGCAGTGGCAAAGGTCACTTCACTGCTTCGTCCAACCATAAACTGCTTAAACGCCCCAACTCGTCTTGCATTCTTCATTTCATCCGCAAAACCTGCATGCAACATTAACAGTTAAGGAGAGCTTCAGCAAGTGTGCGGTGCAAAAGAAGAAAACAAAAATTGCAGGAAAGGTTTGCATTAATTAACATCAACAATCATGAATGACCTAATAAAACACAAGCGAGAGGTAAATTGGGAGAAGGGTGTAATGGAACTGACGGAGCAGCGTGAATGAGTCGGAGCTGACTTGGGGAGACCCTCCGTCGGTGGTGCTCTTGTTGCCGGTGAAGACATTTTTGACCTTCTCCATCCATGAACCCTGGAGCTGCGCTGTAGAGAAGATTGATCGGTACTGTGACCTTTGGATTATTGAAGAACCAATCTTGCTTACGATGCGAAGTGCAGGCATAGTATCGTTGATCGAGCGAGCGAGCGAGCTAGGCTAGCTATTCACTATCCAGCTTTTCCCTCTCTCCGTTACTCCAACTCCAATAGGACTAAGATCGAGGGTAAAATTGCCCTGAAATGTTGGCGTTGGGTTCACAGCGACATCGTTTCAATGTTCGAAATTGCGTGCAATGCACGTGCGCTTACGGCCCAGTCTTATTTTGGTTAAATTGGACACTTGCTTGTTTTTTTTGGCGAGTGTTAAAATGTGGATTACACCTTCAACTTTAACTGTTTAACCATTTGATAGATAACACATTTGATTTTAATTTTGACAAGTAACCCACTTAAAAGGTTTTTTTATTTACAAAATAAAAGTAAATTCTATAATACAAGTCATACACTTATTAAAGTAACATAAAACTAACATGAAAAAAAATATTATTCCGATGATGACATGTGACAACAAAACATAAGCAGTATACGCTTCCTTTTTTTTTGGTAAATAAGTAGCATACAATTCAAAAAGTAAGGAGTGTAACTAAGTTCAAAAAAATTATTTACATAAAAATTGCACCTTCAACTCCCTTTTTGTTGCTTATCCAGGCTTAATTGGAAGTATTTGAAAAAAAAAAAAATCAAATCGTAACTTCAAGCAAAATCTATTCCAGTTTACAGAATCCATTTGATGCCCAAATGAATGATACCTATGGCAGCCGAGGAGGTGAAAACCTTGCTAATAGTAATTAGCCAAAAGCATGCATGTAGATAGAAAGAGAGAAAAAGAAGAAAGCATTTTCAGGCAGATATAAAGTACCATGTCAATGGAATCGATGAAAAATATTAGTTTCAGTGTAGAGAGAGGGAGACAGACAATAAGATTGAGATTAGCTGGGCTAAGATGCTAATTATTTGCAGGGAAAGCTATAACTTATGTAGACACCGGCAATGATCATCACTTCGAAAGGTTTCTTTTGATAGTCTCCTGTCACTGTGACTGTGACAGCACCTACCATCCACCATTCCACCTTAGCTCGGTTTGACCTTACATACTGATTGTGCGCCTGCTCTAGTGTTACACCAAGCCTCCCTTACCATGAATTCACTGATAGGATTAGGAACTAAACAATAAGTTACTGCAAGCATCAGTAAAACCTTCATATTTTTGACAAAATTGTAAACCTCTGACCCTTTTTTCTCCCCCCTGAAATTTTTTTAGGCGATTTGGGGCATTTGGCAAATTGCTTTAGTTACAAAAATTAAATCCTAAAATATAGATAATTCTTTGAAATTGTAACTCTGTATCCTTTGTAATATTTCCTAAAACAACAACCAGTTGCAAGTTGCAGCACTGGATGAGTGCTAAAATGTAACCATTACATCATGGATTAAAATAGACTAAAATAATTTTAGAAAAATATTAGGCTAGCCCTTTTACCATAAGACAGCAATAAATCACGCAAGTCTCCTTGCTTTTTGTTGAGTCCTTCGTCAAAATCACAGATGATCCTTCTTTATCTAGAAGACTGCTAACCAGATTCACAACTCTGGCACAAATGAACCACTGACTAAAATAATTGTCACCTCTATACTCTCCAAGCCAACACATCATTGAGTTGTCCAAGAAATGACATTCTGAGCAAAGGCACAATCAGCGCACCGAGGCCATTCCGAGCTGCTTCTGATGCTCCTGCATGTCTAAATTAAGCCTTGGCCCGCCTAAACTCAAACCATATCTCGTAGTGATTAAATAGCAAACTATCATGTGTATGCTTCCCAATATACTCAAGCCCAAAACTCGTAAGCCTTTTTGTGCACTCCTCTCCTCCCAGCCGTGAACAGAACTTTATATTATGTGATACAAAGATTCGTCCATCATAAGGTTTCAACCTAGAAGCTAACCTCTCCAGTCCAAGCCACACAAGTTTATCAGGCATATGAAGAAATACAGCACTAGCATAAATCAAATCATATATGACTCCAGAACCAAACTTACTGAAATCCATATCATCGCCCTTCACTATCAAAGGCCGTTTAGATAAGAGGCCTTGGGAAGGAAGCTCATACCTAAATGCAGCCATAAGAGAGATCTCATCCCTTTCAAGACAATGGTAGTTTTCAGGATTTAAGTACCGTATGAAATGCAAGCCAACTCGGAGAGTACCACAACCTATCTCTAGGACATGTGAGTCTGGTCTGAGTTGAGTGGACTGAGCAAGAAATTCAAACACATCTCTTCCACCTGCCCAAGGCTCGCCATAGTTGCTATGGTGCTCTTCAACCAAGAGCTCCCCTGGGCAAGGCAAGGCCGTGTGGTTATCTGAATCAGCTGCCTCATAGTGTGATATACCTTTAAATCTGTAAATTGCAGAAAATTGAAATAAGAAATTGCAATCAATTGAATCAAAAATGTATACATGAACTAAGAAGCTAAAAAACGTTGGTCTCCTTGAATTGGGATCAAAAGAGATAAAAAGAGGATAGCAGTTCCCAGGTTAAAGGACACGACAATGAAGAATATACTAGAGTTCATTCTTTAAAATGTTATAACAAAAATGCAGACCAAAATAAAGAGAAAAACATATAGCTTTGAACTACATGCTGTGTTGTATTTAATTTGTATAACAACTGCCCTTATTAGCAACCAAACAGATCATTACTGTCCCTGGTTAATCACAGAACACCATGAGAAAAAAGAGGAACCCTATATGAGAATATATTGCAGATTGAAACTGGCCAAAAAGGCACCAATAGAAAGTGTGAGAGTGGAAGCAGCGTTGTGAAAAATTCCACAATAGAGATACCTTGTGAAAAATTCACACACAAACTACAATTTATACTTCCCTACCCAATAAATTATACGCAATCGCAATGTAATATATAGAGAAATATGTGGAAATTGGGGCTTACTGTCTAAGATCGTCGAGTTGCTGAGCCCTAGTGCGAGGGTTAATGCCCTTGCGGAGTACGTTGTCACGCATATGCAGCCGGTTCACTCGGATCTGATGTTTCACCCACTCCACGTCCTCCTCCGTCGTCGACAGGGGCATATTATTGCCATTCCCAGAGACGGAGAAATCACTAACGACGCCGTTGCCACTGGAGAAGGGAGTGTTAGAAGCCGAGGGGCAAGAGCAAGAAGAGAGACTCAACAAGAGGAAGAAGAGGAATACGGCGGCCACTAAAGCAGAGAGAACCAGAGCTGGCACTGTTACCACTATGCCCTTCGACGTCGCCGGCGACGCTAAGAGCGCCATCTGTGTGCGGCTACGACTGCAATCTCCGTCGCAGCGCGCGAGTGTGATGTGAATGTGATGCTCCTAGTTTGATGAACGGCGATGAGGATGAACGACAGCGTTTCCAAGTTAGCATTATTGCATCTTTTTATTTTAATGGGGAATTCGATTAAGTCTGCCGTTTCGATGGAATTGATATTTGATGAGAATGTCGTCTTCCTAAACACTGCATTTTGGAGAAATTCTTGGAAAGAGAACACCCGTTGTAAGTACTGAAATCAGGTTTTAATATATTTACATTTATAATAAAAAAAATATTTATAAAATTATTCACGTAAATATAAATATATAAATTAATTTAAATGTTTACCGTAAGTAATGTTTATCAAAAAAAATTTCATCCGGAAGTTTCTAAGCCCGGTTGGCTGCTTGGTTGGGAGGCGCTGGGATGTTTTGGATTTAGAGAAGGGTTTTTGAAGCTTTGCTGTTTTGCACGAAACATTGCCTTTGGTGATAGAAATTAGTGCAAGAAGGTGCAACATTTTCACCTTTATGGAGTGACATATTGGCTTAGCTCCTTATAATGGGAAGTTTAGACTTCAGAGGCTGATCGTAATCATGTGCACCTTACATCTTACGCCAAAAGAAGAAGTTGCCATTCTAAAGCTCTAGCACGCATAAAATTATGTTTAGAAATTTTAAAGAAAATAAATAATTGATAAAGAGAGGAATGCAAAACTTTTATTTCAATTTTAAAATATTTGAGTTGCAACTACATGTCTCGTAAAAAAAGATGATTTATACATGGTCGAGAGATTGATTGATGGGTGGAATTTTTTCTTTTTGGAGAAAGGGAAGTCATGGTTGCCTCTTTTTCTTTTTTCTTTTTTTTGCTTGACTATACTAAACAATTTATAACTTCTTTTAGATGTTTATTCACATGATTTCTTGCATTGTTTTCATTGTTGTTTCAATTCATTTCTACACTTTCTGTGTAAATTTTTTTGTAATATTTTGTTTTGATCTTCTCCCATACAATTCGTTAGATAAAATTAATAAATTTGCCTAATTATACTAAAAAAAAAGCAATAAAGTATTTACTTACAGTGCGAGCATAATATTAGTGTACGTGTGTGTATATAATTTGCCATTGACTTGGGAGAGGGTGGGTTGCCATATTCCCCAGCCTTCTCTAAAATGAGGGTTTTTATTTAATAACTTCTTCTTTTTAAGTTTTCATGGAATTAACATTTATCAACTAAGAAAAGAGGAGTGTGAACTTGATTCTTCACTTTTGATAGAGGGTTGAGTTATTTCATTTCTCAAGTGGACCCTAATTCCAATCCTTTTAATAATATATTTGAAAGTTTTTGAATAAGAGAAAGGAAAAGAATAACAAGATGAAAGGAGATAATAACAAGATAAAGATTAAGTCATTTTTCTCTTACTTAGAGTCCGTTTGTTTTATATTTTTTCCAACACTAAAGGACGTTGGGGAGAAGTATGTTTTTATTGGCTCTAAGCCAACGCTCCTCTTCAACGCTAAAAAGTCACTTCAGTAACAAGAAACATACAGGCCATTAGATGTTTTAAGTAAAAAGTGAGAGGAACTTTGTTCTCCCTGTTTGTGAGTTTCAATTATAGTCAATTCCAATTTTAAACTGTAAGAATTTGTTTTGAAATTAAAATTCTAAGTAGTATTTTCAATTCTATCATCTGAACAGATATTAAGAATATGTTTAGAATCATAAATTTTAAAAATTAATTTGATTTATAAATAAAATTTTTTGTTTGAAAGATTATAAAATAAAAATTGATTTAATTTTATAATAATTTTTAAATATAAAAGCAATTTCTAAATCAAATAAAATCAATTCTATTGTTTATTAATTCTAAACATAAGGTAAAGGAAATGATAGTTATTTCTCATTCTTTAACTTGAAGTAAAACATTTATCCTTCTTAAGCCCCATTTTAAATAGACAAATTCTAGGATTTTGAGGAGAGGAGTTCTCCCCGTTATTAAACATCAAATAAGTGGGGGCTTGTATTTTTTCTTCCTTATCCTACTTATCAACAAAACATAACAAGTGACAATATTTAATAATTTATTTTATTTTTTACTTAGGCTCTCTAAGCCTTTGTTTGGATGAGGAAAGAAAATAAAAAGAAAGAAAACAAAGAGAAAAAAATGAAAAAAAATTATATTTTCTCTCCTAACGTTTGGATAAAGAAAAAAATGAGAGAAAAAAAATAAAAAATATTTTTTTCTTTTATTTGATTGTGTAAAAAAGTGATAAGAAATGAAATGTAATTATATCAAATGACCTATATATCTTTATAATATAATAAAATATAAGTATTTATTATTTTTTATTTTATACATGTTTAACATACTTTTTATAAATTAAATAAATTAATTAATATTATAATAAATATTAATATAATATGTTTATTTGTATACCAAACTAATTTAAAACGTACTTTATTAATAAAATTTTTTTTTTTAGAATAATAAATTTAAGCAACTTCAAATATTCTTCTTTACACAAGAAAAGAGTAATTTTAGAACAAACAGGATTATAAAAATTTTACATGACTTTTTTATAGAAAAAATATTAATGTTGAATATTAAGCTATTTGGACGAGGGAGGAGGAATTGCATAAATTGAGGTTAAAGTAGTAATTTCAGACAAAAACACTCTCCCTCTCTCAATTTTCTTGGCATAGTAGGGGTGAAAATTTTTTGTGGGACTCATGGCCATAATTTTGTTTTTACTCTATTTTCTTTTCACATCAAAATAATAAAAAAAAACATCAAAGTTAACCTTTTTTGTACGCCTTAGTTTTCTTTCTTTACAAAATCTATAGATCCAACGAAAGGTAAGGGTTAATTTGGACGAAAGAGTTTTGAAAAAAAAGAAAGGAAAGGTTTTTTTTATATTTTAATTGAAAGAATTATAAAATATTTATTGAAATAAAAAATAAAGGATATAAAAATTATTTGATAATATTTTATTTTAAAAAATTATTAAATGAAGAGAATTTTTAATTAAAATAAAAAATTATTTTTTCTTTCTTTTTCTTGTAAGCTACTCTATCTATATATATATCCTAAAAGGTCTAAAGTGAGAGGAGAGTTCTAAGAAAGGGGAAGGAGAGAGAGAAAGAGAAAGAATAGTCTTAATAGGAGGGATCGAACACGAATCCTCCAACACAAGACAACCACATATACTACTCAAACTTTTAGCTTTGGTTAATAATTAATATTTTCAACCCTTGCTAATATAAACTCAGTTAGTTCAGTTCAGTTTTAAAAATTTGATTTGGTATAATTAGATAAATAAAATGCTTATTATGGTGGATGTTGTGTGTGGCCTATTAAAGTCAAAGTTGAAAAGAAAATCGATATTTTTATTTATCAATGCCGTGACAGATTTTAATAGGATTGGGAGAGTCACGATCTTTAAAAAAAAATAAATTCTACGTGATTATTTAATAAAATCATATGTTTCTTTCTTAAATATTATATGACCATCCAGAATTCACTCCTATGTCAGTGGACATAAATACAAATATTTAATTTTTTATTAAAAAACTTAAAATCGACAATTAAATTAAGCATGATATTAATATTTAAGACGTTCTTGATTGAGTAAATTGAAAAAAAAAGTGAACAAACATAAAAATAAAATTAATTAATTTTTAATAATTAATATATGTTACTGCATATAAAGTAATTCTTATGTCAATTTTTACCCTCCTCGACAAAATCAAACACGGGGGGAGAAGGGGGGATTTCCATAACAGAAGAACAGAAAAATGTTACCGCGCGCATTGCCACGCGATGACAAACTTTCCTTTTCAAAAAGGGTCCATCTGTAATCGAACGGTCATCCAAGCGAAGTACGGAACAAAAGCGTATAATCGGCCGCAGCCGAAACTTCCCCCTCTATAGTTTATCCTTCAGGTATAAAGACCATCTTGCCCTCAATTAAAATACACAAACCGAGTCAAAGGATCCGCCACAACAAAATCGAAGCCCATTTAGTTTTTAGTATTTACGCCCGTCTTCTCTCTCTCTCTCTCTCTCTCTCTTTCGGAGAAACTTTCTCTCTCTAAAGTTGAAACTTCGGCAGTAGAAGGAAACGAGCACAAAAAGTGCTTCAAATTCATCACTGATTAAGGTTCGTAGTTTGCTTCTTCTTGCACTGCTCCATTCTCTCCTTCTCTAACTCGATTTCGTTTTATTCGATTATTTATTTGTGCCAATTCCAGGAAAAAATTTTTCTGTCTCTTACAATTAGCTGGTTTTAGCTCAGAGCGCGTTTCAAAATGCCTAACTTATGATCGGGATAGTTAATTTGCGAGATGGTTATGGTTATTTTTTTTTCTCTGTCCTTTTTTTTCTTTTTTTTTTTCTTCGTTTGCGTTCTTTTCTGTATCGGGAATGATTTGGGGTATTCGATTACCACGGCGGGCTCAATCTGTTACCTCTTATAGGTTTACCTTTGGTGATTGATTACGTAACTAGGGCTTTGGGTTTGAATTTCACATGGAGTCCTCGATGAATTCGATAGCTTGCTATATATGCCCTGACAGTGTGAAAAGAATGGGTATGAACTTCGGCTGGATGCTAAGTTTACCATATTGTGATTGTCGGAAGCAAAACAGGTGATAGGCTTGGAATTGTAGGTTTTCGTACCATTATTTGAGAAATTGAGAAGACTAATGTCCATCTCATAGGATGTCAGAAAACATTTGTCCACGAATTGAGCAGTGTTTGATTAGTTGAAGGAATTGTTTTGGGAAAAGGCCTGGATATAGATTGGGGAAAATCCTTCCTAGTTTAGGTCTCTGTTCTGAAAATTAGTATTCTGTGGTTTCCTATGGGTTTCCATGTTTTGAGGCATGTACATAACATTATGCATTAGTCACTTTTCTTGCAGTCCAATGAAAATCTTGGTTTAACAAGGCTCAATTTTAAATTATTATTTTATAATTAGATTTATTATTTCATATTATATTATTGTATAGATTACTGAAAAACAAGATGTTGTAATTTAGCTCAATAAAAAAAAAAATTGGGATTTGCATATGTGTTGGATTATACTTTACTACTGGTACGGAGAATATTATGTGCTAGATTTATTTAATCTAAGAGCTCCTGGGTTATGCCTAATGCATCTGCATAGATGGCTTTTATGAAGTGGTTGGACATGTCTTCAACTGTGCCTTTGAGATTTCTTCTGCTCTGTGAACCTTCTTTGTTAGATAAATGGACATAAGCTTCATCATCTGAAGTTTGGTTTTTTTTAACACTGTTGGCAGTGCCCCTTAGTATAATTTCTTAATCGACATTGTTTTTCTCATGAATTATTAGCATTGATGAGAAAAATGTTAACTGTGCAATTATGTTGGCAGCTTTAATAAGTGTGGATATATTTCTTTTGGCCCATTGTTAATGGGGATAGATGATGAAGCACCTAGATTGGCGGAGTCAGAAGTTGGGTTGTTTCTGAATTTTGATGTTCGATATCTTTTTATTGGGTTCAGTTTAGTGTGATGAGTTTGTCTGCGACATTTCTTGAAAATCCAGTGTGTGAGTTGCTAGAAGTTTAAGGGTTGTATAGTTGAGGTATACAAGTTGATCCTTGATCCACAAAGAATGTAATTTGTGATGTGAGGTAGTAGATCTGGATTCACATCTGTAACACTTGTGAACTGAAGCAAATTATTCAGTTGAGATTACCACCTTTGAATCTTGCTAATCACTTTTTATTATAAATTATATTCTATGCCATGTGACTGAATCATTCAATTGATTATTACACCTTCACATTTTCTTTAATTTACTCCTGGATATACTGTTTAAGCTATGTGATTATTCATTGTCATAGTTTCCGCAATGCACCGTGTGGGTAGTGCGGGGAACACAAACAATTCAAATCGCCCCCGTAAGGAGAAGAGATTAACATATGTGTTGAATGATTCTGATGACACAAAGGTGAAGTCATTATTTCTTTCTTTTATTTGTTCCAGGAAAACAGCCAAGTTTCATGGTTGCTTCTTGTATTTGCATCTTTATCCCTATAAACATTTTCTTTGACATTGTGCCTCTAAACCTGTCAACTAGTTGAGACTAATTGGGTTGTTCTTACTTCTAAATACATGTGTTTTTTTACTTAGCTGGATGAAAATATAATTTAAAATTTAATATTATTTTAATATTTTTTATATTCGACTCTTTGGCTGTATGCATATTTCCCCCCTTATTTTTTAATATTTACCCACAATTTTACCTTCTAATCAATCAAAGCTTCACCAGTACTATGTTGGACACTATGTTACCTGACTCCTTTCTGCTAGGTACTTAGCATTTTGCTTCAAAAAGGTGTCATGACATAGATGCTATTTTTGCATCAATCATTGTTGTTTTGGTTGAAAGTCTTTAAAATTTCAATATTTTCTTGGTTGCCCTATCTATTTTCATTTAAATGTTGGTTCTTTTCTGCAGCATTGTGCAGGCATAAATTGTTTGGCTTTACTTAAGTCTGCAGTATCTGATGGGTCTGATTATCTCTTCTCTGGGAGCCGTGATGGCAGGCTAAAACGATGGGCACTAGCCGAGGATGCAGCGACATGCTCTGCTACCTTTGAATCTCATGTGGATTGGGTAGTCCTTATATTTATTTTTTCTTTTTAATTTTCTTCTCCTGCATTTGTTAGGTGACATTTGATTTAATAACCTCGGGAACACGGCTATATTTATTTACTACAGTTACTTGATGACGCTACATCTGCAATGGATATTTTTGCTTTATCATATGATGGGGAGTTAAGAACTTAAGTGTATTTAATGTTAAAAATGATTGCATATTTTTACTTGAATGCCCAATCTCAGTGATCAGGTCAAAAGGTGTGAGAAGAAAGTATATTATGCAGCATAGGAAAGCTGTTCGCTATGCTATGTGCAGAATATGTCTCAAACTTGGGATGCTTGGCATTAATTCTGTCGGACCTGTATTTGATGTCTGATTAAGATGAATATTATATTTTTTTAGTTTTATATCTGCAAAAGAGATCTGCAATTACTAGATTTTGATGTAAAATTTTATTTATTTTATTTTGTAGAGTACTTCATCAAATCAGTCTTGCATGCACTTTATAATTGTATTTGGTGTCTTTTTGTGTGTGTGTGTGTGTGTGTGTGTATGTTAAAGTTTAATGCACTTAATTCTAGTAGAAAAGGCAAGGTTGAGAAGGAAAAGGCAATGCAAGCCCATTAATTTCTCTTGTACTCAAAAAATTATGAAACTGCAATTGAGGTTTGATTGTAGACTGAAAGAGAGAAGTAATCACTGAGTTCTTGAACTTCTTTTTTAGGCTCTTCTCATCAAGTTTCCTTTTTTTTTTATCTTGTAAAATTCCTAACCCTTGAAGTTTCTGCTGGCCATCTTCTCCTTTAAAATATCCATTTTTTTTCTAATTACTTTATGTTACTAGAAATTCCAGCGGCTAGTTTCTTGGGATGTAGCCAGTCCTTCATGTTCAATATGACAATGTTCCCAAGCCTATAATCACTCTTCAACTTATAAATTTTCCCCTTAATTCCAAAACCCTGTTTCATAAGGATTTAATTTGTACGTGCTAAATTAATAGGAAATGGTAATGTTGAGTCCTTCATACCCACAAACATGATGCCCTCACAATTACGTAACACATGCATAACAGCATAAGTTACAGTTGAATTAATAGATTCTTTTTTTATTATTACAGGTTAATGATACTGTTCTTGTTGGTGATAATACGCTTGTTTCTTGTTCTTCAGATACAACCCTTAAGGTTTGTTGATCGTCAGACGTCAGCTACTATTTGTTCTGATCAATCCTTGCTCTTCTGTTATGTACTAATTTAATTATTTACTCTGTATGTTTGTGCCAGACATGGAATGCCTTGTCCTTTGGAACTTGTACTAGGACACTCCGCCAACACTCTGATTATGTTACTTGCCTTTCAGCAGCAGAAAACAATGTAATGTTCTTTTAACTTCCTCTGCTTCTTATTAAGTGCATCAAGAAAGGTTCATTTTCTTGCTTTAATATGTCCTACATTGAATCTGATAGATACTTTGAATAAAAAGTTTGTATCTTTATCAAATCCATTTTCTAATTCTTTAATAGTGTCGTGCACTTTAGAGCAATATTGTTGCCTCTGGTGGCCTTGGCGGGGAGGGTTTTTATATGGGATCTTGAAGCTGCACTTACTCCAGTCTCTAAGTGCAATGATGCTATGGATGATGATTCTTCAAATGGTATCAATGGTTCTGGCAACTCACTGTCATTGACAAACTTACGTACCATCAGCTCAAGCAACAGTATATCCATGCACACTACTCAAACTCAAGGGTACATTCCAATTGCTGCCAAAGGCCATAAGGAGTCTGTTTATGCATTGGCAATGAATGAATGTGGAACACTTCTTGTCTCTGGTGGCACAGAAAAGGTACAATGTGGCATTGATGTTCAGATTTATGTTCTGACTTGGTGAGGCTTCTATTATTACCTTTGGCATTTTAGAGATGGTTTGTTTGAACTATACTTGCTTGATTTCTGTTAGCTAGATTGTGGGATTTTGTCTCTGACCTTAAGAGCATGGTTTATTTGTGCCTTTTTTGTTTCTCTAGGTTGTGCGTGTTTGGGATACAAGATCTGGATTGAAGACTCTGAAGCTAAAAGGACATGCAGATAACATCAGGGCTCTTCTTATGGATTCTACTGGCAGGTTTGTTGAGTCGACATCTAGGTTTAGTTGCAAATTTTCAGTTGACATTTATATTTTATAGTTGGCAACTTGCTTTTGTCCTCCTATTTATATATGAATTCTTTATTATCATAAAATTCCCTCTGTCTGTTTTGGCTTTGATATTTCTCATACGGCATTTATATGTGTTCCCACAGCATATAGATAACTATGCAGATAAATAACTTACAATATTTTCATTGGCTATGCCGCAGTGGATTGCTATTTAATGGTCAATAATATAGTGAATGAAATGCTGTTGGATTTTCTTTGGTATTGTATACAGCCATGCATATTTTCATTGGATAAATTTGTTAGTCTGAATTTAAGTACTGTGTTTTTCCTACAAGCCAGCTGCAATATCTTTAATGTTCATTATTGCAGGTATTGTTTATCAGGATCTTCGGACTCTATGATAAGGTAATGTACGCATGTGGTGTTACTAGCATTTCTCTTTGTTGTATGGTTGACTAATCTCACCATCTTTCCTCATAGGCTTTGGGATATTGGTCAGCAGCGATGTTTGCATTCTTATGCAGTTCATACGGATTCTGTTTGGGCACTTGCCAGCACCCCAACATTTAGTCATGTTTATAGTGGTGGGAGAGACTTCTCAGTGAGTGCAGTTTTCCATTAAAAATACATCAATATTATTTTTTAATTATGACTTGAATTTATGTGACATATCCTTGTTCTGTTTACCTTGTGAATCTCATCTTCTAATGTCCTATTCTTTTATACCTTAAGTTATACTTGACAGACTTGCAAACAAGAGAGAGTAGTTTGCTTTGCTCAGGCGAACACCCTATTCTGCAATTGGCTTTGCATGATGATAGCATATGGGTTGCATCAACAGATTCTTCAGTTCACAGATGGCCTGCTGAAGGATGCAACCCTGAAAAGATTTTCCAAAGAGGCAGTTCTTTTTTAGCTGGAAACTTGTTGTTTTCAAGAGCCAGGGTGTCGCTAGAAGGATCTACACCTGTATGTTACATTTCTTTCTGAAAAATTCAACATATTAATTTTTCATTATCTACAAAGTGTTGTATTACTCTGGGAACTCATAATACCAGTTGCGTATGTATATTTAAAAATGAAGCATATTTGTTTACATATCCCATATTAGTGCTTCCTATTTGCAGATATGATGGGATTTGTCTTCTAAAGAAGTTTTTATTTGAAAATAATTTTCCTTTTGGGTCTTTCTGTTCTGGGGCTCTAATAATCTTCCATTTTGTTGCCAATACAAATGATAATAGGTTCCTGTATATAAAGAACCTACCTTAACTATTCCTGGCACCCCTGGAATAGTGCAGCATGAAGTTTTAAATAATAGGAGGCATGTCCTGACAAAGGTAATCATGGTTTTTTTGGTTCATGTTTTTATGCCAAACATGTTAATATTGTCATCTATTCTGCTACTAAATTAATAATCTTTCGCTGTTTTCTTCTGTACTGATAAATGGCTCTCGTTATAGGATACTTCTGGTTCAGTGAAGCTATGGGAGATTACTAAAGGTGTCGTAATTGAAGATTATGGAAAGGTGAGAATTGGTTGTATTTTCATTTGGTAACTTGCATGGCAATCTTGTTTGCTGGGGAAGGAGCTTAATTGTAGTGATTATTATTTGCAAATTTCGACTATAGCTGACACGGCTCATTTATGAGTTCATAATAGCTCATGCTTTACATGTGAAATATTTAGGTTTCATTTGAGGAGAAAAAGGACGAGCTATTTGAGATGGTATGGTTACTTATTAAATATATGACTTTTATTTTTAATTATACTTTTTTTTTTGGTAAGACAACATTAATGATTTATAGTAGTTTGTTAGTTCTGGCTGGCTGTTATTTTCTTTCCTTCACTGCCTCAGGTTAGCATTCCCGCATGGTTCACAGTGGATACCAGGCTTGGAAGTTTGTCTGTCCATTTGGACACTCCCCAATGCTTTTCTGCTGAAATGTATTCAGCAGACCTTAACATTGTAGGCAAGCCTGAAGATGATAAGGTAGATGGATTTACTGTCATGAGCAATTTACCTGCCCTTCTCTTAAATTTATTATTATACTGATTTTGTCCCTAGTTTTTGGTATGTTGTTATTTTCTGTAACAATTGATCAAGTTTATACAATTGCCAACTTCGTTCATTGTCCTATTTTTTTGCATGTTACTGTTGGCTATAATAATTATTGTCAAATGTCAAGTTTATTCAATTGTTAACAACATTCATCTTCATGTATGTGGGATCCATTACAATCAGTGGCACATAACCGTCTTCTTATTTTAGTCTGCTTTTGCTCAATGTGAAATTATTCCTGCCATGGTGTTAGTATCGTGGACATGAAAGTAATTATGGCTGAGTTCTATTACGTGCTTCTATAGTTTCCAGAAGTAGGATGTTCATGCATATAATGTTATTATGAGAATGATGCTTACAGTTCATAATGTTAACAGTAATTTACTTACTATCAACAATCCAAAATCAATGCCTGTCATTCTGCAGGTTAATTTGGCTAGAGAAACCCTTAAAGGGCTCTTGGCTCATTGGTTGATAAAACGAAAGCAAAGAATGGGATCCCCAGCTCCTGCTAATGGGGAATTATTTTCTGGAAAGGATCCTAGAAGTCTTACCCATTCAAGAATCGAGGTTGATGGTAGTTCTGAGAATGATGCTATGGTTTATCCTCCGTTTGAATTCGCAGTTGTTTCCTCTCCTTCCATTGTTACTGAGGGCACTCATGGAGGTCCGTGGAGAAAAAAAATTACTGATTTAGATGGAACTGAGGATGGCAAAGACTTCCCCTCATGGTGTCTGGACTGCGTTTTGAGTAATCGGTTACCTCCCAGAGAAAATACTAAGTAATGTTTTCGCTTCTTCTTCATTTTTTTCTCTCTAAATGGTTGCATTAAAACATGGTTGTAGTCGAAAGGAAGAAACCATGTTCATAGCAATTTGCATATCTTTTTAATGTAGCATAATTGCCTGACTCTATGATGAATCTGTTTTATTATTATTGTTTTCATAGCTTAGGCATGTTCTGATGACTCCAAGTTGCTGTTATCCTTGTTTCTTGAATGAGAACTTGACTCTAGAAAGTTATATGGCAGTGCTTTGCACTCCTATCAAAAAAGGTGGTACTTAACGTTGTTATTATAACAGAAATCAACTTGCTATGTGCTTAAGAGGTCATAGAAGTCTTGCTTCCTATTAATGGCATCTGTTGCTTGGTTCTATGTATTGACCACCGCATCTCTGAACATTTTTTGTATTTCTAACAGTGATTATCATGAAAATACTTACCTTTATAGATTTAGAGAACAATTGGAACATTGTCTATGAATTTGAGTTTCTGAGCTTGATGGCAATTTTTTTATGATTTTGAAAATCTTTATGATTATCATTGGTCTTGGACCAGTTATATTATTTTCTCTTTAATATAGATTCTTTTGTGATAACCTCTGCAGATGCAGTTTCTATTTGCATCCGTGTGAAGGTTCTACAGTCCAGATCCTGACACAAGGAAAGCTAAGTGCCCCGCGTATATTAAGAATTCACAAAGTAAGTTTTGATATTTCTTAGTAATTGACAATCTGGAAATAATAATTTCATGTGCTGCCTCATTCTCTCTTCATAGAGGTCTTTTGTTTGAGCCCCCTTCCCTGTTTCCATAGATTGCCATTTCGATATGAAACGGAAATGCTCTGTAGAAAGGAAAATGTACTGTACCTTTATCCTTGAAGTTGTGAATTGCTTTTAAGTTTTAACATAAAAATAAAATCAAAGAGATATATAATTGATGAAATAGTGGTAGGATTTTTCTAGTTCTATGACATCGTTCTTCCGATTTTATGATGACAGACTTCAATATTTTTGTCATTGATTTCTTCTATAACATTTTATATTGAGTTAGATTTGCAGAATTATAGTTTTTTACACGTGTTGTGTAGTTGACTGTGGTCACTTTCCAAAAGGTTTCATTGCTTTGATTTTTGTGTGGTTTGCCTCTGCCTGTTTCTCATAGGTAGACAACGTGTTTCTGAATGACCAACTTAGCTTTTTGTTTTTTTGTTTTTATATTTTTGTTGGTCTAGGTTATTAATTATGTAATAGAAAAGATGGTCCTCAACAAACCTTTGGATAGCTTAAATGCCGATGGTAGTTTTGCCCCTGGACTTGCTGGGTCACATTTACAGCATCAAGCAGTTGGGGATGGATCTTTCCGATCAGGATTTAAGCCTTGGCAAAAGCTTAAACCTTCTATTGAGATATTATGCAACAATCAGGCAAGTTATATGTTCTCATCAATGCAGTCTTATGACATTGTATATAATAGTTTTCTAGATGCTGAGATTGAGCAAGTTCATGCTTTTTTTTTTTCTGTAGTTGGCCTACTCTTCAATTCATGCATATGCCGTTTTGAATCTTTTTGCTGACTTGATTGCCATTTTTGGCTTCCCATTGTGGTGTTTTCTGGAAGTCATCAGCGACATCTAATACCCTTCTGTACTTCCTTGTGTGCTTTGGATTATAATTGCGAACTTACAACTTTGACTGACTTCTAGAATCCATGATGCAGAATGAATTGACAAAATCTTGGGCAGTAGCTTTAAATGTGGTTAAAACATCTTTGGTCTGTTTATCCCGAAAATCAGCTGTTGTACCTTGTACTTATGAGACCTTGAAATAATCAGTTCATAAACTGTGCTTCAATTCAAACAATAATAATTCTTCTTATAGCAGAATTTCAGAAACATTATTCATCATGCTGTAGGTTACCCCCAGTGGATGTGATAAGATGAACAGATAATGAGACTTGAAAGGACTATGTCTTCGGACTTAATTGCTTAATATACTCTACCCTTCCAGATATTATATGCTCCTAACAAAAACCTGAAGACAATTATATTGAAGTCTTAAAAAAGATCGCAGTAATTGTATTTCATCTGTAGTTTTAACTGTTGTGTGTTACCAACTTTGTTTTCAGACGTTTCAGTGAAGTCTTTGAACTTGTGTCTTCTGATTGGTTTGATGATGACAGTACCAATTATTTTTTATAGTGTTTGACCCAATTAACTGGAAGGAGTTCTGTTTAATTTACAGTATTCTTTGCTTTAATCTGCTATTTTTTTTCATTGAAATAATGTGCATTTAGCCAACTGTTTTGGTTATTTCCAGGTATTGTCTCCTGAAATAAGCTTAGCCACAGTGCGAGCTTATATATGGAAGAAACCAGATGACCTGGTCCTACATTACAGAGTGGTTCCAGGCAGGTGACTGCAAGTTGCATATTCATCAGAGGTCAGTATAGCATCTTGAGTTTTGCTTAACTTTTCTCAGCTACAATATGATATTATTGCTTTTATGGCATTCATTCCTGCATTTTTTTTAATATAATTTACTGCCAACTGGAAGGGGGAAGGTTTGGTGGGATGGTATTTCTTTTTTGATTGATGCAAATGTTTCTCCCCAAATTGAGTTTCTGCTGAAAAAATTAATCTTAGGTGATAAAACCTAACCTTTTGCAATAATTTTTTCTCTCAAATTAGATGAAAATAATTTTGGCAAGTTTTGCTAATTCTGAATGGCGATTATTGGTATCACAAATAACTTTTAACATTGAAGGCTTAGGATGCATTTATATCCTCTTCTTTTTTTGCCCCCTAGTTCAAGTTTTATCAGAGAAAAATAATTAGAAGGAAAAAGATTGTCTATTTTCTTTACTAAGTTTACTCACACCTTATCATGTTCCTCTTCTTGGTTGTGAAAAATATATGCTTGATTTATGTTGTCTCGGCAAGTTTTGCAGACTTTTGCTATTAATACTTGCAGGTTTTCTTGTGATTGTAAAATACTTCTGAGCATTGAGTCTTCTTGGTGTGCCTGCATTAATCGGTGGCATTATAAGAAATTTGTAAATTCTGAACTCGCATTGATCACCAAATTTAGTGGCATTCTCCAAACCTGCTTGGATAGTTTTTTCTTCATCGGGGAGCCGTTACCATAAATTTTGAATTATATCTAGCTGGCGTGCATACTATTGCTGGACATGGCGGAGTCGTGGGTGGTCTGCATCTGGCAAGATGAAGCTTTTTCAATTGACTGCTGAGAATTAGTAGGGATCATACTGTCATATTGGGGTGTTTTTCAGGAATCAGGTAGTTAATTTAGAGATGACAACGAAAACGTTGTAAATTTGAATTGTGCGTTAAATACCTAGCCATAGAAATTCTGTTCTCAAGGTGTATCTTCACATCCCCCTCTCGTTATTTTTTTTTTAAATTTTGTTTATTGCTTATAATATTATTCTCATTTGTTCAAATTCGACATTTGATATCAAGTGCTAGTTTTTCTTCTTAGCCATCCTCTACTTGGGGGTCCTTGTGCTTCTTCGAAAATAGTGAGGCAATGTTACAGAGGCATTATGGTTTGTATGTCGAATTTGCACTCTACAGTTTTTATGGTTAATCATACCGTATTTTTATGCCTTTATTTTATGTGTATTTGCTGATTCAAGAAATGTGGATGTGGAAACTGGAATCATACACAATGGAAGTGGCTGCTGCTTGCTAGCTATAGTTATTGTAGCTATTAGTGCTTGTTATTCTCTTTTCATTTTTATTTATATTTTGTATTGGAGAGAAACGAGTTATCTTGCACTGATACATGTACAAGCGACCATTTTTTCTTGTTAAAAATTAAAATAAATGGTGTATAACCAGCATTCATACCAGTACCATAGCTACTGGGTACAGCTAATTTAGCCTACCTTGCAAACATAGGAAGCAAAAGAGGGTGAGGTGTTTGCATTCGGCAAATGGAGATGGCACAGTGGGTCTGCCTAAGTGGGGATTTGACTCATTTGTTGGGTCTATTCCCTTCTGGATGCATAGAAGGTTAAGGGAATGAATTTGATTGGGAAAAAAAATGATAAAAATTTCATATTACATCCTTTGATTACGATTGGGGGGGAGGGGGGAGGAATAAGACGAACGGGATTCTGTTTATCATGAAGTATATACTATTTTGCTTCGTAAGCTTTACTATGGATTCACATTGTGCATACAGCATACAATTATAAAAAAATAAAGAAGATTACTATTTTGCTTGGTAGTTGGTAGTCAATAACCGTCAATTATGGAAGATGTTAGTTGTTAAGGGTATAGTATCCTTAAATTGTTATTGAATTGTAATAATAAATATTTAGAATTGATAAAGTATAGAATTTAATTGTGTTCCATTGTTAGTGTATAATATTTTTATATTATCATCTAATTATTAATTATTACATTGTTAAAAGAATTTAATTAAAATAATAATTATTGTAAAGTCAAATTTTTTAATAATGTGAAGAAATAATTAGAGGACAATATAACAATTTTACACTGAAAATAAATTAAAAATAAAGTAAAAATATATAATCTATAATAATAAATATTTATAAAATTAGATACCACCGAAAAAAAAAACTAATGCCCCTCTTATGTTGGGGTGTTTCCAGAAACAAAGAAATATTTTATCCATCTTTTACTAGGTTTAAGTTTCCCTCAAAGGCCATACTTGTCTACTATCGCGAGTTCAGCTCTATTATTGAGCATTCGTCTTTAGTTCACCAAACACACAACCATTTAATCTATATCAATTAAATCCTTTCACCACCGCAGTATATAACAGTTAATATAGATGGTGCTTGCAAGTCTATTAACGATCAAATTGAGGTAGCTTGTGCAAGTGTTTTATAAGATAGTTTTAGCCAATGGATTGTTGAGTTTATCAGGAAATTGGGGCTAGTTTTTGCTTTTGTGGCAGAGGCTTGGAGTGCTCTTCAAAGCCTTCAATTAGCTTGGCAGAGGGAGTATTGTTTTGTTTAAATTGAATTATACTCGCAAAGTCTAACTGAAGCTATCTAAGGTAGTCTAAACAGGTGGGGAAGCACGAAGTATTATCACCAGAATCCGAAAATTTTTGCAGTGGAATTAGAAGGTTGAAGTTAATCATACATACAAGGAAGGAAATAAAGTTACTGATTGCTTGGCGTCTTAGTGCTTTGATCAAGAAGAAGTTTCATTTGAAAGGTTTGCTTTTATCTGATGCCAGGGGAGTTTTGACTCCCAAAATTGTTCTTAATTTGTACTTTTTTTCTTTTTGGGCGCTAGTCTCTTTCATTTGCCAGGTCTGTTTTTATCTGATGCCATGAAAATTTTGACTCTTGAAAATATTTCTAATTTGTACTTTTCTTCTTTTTGGGTGCTAGTCTCTTTCATTTATAAAAAAAAAAAAAAGTTAGACAAGGTCAGTTGCTTGTGCTTGCTAAGGCACATGGAGCTATTTTTACCGGTAATTGAGTTTGATTTTAATTTGTATAAACTTTTTGAAAATTGTACAACTCCAAATCCAAGTTCTGAAATAAATAAATAAATTGAACGAATTAGTAAAAGATAGCCATAGCAAAAGTAGTTTATGTCTCACGTCAAAACTTACTTGTTTCAGATATTGGGTGCCCCAAATAATTATGTTTCGGATATGGGACTGCCCCAAACTTATTCAAAATAATTTAAATTTATTTGAATGTTAAGTTATATTTGATTATTGTGTTTTCACACTAAATTTTTTAAAAAAATAATTATAAATGAGTAATTAAGTGAGGAATATTTTCATTTGTTTCTAAACATGTTATTTGTTACTTTGATAAAAATTGATAATGGAGTACAAAATAATTTTATATTAATGTAAAATATTTTGAACATGATATATATCGTGCATATTTTCAATCTAACAATAAATTGTATAAAACGCACATTATTTTTTTGGCATGGAAATAATTTTGATTTTATACTAATATCGGTGGATAGTAATTCATTAACTTGATTCAAAATGTATATAATCTCTTTGCATATTTTTTGTAAAAATAAATTTTCTACTAAAAGACCTAATTTTAATAATTGGAAATTTGGAGTAAATAGTTAAATTTTAGTGTAAAAAATTTGGTTATCTTGTTATAATGTAATAAATCCTTGGGGTAAATATTTTTTTTTTAAAGACCAACCTTTAATTTTAAAAAGATACAATTATCCTTTTATACAATAAATATTTATTTTGCAATTTCTTTGTGCAATATTTATTTATTTTATACAATAAATATCTGATGTAATTCTGATTTTCTATGTACCAAGGGATAAAGTATACTCATCAGTTTTTATATATATAAATATATATATATATATATATATATATATATATATATTGAATTTAATAAATATTTTGATTGATTCATTAATTATTTAATAACTAAAATTAATTTAATTTATCTAAATTCATTAAATATACTATAATCAAATAAATTGGATAAATCATGAATTTATGAATCTAATATCCACCTGTATTTGTTGATAATTTTTTTCACTTTCTTGTGGATTTTATATGTGCTTGATGCTAAATATCAAATTTGTTGGCCAAGTAATCGGGATAATAGTGTTAGAATCAATGGAACATGCTGCTGTAGAAAGAGAGGCGTGTAAATATTGCCCACAATAACAATATATAAGAAGACAATCGTGTACCTGGTCTTCTGGCGATGCTGTCGGATATTTTGATTTTTGGCAATTTTGGCATTTAGGCAGCAAATGTGTTGCAGTTTCCAACACCCATTTCCAGTTTGTTCCGAAAATAAAAACGCCTTTTCCACTACTTTGCTTACACAAGTTTAAAAGCAAAGCATGCAATTCAAAATTGTTGATAAAAACAAAAGATAAGTAAATTATAAATATTTCTTAAAAAATTTAATAAAATTATATCCGTGTCTTTTTCAATTATAAAACTAAACTGTCTTTAAATTTCTTTCAGAATTTTTGTAATATTTTAAACGGTTTAGGTTCTATATTATGTTCCTAATTTTTACAAGAAGATAAAGGATATTGTATTATATATATTTTTTTGTTCATTTTATTTATCATGTAAAAGAATTTTTTTATAAAAATATTAATAAAGTATTAATTAATTTTTTTAATTTTAATTTTATTTTTTAATAAATAAAAAATTAATAAAATAAGTAAAATTTTAAAAAAAAGATATATTAATGAAATAAAATTATTTAATAATTTCCTTCATCTAAAAATGTGCGGAGAGAGTAATAGCGTTGCAACCCGAAGCCCGCTTTCCTGGAACTGGAACGCGAGCATGCAGGTGGTCGAATCTCCCGATGCTTACCGACAGCGGATTCTTGTCCTTACATGGTAATATTTTAACTTTTGAAAGTGGATGCGAAAAATTAATCTCACTTTTTGGGACGCGTTCTCTGCTCACGCTCCCACCACAGAACAGAGCAATAGTCATGCTTTGCACTCTCCCCCGATAAAGTTAAAACTAAAAAGTTAAAACACGTTCAAGGTAACAAGTCAAGTCACCACTCAAAGTGTTCTGTAATGCTATCCGTTTGCTCAAAGGCTACATACAAAGTTAACTTTTTACCTTTTTTTTGTATTTGTTTACTTTTCTAGAATTTATTCCCCATTGCCATTGGTTGCTCCCCTTCATTTGTTTAACATTAATTGTTATAATCTTGATAATATATATCAGTGACAGGACACAGCCCAATGTTCTGTTCTGTGTCCATTCCTTCTTTCTATCTACGCGCTCCATTCCATTTGTGTTTTTGCTGCAATTTCGCTCCTATTGCTCATCCTCTCTTTTCTTCTGCTCTTTTCCTCGCTGAACATGAAACTTGTGAGTGTGACGGTTCAGTTACAGAGAGTGGTTTAAGGCTGGGACTAGAGGGTAGGGAACTTTCCCTGCAAAAAAAAAATTCTAAACTTTTTCTTATGTGGTGCTACTGCTAGCTGTTTCTTGTTCTTGCGAAGTTTGAGCCATAACTCATGGCCTCGGTAATGGGTTTCCGGGTCTCACCCGTTTCTGCAATAAGCTCCCGGAGCAGGCATCGGTGTCGGGTCCAAGCTCAGAGCTTGGATGGTCGAGGCTCCCCGGTGCTGTCGTCTGAATCTGATTCAGTCACGGTGAATGGAGCTTCTCTGGTTGTTGAGAAGCAGCAGAATGGTTCTTTGATTGAAGAAGGGAATGGGCGGTTGTTGCGGCCTAGAGTTGAAGGGAAGATAAGCAACGCCGCTTTGGAAGATTTGGCACCACTTTGGGACGATGGGTATGGGACTCAGACTGTGGAAGATTACTTCGCTGCGGCCAAGGAGATGAACAAGTCTGACGGTGGTCCTCCCCGGTGGTTTTGCCCGGTTGAATGTGGGCGTCCTTTGAAAGATTCTCCCACTCTTCTATTTCTGCCCGGTAAACAATTCTTTCTGGATCGATATGGTGCAAATTGAATTGGTCACTTACTGTTAAGGCCTCTGTGATGTGTACCCGAGGCTTTTGTGGATAAATTTATCTAGATAATCTTTATATATAATTTTTCTTCCTCTTTTCAAGGAGTGAATAGTTTGCCTTAGTGTACGTTTGGTTTGGGAGTAAAAATGATGGTAAATTTTCATGGAATGACTCATTCTATGAAAATTAGTCATATCATAAAAATTTACCTCCATTTTTACCCCAAAACCAAACATACACTTAATGTTAATTGCTAGTGAAAGTTGGCTCAACTAGTAGTATTGAACTGCCTATTCCCATAAGTCTTAGGTTCGAATCTAGTCTTTCATTAGTAGGTAATCTGTAAGTAACACTAACAGCCCTTGTTGAGGCTTGTATCATGCCTTGACCTTGGAATGGGGTAGCTTCCCTTCTCCCTAAACTTTATGCTACCAAAGAAAAATTGTATTCAACTTTCATTTATGGTTGATTGTTTTTGATGTTGAATGTCAAACTTAAATATGTGCAATGCATGCAGGGCTGGATGGAACTGGATTGGGCCTCACTTTGCATCATAAAGCTCTTGGGAAGTATGTTGTATTATTCATATGTCAAGAACTAAGGAAAACAATCCTATTAAATGGCATTCTTTTAGAATATGTTAGATCTGCAAGATTAGAACAAACACTTTTAACATTGTATATTGAGGTATCATTCAGTGCCATAATGGTCTGATAATTTTTGCCGTTTAAGCTTCTTGGAGAGAAAAGTCTCCTTTAACTCTATTGTGCTGCACTGCTACTCATAGTTGTGTACAAATTCCAAATTGACAAGTTTCTTGTATTGGTCAGAAAAATTATTCTTTTTTACTTTCACGTAATTTTATTTTGTTTTCTCCTTTCACCTTTACTTTCTTCAATGCAGGGCTTTTGAAGTTTGTTGCTTGCATATTCCTGTTCATGATCGTACACCATTTGAAGGTCTGTCTTTTAACGTATGCTTTTGTCAACTCATTTAACCTTTAGCCACTTAACCAGATATTAACTGAGAAACTCAGAGTACAAAAACTATAAAAGACAAAACTTCTATTTTGGTCCCTCACTAATATGATAGTTCTCAATTTAGTACCTCAGAGATTAATTTTTGCAACATAATCCCTCACCAATTAAATTCGTCTCAATTAAGTCCTTATGTGATCAAAATTTGCCTCAAATCACTTCATGAGGGACTAAATTGATGCAGATTTTGATCAGTGAGGGACTTAATTGAAAATGAATATATTAGTGAGGGACCAAAATAGAATTTTTGTCTAAGATTTTTGTTGAAATATTTCATCCATATCATCTACATTATACATTGCTCCTAGGTTCTGTCTTTTATCGTAGATTGGCAGAACTCTTGATTGTGAAATTTATATTGGTGAACAAATTTCAATCTGCAAGCCTTGGTTAAACTGGACCTATTTTTCCTTTTTATTTTTAAATTTTATGAAGGACTGGTGAAACTTGTTGAAGAAGCTGTCAAACTTGAGTATGCTTTGTCTCCAAATAAGCCAATTTATCTGGTAGGTGATTCCTTTGGCGGATGCCTAGCACTAGCTGTTGCAGCTCGTAATCCAACAGTTGACCTAGTACTGATATTAGCCAATCCAGGTGAGTCTATCAATGTTGTATCATTTTGTCAAATTTGTTCATGTATTTGTTTGGTGACGTCTTGTCTATCCTCTACTAAAATCTGACAATGTAGCTTTCAACCTTAGCTACATCCTTTGGAAGATCTCAGTTGCAACCTTTGTTTCCTATCTTGGAGGCTTTGCCTGATGAGCTGCATGTCACTGTTCCCTTTCTTCTTAGTTTTATTATGGGTAAATTATCTGTTTTCTCAAGACTCCCACTGTTAGATTCACCTTTTCATGGAGATATTCAATAATTTATTTGCAAATCTGATGCATACCTTTCTCTCTAATAAAGTTCTTTTTCAATAAAAAAAAAATGGTCATTCATGATACAATGTTATATAATTTCATGACATCAGGTGATCCAATGAAGATGGCAACAGTCAATATTGGAAATAGGCTTCCTCCTACTAAGAAAATTGAACAATTGTCATACAACCTTACTGCCTTGCTTCCATGTCTTCCTGTAAGAAGTTTTTAATATTCTGTCCTTTTGTTCACTTTTTCTTTTTATGCCTAGGGCTACATTCTATCTAATTTTAGTTACTTGAGTACTTGACAAGAATTACAAGCTTGTGGCATGGATTTACCTCCTAAATTTTGGTAACACACTAATACAAACAAAATTAGAAAGGTTTCTCTTTCATCTTGTTGATAACCCTCATAAGATATCCAGGAATTATCTAAAAAAGAAGTTGCTTTATTATTTTTGTTTTGTTTTGTTTTGATGGGTATAAAAAGTGAGAAAAATGCTATTTCTTCACAATTTTCCATGAAAATAAGAAGAATATATGAATATTATCAATTTTTCATTCAAATTGATATGGACAATGGGAAAACAAGACTTGAATCATTGTAGAAGGTCAGATGGTTGCTTGTAAATTTGAAAAAAGACAATGGATTATGAATTGTTTAAGTATCCCTCTTGTTTTCTAGGTTGTAATATTTTCTTTCTCTTTTTCCTCTATCCTTTTGTTTGCTCTAGTTTACCAATAAACTCTTAAAAGTTCATACAGTACAGTATGGCATTATATTGAGTTGCCAATCTATAATTTACTGTGTCTGATCTATTTCAGGACTTGGCTAATATTATACCAAAGGACACTCTTCTTTGGAAGCTGAAACTTCTTAAATCAGCTTCTGCATATGCTAATTCACGTCTCCATGCTGTCACAGCCGAAGTACTTGTGCTTGCTAGGTTCTTACTCTCTAGATTTGATGTCTCTCATGATAACATTTTGTGTGTGTGTATAGTTTTGTTTCTGGATTGGCTGGTATTTTGTTGTTTCTCATAGTACTTCAAAAAATCTGTCCATCTCTCCAAGTCTTCCATACTAGCTAAATAGTTTTTCTGCAAGTCTAATGTTAAAAGTACGTTGTGGTAGGTACTTTTGTGAACAATACATATACATAGTATTGAGAGGCAACTATGAGCTCCTTTATAGGGAGGACTCTGAGTGCTTGATCTTGGTTTTCTTTCATCAAAGATTGACATTGGGCTACTTAGTTAATATTGCTGATGTAGCAACTGGTTCTGATAGAGCTTACAGAAGGGTTTATTTATTTCTTTTCTCCCTCGTGGTCAGTTTTTCTTTAACCTGAATTTGCTGATTCTCGTCGTTGGCTTTTAGACTCACTTCTGTGAAATGCATTGGGTTGTGTTATTAACTGAGTCAATAAAGTTTTGTGTAGCACTTTAGCATTTCTTTGCGCCAATTTTGAGATTCTTGTGTTCATATAATGTGTATAAGTTACTTTCAAGTTGGTGTTCTCAAATCCCAATTGGTTGTTGAGATTGACAAAATTTTGCATTCTAGTGGCAAGGATAACATGCTTCCCAGTGTAAATGAAGCTCAAAGACTTATGAGCTCATTGCGAAACTGCAAAGTTCGTAGCTTTAAGAACAACGGGCACACCCTTCTCTTGGTATGTGAAATGAATAGATACTTGCAATTATTTTCATACTTTTCCTGGACTCTAGAAATTGTCCTACAGCTTCTGGTGGCTTGAAGACTTTTCATTTATACATTTGAATGTGTTGAATCATATTAGTATGGTCCAATCTAATCTCAATTTAACCAAAACATGATGATCCAATGTGTTCACTGAACAATTTGGCTTCATTTATTCTATTTTTAGTGTTCCCCTACCTAATTGCTGATTTGCTTCAAAGCTGCAATTTTTCATCTTCCATTGCCTTCAATTCATCTAGAAGTCACTGTAACTTTTGGAATGTTCTCTAATCTTTAAATCAAGTTGTTTTTACAACCATTAATTATTCTATATTATAGACGTTTCAATTTAAATTTTGCATGTAGACTCTTTCAAATTCTAATATGCACTTTTACTGTTTTTGAAAAGGTTAATGTACCTTATGCTGTGAAAGAAATATTTTTCAAAATCTTATGAAATTTCTATGTTTATGACTTTCAGGAAAAAAAATCTTGTAATGACCAAATTCATTGTAAAGAACAAACATTTTAAGTACGGTACTCATCAATGAACCAACAAGCAAATAAAAGGATGTGTTGTTAAGGCGCTATTTTTCTATGTGTAACATCTAACATGGTACTTTGCATTATGGAATGAACTCACATAGCCTTTTTGAGTATGCTGTGTTAACAATATTAGTGGGAGATTTACTATAACAGCTCTATCTCAGTTGATAATTATATTTTCTGCATGGTGGTGCAGGAAGATGGTGTTGGTCTGCTGACAATCATCAAGGGGACTTGTATGTACCGTCGTACAAGGAGGCACAATTTGGTTATGGATTTCATTCCTCCCAGTATGACAGAATTCAGATATGTAATGGATCAAGTAGTTGGGTAATTTGATTTGGCAATTATTATAATGCTTCCTGGGCTCGCCATGTTTTGTTCTTATTGGAAATCTGTTAGTTAATGTCAGTGCTGCATTGATGGGTAGAGGGGTGAGACTCCTAATGTTAGCATTGTTCTAAAAACAAAACCAGATCCTTGTTGAACCAGCTGTCACACCACTTCTCAATTATAAACTTCTAAGTTGACATAAGTGGGATTTGAAGCTGTATCCTGAAAGAGGGCCCGAGCATTCCAATGTGCCTTTTGTAATTTTATGTGAAAACAATATGTACATTTTAATTGTAAAGAAGTATGATTTTCTTATCTATTAATCAATTTTGTAAAGAGTAATCAAATAAAAATTTCAATTTAATAAATAAAAAGCTAATAAGGTTATAGAATTTAAAATTTAAAAAGGATTCATATAGACCTACATACATACATATTATATTTGTTAAAAAATTTCAATTATGTTGTTGGTTATAACAGTGTCAATTTATAAGGGTTATAAGAGTTTAAGTCCTACTATGACCAGTTATATTGAAGCAAGTCTGGAAATTTGCATGGGCTACATCACATATTTCTGCCTTGATCTCTCCTGGAATTCATCACATTATAGTTTAATGGACCTTCTTTTGTGGTTTTCTAGGTTTAGTTTCTGTGCTTATATTGTTATCAACGTTTTGTCATGATCTTATTATGTATATTAATGCCATATTTTATGCATATAGAAGCTTGTATACTCCGATTGAAGAGAATGTAATGGTAAATGCATATCTGTTCAATTTTTGGTGGAGTACTTGTGCTTTAGCCATCTCTACTAGTATTGTAGCGGCCACCAAATGTACTTGGTTTGCAACTGGGATCATGGATAAAAAATGGACTTAAATCTGGAATCCAGCATATGGTTTTAATAGGGACATTATTTCCTTTCTAAATTCTCAAACAACAGTGTGCATTTGGTGTCTTCCTCAGCTTCTCTCGCTATTCCCTGCTTATTGTCTGTTACATCTAATGATTTTCACTTTCTGCATAAAATAAGCATGTTTAAACACTTATTCTCATTAAATTGCTCATATAATACTCGTGTTCTTGTTGAACATTTAAGTCAATCATCCATTCCAGTTTTTTATTGTATTTTCCTTTTATTAATCATTTGATGCAATGTAGCATGTTAGAAACAAACAACCTAAATGGAGAAAGTGGTCTAAGGATTTGTGTGTTTGTATCCATGTAATTAAATGTGAAATCTTGGGCTTAAATCCTTATTGTCTTGCCTGCAGCTTATTTATGCTTTACTTGCATATTCTTTAACAATTTAAGTGGCACCTTACCAAACAAACGGGACTAATAGGTTTAAAGCTGATATGTTGCTCATGTGGATGGCAGATTATTTCATTCTGTTACTGGCTCTGTGATGTTCTCAACTTTGGAGGATGGAAAGATTGTGAAAGGTCTCTCTGGTGTTCCAGATGAAGGTCCTGTCTTATTGGTTGGTTATCACATGTTGTTAGGGTTAGAGCTTATCTCACTTGCAGATGAATTTTTAAGTCAGAAGGGTATTATGCTCCGCGGAATAGCCCATCCTGATCTGTTTACAGGAAAAGCTGGCAGTTATTCTTCTGAGTTTTCTATGATTGATTGGGTGAAGGTATTTGGTGGGGTGCCTGTTTCGGCAAGCAATCTTTATAAATTACTTTCAACGAAATCACATGTTCTCCTATATCCTGGTGGTGCACGTGAGGCTCTCCATTTTAAGGTGCATCAAGTTTCTTTGTTTCATCTGGGCTTCCTTATCCAACATAAAAAAAAATAAAATTATTTGTCTCATCTTCTTGTGCATTATTTATGATTTAGTGTCATTTTATGCTCTCACCTTTTCTATGCAATTATATTATTTAAAAAATCCATAAATTTATGTGTTTTATGTCCTAATTACTATTTTAGATACATTTGCATGGTTAATTTAGTGGGAAAATTATATTTAAATCTAGATCTTGTTGGGGGAGCTTTTAAATTGATCAGATATCCTAAATTTTAAGTCTCAATTTATTGTGAGAACCATGTTGTCTTCTTACAGCACATTATCACCCAAAATTTATATCTGGTTAGGGAGGGAGGAGAGACACACAATGGTAAGGAAGTCAAGACACAAAATAGCAATTAAGTTTCATTGCAATTTTCAGAATCAAGCATGCTCATGCATAAAACATACGTTGAATATCACTGGCTTTCAATATTAGGTGGTGTCTGCCATTATTTGAAAACAAGTCCAGACTGCACAGATGTCAAGTTTTTATTAATTTTTTTAATTTCTTTTGATTTATCATGGTTGTCAAATTTTGAGATCAGTACTTTACTGTGCTCCTATATTTGCCAGGGGGAAGAATACAAGTTAATTTGGCCTCATCATCCAGAATTCGTGAGAATGGCAGCACGATTTGGCGCCACAATTGTGCCATTTGGAACTGTAGGCGAAGATGATATAGCTGAAGTAGGTTTCTTTTTACAGTTTCTTTACTTTTTACCTAATAATAATTTAACCAGTTGTCTTTGGGATCTAAATTTTGCCTTTGTCTTTATAAAGATCATATATTTTAGAGGCCAAGAAATTTGTGGGTATGTTTGGATGGAGGACTTTAGAGGGAAAGAGAGGGGAGGAGAAAACTTTCATTTTAAGTAAACATTCTCTTTATTTGAGCATTGGTGAAATAATCTATAAAGTGTAATTACTACAAGTTCAGTATAATTGTTGCTGTAGTTGGCAATTGTAAATACTTTCAGAATGTGCCCGACACACCATGTGACAGGTAGGAAAGTGAGTTCACTGTGTTTATTAAGGTAAATATCTCAGTAAAGTTAGTTCATTAAGCATTCAGTTTCAACTATAATCTCTTTTAACTATGTACAGGCCTTCCTTCCAATGTTGAGAATCAGCCTACTAACCGATTGGAATTTAAAGAGAACTTTACTCTGTCTAGCTCTTTTCTCATTTGTTGTTTCCATTTTCCAAGCCTGAATAGATTGTAGAAGATTTTTTTTTTTTTCTCTTGGGAATGCTCATTTTGAATGTCTTGAATCTTGATTATGGATCTAGGAAATATTATTAAGTTAAATAATGCACCCAATGTTAAATAATGTTCATAAATACTCCTTTCATTATCATTGCACTGCATGTGCACCAGTGTGTTGTTGGGGTGGTGAGAGGAGTGAGAAGAAAATATCTGCCAACTTTCCTTTCCTTCTTCTTGTGAAGCTTGAGCTTGTGATAATTGATTAATAATACTTGCTTCTTGATTTGACTCTTACTACTTGGATCTCACAGATGGTTCTTGACTACAACGACCTGATGAAGGTCCCCATACTCAACGATTACATCAGAGATTCTACTCGCGACTCAGCTAAGATTAGGTAGTTATTCTCCATCTCAAAAGTGTATATTACTTTCTTCTGTGATTTATTCAGTAAAAAAATGACTAAGATATAGGCGTATCATATAGCTAAAATGGTAAAAGTCTGGACTTTTTTCTATTTATAAGTCACTCTTCTGTTTCTTCAATTCTAGAGATGAGACAAGTGGGGAAGTAGCAAACAAAAATCTCTTTTTTCCAGTGCTTGTACCCCAAATACCCGGTCGCTTTTACTATCTATTTGGGAAGCCCATAAGAACGAAAGGCATGGAGAATATGCTGAAAGACAAACAAACTGCCAGCCAACTGTACCTGCAGGTTAAGTCTGAAGTTGAGCGCAGTATTGGTTACTTGATCAAGAAGAGGGAAGAGGATCCATACAGGAATTTAATTGATAGGAAAATGTATCAGGCAATTTATTCTTCTGAAACTCCAGCATTTAAGCCCTGAAAAATGTTTACATTAAAACTTGATCTTGATGTAATCATAATTATTGGGAATCAGATATATGTAGATGATCAGCATTTTAATGATTTCTTCAAAGCAAATCTTGCTGCACTTGGGGGTCAGATATTTTCACCCACCACATGTCTATGTGGAACAGCCTTGAAGCACTGGGATGGATTACAATCAAAAGAAAATAAAGAGGAAAAGTGGGGAGTGCAAAACTTGGCCTGCTTGGGATGTTATCATGATTCACAAAGCTGAGACTAATACACATGCTTTATGGAATTATTATTGTTCATTGCTAACATCCGTTTGTTGCGAAGGCAACAACTGTGCAAACTTTATGGTTAAATATGGAGACAAGCATATCCTTAACCTTTAATTTTGTTGCACCCAATTCGAGAACTGTTAATTGCTTCGCTGGTTCAAAGTACTAAGTGTGCTGGTTCTTAGAGCCTAATAATATTTTTTTTCCCTTTTATCTTTTTACCAACGAAAAGGAATCACCTTGTCCCAAAGTTTAAGAATTTGTAGTAAGTAGTTTTTCAAATTATTTTATTTTCGTTTTATATTTTAAATAAAAGAAAGAAAAGTGATGTCAAGTACTCCGGAACTTATAAGGCGGTGTCACGTGATCTCCCACTTTTTGTTTCCAAAATCTGTTCTTCAACCGGGACGTGTCTTTATAGAAGAATACAGTACTTGTGAGGTGCCCTTAGCGGAGGCATTGTTCCTTCTGAAAACTTCACACTTTCTGACAATGAGGGTTTTATAAACTTCCAAAATGCGGTTTTTGGTTGTGGGTTTGACAACCGAAGCATAATGTTTGGACTTTGGAGGACCATTTGGAACTCACAATTTCATAGCAGGAATATTTGGTTTAGGAGCAGGGCCAAGATCATTCCTGAGCCAATTGGCACCTGCAATCCGCTACTGCAGAGGCTCCCTACAGTTTCTTGCAGTTTGGCCCTGACCCCCAGATAAGTGGAGGATTCAAAACAACATTGCTGACTCTAGGCTTGCCAAAATATAACTCTTTTGCACAGGAATCTTTGTGTCTAGGGTTCAGCTCCAAATCAATGAATCCAGATAGAAGTGGCGGGTTCGCCTATGATTCGGGCAGTGGCAAGACATCTCAGGTTTCAAGTGCTTGTTAAGTGTTGAAAACCTGAATGTCTGGGACTCTCGGTACTTTGGGATGTATCATTGCAATTGAAATTCTTTGGAAAGCATTGCCAAATCAACTATTAATATGTTTGCATTTACGTGAGTTATGTTATAAATATATTTATCTCTCGACATCATAAATGCAAACATGATTTGAGTGTCTAAATTAAGCCATGGCTATTCAAAAATTCCTCCCATCAGTATCCCATTGCAGGACAGAGACTGCCACATGACCTTTGCTTTTAAAAACCTGGCTGCTGAGAACAACTACTCAAAGCCATGCATCCATGACATACCATTTCCAAGGAGGTGCAGACTTGGTGCTGGATTCCAACAGAGCGTTCCCAAAACTTTGATGACGCAGATATGTTCTGCTTGGTTGTCTTGCCTATGGATGACGATGAATGGCCGAGTATCCTGGGAGCATACAGAAGGTTGATTACAGTTTCGTGTTTGATGCTGGAATGTTTACAGTTTCTTTTGTCCTAGAGATCTGTAGTTGTGGTAACCAATAGAACTGAATAGGTCATAGGACTTCTTTCATTTTTTTTTTGTTAAATAAAATTTAAATTAAAAAAAAGCTCGTCTTAATACAAAATTAACATATTTTTAGACTCATTAAACATTCATAAAAATACGATAAATATATTTTATTCATGTCAAATATAATTATTCAAGTAATTGTTGAGTTGCAATTTGTTAGATTTTGGAGTAAGGACTTAAAAGTGAAGGGAAATACCTCTTATTTGGCTATGCGTTCCTCGTTGTTTGTTCCATAACGTCATTATCTCGTGGATGATTGATGTAACGGAAGATGTCAAATAAATTGACCTTTTGGCAAATACACAGTGGAAGGAAAAACTGATAGATTTCTTGTTTTTTTTTAAAAAAAAAGAGATAATACTTCATCTATCTCTGTTTTATACATTTATATATTTCTGTTTAGAATTTATAAACAGAATAGTGGACAAAGGACGTCGTCTATAAATGCGGTTTGCATAATGATGAGTAATTATTTGTAACTGAGATATTTATTAAATATTATTTAGAAATACTATTAATACATAAACAAATTCCATATTTGAGAAAAGCTATTTAATAGAAAATAAAAAATAATCCTAACAAATATGGACTCAACTTTAAAGTTAAAAAGTATTTTAGGATCAACATTGAAAACCTTACTTGTTAATTGTCACAAATTTATTTGGCTTGTTATATGTGAGAGTCGTGTTAATTAATTGTTCAGAGTCTTCCACTTTTGCTGCAATTTCATGAAGAGAAAAAGTGATTTTTAAACATTTTCATGAACTTTCCTCTTCATTTTTTTCCCTCTACTGAAATTACAAACCTTACACAAACAGAGTGTCAAGAGAGTAAGAATTAACCTTTTATTTGAATGACAAGAAAGAAAATGAAAAAGGAGAAAAAATTGCAAATTTTAAAATAAAAAGAAATTTAAAGAACAAAATTTTAAATTTTTTGTTTTTATAATTTTCTTTCATCTCTATATGTATTCTCTTAATTTAAATAAGAAAAAAATTTAAATTTTAACAATTTTTTTCCCCTCTATTTTATTTCTCTCCGTCCAAACTTAACCTAAGAGTTAAAAACCTATAATAGCTAATTGATTTTGATCTAGTTAATAGAGGTGGTTTCACAAAGGAAAAAAAGTTTCTACTTAAAGTTTTAAAATTCGTAGAAGGTGAACTTTGAAGTTAATTAATTAATTTATTTATCAAAGTGCAACAAACGGCAGCGTGTAGATGAATTTACCTTGAAAATCACAAAACAATCCTTGACAATTAAAAAAGGTTCATTGTGAGCAGAAAACGGGAGAGCAGAGAGAATCGCAGTGGGCATGAAATTCCAGTTCCCTCCTAGCTTTCCGTCACTTTCTCGGGAAAATTTTCCCGAATGGCTCAAGATTTAGACTTTGTTCCGTATTAAATTTCACCACAACTCTGGCTCACCTGTTCGCTCACTCCCAGATCCCTTCGTAGTAGGCTTTGCGGAGTTGTTTGAAAAGGTCTGGTTCGATGCTCGATGCTTTCTTACTTTTCTATCAATAATTCAAGATTCTTTTAGTTTTATCAATGAAATTTCCAAGCTGTTTGATATAAGTTGTCATGAATGGGGTCTGACTGAGGTGAGTATTGTCCTATTGGACTGCAGCAATGGGTAGTTTGGTAGATGCTGAGTAAATGTAGGACAAGGCTTTGGAAATCAGTTCTATTTAATTCTTTAGCTACTTCAGTTATAGCTACTTTCTACTTTCTCTTAGGTGTTGCACTGTTGTTTTTAGAGTCTCTTTGTGGGATTGTGATTATACATTTGACATTTATTTAGAGATTTTTTTTCTTTAACAAAGTTGATAAAAAGATGATTCTGCTTTTATCTGTAGAAATTATTCCTGAAAAAGTTTGCTGGAATATATAGTAAACATCTGAAATTCCTATACTTTCAGTATTACCAAATTTATACTGAAATGAATTCAATTTGAGTATGGCCCAAAAAAGAATTTGTTATTTATTAAGTTTACTATTACCATCAGCTCATAAGTCCTGTTATAAACATTATTCTAGTTTCCATTAGTTTGCAGAATTAATCTTGGAATGCCCACCTGCAAGTATGTTCACATGCACACACCAATCGTGTTTGGGGGATGGTGTTATGTGGGTGAAGAATATGCTTGATCTTTGTCATAATGAATAATAATGGACAATTTCGGAGAATATGAGATGTTTCAAATGCTGTTTGCCCATTGATTTTTTTAAACTATAGAAATTTTTGTAGCTCATGTGACTTGCTAGCATAGTGGAAAAGGTTTCCTTGTTTTTTCCCCCATTCTTTAAAGAAAGTGATGAGATCTTAGCATAGGATGTCAGGTCGATCTGAGTTTTTAGTATTCGGTCAAAGAGAGAAAGAGATAGAGTGGGTAATAATATGTTACTCACTTCTAGTATGTAGTGAGTTGATGAATTCCCTATCAACAAATTCTCAACAGTATTGTTATGATATTTATGTATTACTGCACTGGGATAGAATATTATATTTTTGCTTTCTTTTAAGCATCTGATGTGGGTTGAAAATTCCTCAAATTGCTCATCCATTGAACTGTTTCTCAAATTAACAGAAGTTTCTCGCTGCTTCCCTCTCCCTTTAATTATGAAAAATTTAATTTCCTTTTCAACTTAGGCCTGTGGGTTCATTTCTGTGCAGACATGTATAAGAACCGGTTGCAAGAGTTGGCTCAACGGAGCTGTTTTAATTTGCCAGCCTATTCATGCATCCGTGAAGGGCCAGATCATGCTCCTCGTTTCAAGGCAACTGTAAACTTTAATGGAGAATCATTTGAAAGCCCTACGTTCTGCTCTACTCTTAGACAGGCAGAACATGCAGCAGCTGAGGTAGCTCTTGACACCCTCGCAAAAAGAGGTCCTTCTAGAGCTTTGGCAGCTAGAGTTCTGGTGAGCAATTGGGAAAATTTTTATCACTTCTCCACCTCCTTTCCTAGATTTCACCTATGTTTCTCTCTTTTCTGCAAAATTGCAATCACTTGATTGACTTTTCAAGTACATAATTGTCTATCTATTCTCTTTTGATGTGTAACACTTTTGAATACTAAAACAAATTATCATAAGGTCCTACTGTTTTGTGTCAATTGATATGAAATCACGAGTTAAAAATTTTGGCTTGATATTTTAAATTGAATAGCATAAAGGGTAGAATGGAACTTTTGATCCAATGGTAGCTTATGTGGGAAACTCATCCTATAAAAATATTCAACAATGTAAGATTGATTTTTGTTTATATTGGGTATCAGTTATATGAAGTTTGAATTACAAACTTCTTAATGGTTTTATATCTCTTACCTAGAAGCTCAGTTCCCAGATTTTATGAATTTCATACCTGGTCAATGTGGCCTAACTTATTTGCACAGCCAGGTTTGAGTTTGATTTTTACTTTTCCACTTTACATAGTCTATATTTGTCATTTATCACTACTGGAAACTGAGTTTCCACGTTTAGCGTTTCTCCGTGTAACATGACTCATCCTGGGTTAGATGACAACTTGCATTTCTTGCACCTTCCTCACTGCAGGGGAAAATACTAACCAACCAACATCAAGGCCAAATATACATCAACATTTAGGTCTCTGCTGCATTTCTCAATCATGTTGTTGATGAAATAAGTGTAACACAAAAATATACTAAATTTCTAATTTTGTTGTCCCCTTGTTATCCTCTTTTGAAGTGTTCTACTTTTTCCTCCCAAGGACTTAGGGGATGTCTGATTCATTAAATAAAATATTTTTACAAGCTAATGGGATAAATGAATACAAAAGTTGAGCTTAAGAATATAACTTTTCCCCTCTTATTCGGCAAGTATATAATTTTGGATTTTTTTTTCCTCATTGCATTTAGTTGTTGTTCTCTCTGTCTCTCTTTCTGTCTTGGGTGGGGGAGAGAAGAAGTGGAGTGGGATGAATTATGTTATTCTCTTTTATTGAAAAGTTTTTTTTTTTGGGGGTATCATCTATAGTTTTGGTATTTGGATATTGGCAGGATGAAACAGGAGTATACAAGAATTTGCTCCAGGAAACTGCTCACAGAGCTGGACTGAATCTTCCTGCTTATACTACTATTCGTTCTGGACCAGGTCATGTTGCTTCCTTCTCATGTACAGTTGAGATTGCAGGAATGAATTTTGCTGGGGACCCAGCTAGGACCAAGAAACAGGCTCAGAAAAATGCTGCAATGGCTGCTTGGTCTGCATTAAGAAAATGTGAGCATTTTGCTGCTGTTATTACTTATTATATCTTTCTTATATATACATTTCCAATTTTGAGTCTGCACTTGAAACATTCTCTGTAGAGCAACCTTGATTCTTCTTGTCTTTGACATACCATTTTTTAACATTATTTGGCTTCTGCTGCTTCTTTTCCTTTCCAGGACTTGACTTTATATTCTGTTTGTTTTAAATTTCTGTTTAGTGTCGGAGCATCGTTTATCTTCTTCAACTTCATCCTCAGTTCCTTCAGAGTCTAAAGGCAATGAAGAACAGGAACAGGTCATCATTGCTCGGGTTCTTGCAAGTTTACAACCATCAGAGTCAAAGAACTTTTCAGAAAGTGATCGCCAACATAGATGGCAAAAGTCCACTACAACATCTTTGTTGTCAACCCAGGCAACTCCAGGCATGTATCCTATGCAATGCCACCATTGTGAATTCTCTAGTTTCTCCCCTGATGTGGCTATGTATCAGATTTGGCAGCAAGAACAAATTATACAGCAGCAAAATCGCCTATTGGCACTAACCATTCCACCAACTATTCCATCTGCTCCACAGATTTATCCATTAATGCAATCTGTGCTTCAGCCAGACCACTGCCTTTATTTTCCAGCTAGAGAGTTTGCATCAGTTCCTGTAGGATCTAAATTCCCTTTTGCCACATCAAGGCCTTCATTTTACTTCCCAAACCAAATTGTTCCTGAGTTAAGCAGAGGCAGGTCAACGGTAACCATTAGAGAGTTACAAGAGGAAAAAGCAGAAGATCCCTTAGTTTGCAACTTTAGTAATGAAACAGGAGTCCTAACAACAGCTCCAGAGGATGAGAGACAGAAGCATGGTGGCTCTGGAAGCAGAAGTAGAAATGCTGAGCTAGCAGGAGAACAAAGTGGGAAATCTGAATGGGCTTCTCAATGGAGCATAGGCTCTGTACACAGACCAGTGAATGTTGAGCTGCAAAACCCATCTGGTATTGACACTCGTCCTATTCTCAGAGCACATTCAAAAGCAAGTTCTGACAGAAGTTTTAGACCGCCAGCAGCTGCATCTACCATGGTGAGAACTATGGGGCCGAGTTCATCTGCGGGTTCCAGACCGCAGCATAGGGAAGTACCTCTGGCTGTTCCTTCAAGGATGAGACCTGGAGTCCCAAGAAGTCCAGCCATGCCCACCCCACCTCTGAAAGGTTTGGCATGGCAGGAGCGCCTACTCCTCTCTTCATGGCCCCAGCTGTGAGAATCAGGTCAGTAGTTCCAGTCTGCTCAGCTCCTCCAAGGAGATCTATCGCTGAGGCATCAAAAACCAACGAAAAAGAAGATTTAAAGCCCGAAGACAAAGAGAAAGAGGTGTCAAGAACAAGCTCTGAGCTTGGCAATCTTAGAATATGAGTACACACACTATAGATGTTACATATATATTTTTGAAGTTGGAAAGTTTAGTTCATGCCAAATATGGTGCTTTCGGAGGTATTAATTAGAATGAATCGGTAATAATTTTCTGTAAAGTAATAAATGTGGAATATATATCATTTGTATTTATTTAATATATCAAATTAGTGAATCAGAAGTGTTTTGCCAGAAAAGTGTTCTTCATGGAAATGGAGTATGAGTATGTAACCCACAAAGGCTCACAGAATTGAGTAGCGAAACCCGCCAGCTAATTATAACTTGCTTGTATAATTAATTGCTTTGGTGTTTATTAAGTGATAGCTAAAACCCAAGAAACCTCCTGGAATAGATGAATAGTAGACACTCGTGTTGGGGAACTAATTATTTATTCTTACACTCTCAACCACTTATTTTTAATAAAATTAAAATAAAATATCCTTCAATTAATTAAATTTTTAAGTTTTAGTTAAAATTTTACTAAGTGGTATCCGTACATATTGTGAAATCCATTCCAGACATAATTCAGTCTTGAGTAGATTTTAGGTTCAATTTCATTGGCTTTCTTTTCATGCCATAATCTCGTTGACTATTGCAAATGATGAGATTTTCCTTTGATTTGTTGGCAAGTTACGTATTACATAATTCAAACTTAATCTCTACTAATTATATTATTTTATACTTCAAATAAAAAAACATGCTCAAATTAAATATTTTGTTTTATATATAGATATGATTGAGCAGATATTTTTAGGTCAAACATAGTCAAATAAAGAAAAATAAGAGTAGGCTGCAAGGGAATTTCATGTGGATAAAGGTTTCTGGTTTCCAATTTTGACAAAAGAATTAGCACTAGGTTCGCTTCTCTCAGAATAAACAGTCCACATCCTTCTCATAAGGTGTACTTTTATATCTATATATATATATATATATATATATATATATATATATATATAAGATATGCAAAAGGCACTCTCCTACGCAATAAGTAAAGTAAGTAAAAATACCCATAACAGATCATGAGTTACGGATTTATTGTCTATGCCTTACGAGTTACGGAAAATATAGGAAGCAGGGTAACTATACTGGTATTATTATTTTTATTTTAAGAAAAAATTAAAAGGGGAGGAAATTATCTTCTTCATAAGTGAAGAACGAGAGCGAGGACTAACAGTATTTACAGAGCACTCATGAATAAAAGATCAGTGGCAAAAATCAAATCTAAGACATTGTCGAACTAAGGATTCATAGCAGGTAGAAATATAGTATACTGTATGAAATAGCTTTGTGAGACACACAGTGATTTGGGGCTTTGACTCAGACAGAAGATGTGAAGATCTCCTCTCTGTATTCCCTCTCGTGTCTGAGAGACAGAAAAGACGGCAAAAGACCAAATTGTACAGCAAGAACAGCACCAAACAAACGCAGCTCCAGCTTCCACACACAGACATGAGATGAGACAACCAGTCTCTCTCTCTCTCTCTCCTTTTGGGGACAAGACATTAACATTTGACAACCACCCCCTCCACTCTTTACAGAAATTCTGCTTCAATTACTGTAAGAAACACACACAGTCTCTCTCTGCCTCTTTCTATCTCATCTTTGATTGTTGATAATCTTTTCTTTCCCAAACCCATTACATTCTATAAATGAGGAATCTTTCGTTTGCACTTTCCTTCTAACCAGATCACTTTGACGCCACACTGAATCTTGCTGCCTTTGACTTATCTGAATTCTATATTCTAAATTTACGGCTTCTCTTTCTGCTTCTGCATCGTTTGCTTTTTGTGGGTCAATGACCATTCAAAACTTAAAAACCTTTGCTTTTGATTTCAAATTCAAATTCTTCTCGTTAATCTCATTATCTTGCTTGTTATTTTATTTTATTTTTTTTGTTTTGATTGGATTAATGTGGTGATTTTTCGGTAATGACTAGAAACCCACACATAGACCATCACCATGTCAAGAGATGAAGCTTAGATTCAAGAAATGGGGTGCGTGATTAGCCGAGAAGTGTCGTCGGGAATAATCGCTGAGGTGAAGGAGGAGAAGAGCTTGAGTGTTGAGTCCAACAGCAAGGTCGATGAAGTCTCGGCGAGCAAAGCTGAAGGGAACGTGGCAGAGGTTCGGAATGGTGGGAACCAGAAGGAAGAGAAGGGCGGCGACGATGGGGTGCAGCGGCCACGGCGCGAGAGAAGAAGATCAAAGGCCAACCCGCGGCTAAGTAATCCGCCCAAGCATCTGCGGGGGGAGCAGGTGGCAGCTGGGTGGCCACCCTGGCTTACGGCGGTGTGTGGGGAAGCACTCAGTGGGTGGATTCCGCGAAAGGCTGACACATTTGAGAAAATCGATAAGGTGGGTTTTTGTTTTTAGTATTTACTGGGAAAATTCCTGAACTTGGGTGCATGCTTTTCATTTAACTTGAAATAGCAAAGCATTTGATGGATCATACCATATCTGGATATTTTGGATGTGGTTTGAAGTTCGTCAATGCAGATTATGAAGGATGCAGCGGTAGTGGTGTCAAAACTCATGATGAATTGTTGATCAACTTGTTGGCAGAATTAACTGGAATCAAATCTGTATTATTTGAGTCAGAAGAACTTTTATGGTGTAAATGTTTCTTCTCTTCTCATACTTTTCTTGTTTTCTTTTTCTTTTTCTTTCATATTAGATCGGGCAAGGAACATATAGCAATGTGTACAAAGCTAAAGACATATTGACGGATAAAATTGTTGCTCTAAAGAAGGTTCGGTTTGACAATTTAGAACCTGAGAGCGTAAAATTCATGGCTAGGGAGATTCTTATTTTGCGAAGATTGGATCATCCCAATGTCGTAAAGTTGCAAGGTTTGGTTACATCAAGGATGTCCTGTAGTTTGTATCTGGTGTTTGATTACATGGAGCATGATTTAGCTGGACTTGCTGCAAGCCCAGGAATCAAGTTCACAGAGTCTCAGGTTAGACCAGGTTTGCCTTAATAATTTAAGAATTAATTAGTTACCCTTTGGTACACTTTCTTTTCAAGTGGCAGTATTTGATGTCTCCAAATACTACATGTCTTCTATTGCAGGTCAAATGTTACATGCATCAGCTGCTATCAGGACTTGAGCACTGTCATAATCGTCATGTACTTCACCGTGATATTAAAGGATCGAATCTTCTTATTGACAATGGAGGAATACTTAAGATTGCTGACTTTGGACTTGCATCGTTCTTTGATCCAAACCATAGGCATCCCATGACTAGTCGTGTAGTTACCCTTTGGTATCGGCCTCCTGAGTTGCTTCTTGGTGCCACAGATTATGGTGTGGGTGTGGACCTTTGGAGTGCTGGTTGCATTTTAGGAGAGTTATTGGCTGGGAAGCCAATTATACCTGGTCGTACAGAGGTAACAACTTTAGTCTATGAAAGGCTATTAATTCAGTAATTTAAATATCCAAATGGAAGAGTCTGCTTCTGACATGCATGTATGAACCTTTTACAGTTGACTGACTGCCTTGTAAAAAAAAAGCAGATGGTCTGCATTGTGCATATCTGCAGACTGCAATGAATATCAAGATATGCAATCAATGAGAAGTCAAATAAAAAAAATCACAGATATAAGAAATAACCAAGGACTGGGTTACTGCCTGGTTTGAGAAACTATTGCACTACATACACAACTGCATATGCCTCTGCCGAACATCTAAATATTATTGGCAAAAGTGGAATAAGTCATATGGTAGCCAAGAAATTGTAATAGCCAGTAGATGGAGGATGATTTTGTTGTGGGTTAACAGTAAATCAAGTCTTGCACCCTTAAAAATAGAATGATAATCAAGGTATGCATTTGCGAGGATTTAGAGTAGTGATTATGAGGATAACAATAGCAATTTTGCTTGTTATGTAATTATGCATTGTGGCACAATAACTAGCAAATTACATTGTCTACAATGTATACAAATTTTGTTTATTTAAGCGCATCTCCAAGTCTTTTTTTTCAGTAAATCGCCCTTTTTAAGTTGTATACTAGATCTTTTGTGTTGTTCTAACATCTCTTGCATAGTTTGACGGAAATTGTATTTCATTAAGTGTATGTCAGTAGCATTGCTTTTGTAGTTATTTGAAATCTGCATTAGATTTTGTTATAACTTATCTTGAATACTTGCATAGGTGGAGCAACTGCATAAGATATACAAACTATGTGGTTCACCTTCTGATGAGTATTGGAAGAAATCAAAGTTGCCTAATGCTACCTTGTTTAAACCTCGGGAGCCATACAAGAGATGCATAAGAGAGACATTTAAAGATTTTCCACCTTCTGCGCTACTCCTTATTGATACTCTTCTTGCAATTGATCCTGCAGAACGGAAGACTGACTCTGATGCTTTAAGGAGTGAGGTGGGATTTTGAAAATTCCTGATCTTGTCATCATTAAAATGCTGTTGTGGAGCTTTCAAATTTTGTACTGCCTTGTTATTGATATTATTATTTCATGCCACTTAGACTGATTTGTTCTTGGTGCATATAGATATCCTAAAACACATGCTTGAAACTCTGTTTTGTGATACATATAGAATAAGCTGCATATTGAACTTAGTGAAGCCCTATGCTTTTTCATGGTTTGTAACTTGTTTTATCAGGCAATATGATCTTTAACAACAATCATTGCCAGTAGATGCTTTGATGTTGACAATAAATCTTCTAAGAGCCTGGTTCTTCAGCTTCTTGGCTTGGATATCTTCTAAAAACAATGTGCTTGAATGTTATAACCTACTGCTATAACAGAATAGTCCATCAAATCTTCAATGTAGTCTTAGAAGAAAACTGTTTTAATTCTGTATCAGCCTGATGCCATGCCTCTCCTAGGCTATGTTTATCTTAACGTAAGTATGCCGTCTTGGAATAGGTTCGGCAGGTTTGATCTGATACTAAAATGGAGGGTATCTGGGTTACCTTGGAAGTCAATTTGCTTTGTCATGTTAAAAGTAAATGAAGGTCCTACATGGAATGGATGACATGTTTGGTCATGATAAAGTATGCTAACAGTCCAGATTTAAAGTTATATAGGTGTATGGAATTATAAAATGAGACTAGTTTAGATGTTTTATCTTTGTTGAGTTTAGATGCTCTTTCTTAAATCAAACCCATATACATTTACTTTGCTTCTCTATCCTATCATTTTGCAGTTCTTTACCACCGAACCTTATGCTTGTGATCCTTCTAGTCTTCCCAAATATCCTCCAAGCAAGGAAATGGACGCTAAACGACGGGATGATGAAGCAAGAAGGTATCTGTGCTCTTAAGTTTTCTTTCTGCATACTAGAAAAGAGGCACACACTATGTACATATTTGGTTTTGCTTAATTTTTACACAAGCAGCTTTTCAGCCAAAAGTTCTCTATGTAGCATTTTGATTATAAGCTTTTTTTAACACAAAATAAATTAATCCAAACATGCATGAATGTATGTGCGAATTTAATAAAAATATAAATTGATTAGGAGAGAGAAAATGGGAGGAAGAAGGACAATAAGGACAAAATATAGTGTTGTTACCTAAAGAATTATTTAAATTATTCAATGGCATTTATAGCCGTATATCTTTTATTAACTAATCTGCAAATAATATAAGGACTCTTGATTGGAACAAAAAATGAAAGACTGAAAACTGTCTCCGTGTTCTCTTAACTGTAGGGATGTGGCGAACTATATTTTTCCTTTAGGTTTGCTTTAAGCAATTAAGCTTATGACTTTGCACATCATTAGAGATGGCGAGCAGATAAAGGGAAGTCTGCTTGATCTTACCCACACACACATACCCCAACATACACTATACACAGTGACATCTATAGAGATCAGTAGCGTGAGAAGTGTTCCTTTTTTCTTTTTGGTTAACATCTGCTAGTTATACTTTAGCCATCCTATTATATTTGACCAACTCTAAGATGCTTTGTCAATATGACTGTTCAGACTAAGAGCTGCAGGAAAAGCTCAGGTTGATGGTGCAAAGAAGCATCGTACACGTGATCGTGCGGTGAAAGCTATTCCTGCTCCTGAAGCCAATGCTGAGCTTCAATCCAATATTGATGTATGTCCAAAACAAAGACCTTTATGAATAATCGCAAGTATATGTTTGATGCTTTGGTTTATGAAGGCATTGAATAAATGTGCTTTGAGATTATTATATCTTCTGAGAATGCTTTATAAAATGAAATAATTGAGACTAAGTAGGAAGAACAAGGCTTTGGCAACTGAACTTTCTTGATGTTTCTCGGGCTAACACAGATTCTAGCAATAATACTAGATTCAGTAGATTGTTAAGATTTAATGCTCAATTTGTTTAGGAAGTGGCAGTAGACTAGATAATGAGGTTAGAGATTGAAACTATCATACTTCTTATCATCTTGATTCTGGAATTTTTTGACAAATTCAGTTTTGATGTGTATGTGTGTGGGGGAGAGAAAGAGACCATAGCCCCTCCTTTGCTGCTATCAGTCAATAATAAAGTGGGGATCGCTACCATTCAAGTATATACTTTAGATGGTTAATGTGTTGCTCAAGGCATTTGAAGTTGTCTATACAGCAAAGCGTCTATACAGCAAAGCATTAAGTTATCTCACTTCTGAATGAGCATAAATGCCAATAGTTTCCTACATCATAATATTTGAAGCAGCTTGGGCTCATCTCTCTTCTGTCCTTGATGATCTGATCTGGAGTTTATTAGTTTTGGCGATGGCTTTTCTTTTCTGTGTTCAACAAATGATTTCTTTGAAGATAGACTTGCAGTAGAATCGGAGATATCTTCTGTATCTGTTTTTCTGCTTTGTTTATAAGATTTTGTTTTATCCTTCCATTTCTTTGTATTATGATCAAATTTGTTGCTATGATTTCATGTGTAACAGAGAAGACGTCTAATCACTCATGCAAATGCTAAGAGCAAGAGTGAAAAGTTCCCTCCACCACATGAAGATGGACAACTTGGCTTTCCTTTAGGATCTTCACATCATATTGATCCAGATATTGTTCCCTCAGATGTCTCTTTCAGTTCAACTTTATATACCTATTCAAAGGAACCATTCCAAGCTTGGTCAGGCCCCATTGGTGATCCTGCTGGCATTGGTGTGCCAAAGCGGAAGAAACACACTGCAGGTGATGCATTGGATTTATCAAAACCACAGAAAGGTGCCCTCAAGGATAAGGTTAAAGGAAAGAAAATCACAGCTTAGATATTTACTACATTCTTATAGAGTCAATTTAAGAATCTGCCTCTGCTGCCTCATTTTTGGGTGCAGACCAACTGCTGCAAATGCGCTTTTAAATATGTCCAGCTGGTTGCCCACTTCCTGAGTGAAGTATAATTGCTTCTTAGCGAGGGGTGAAATCTTTTTTTTTTTCCATTTTTACACCAATTTCTTTTTCATAATTTTTTCTTTCTTGGTTTCATTAAGATAAAGAATTTTCTGTCTGTTCCATCTGTTTTATGGTGAGAGAAATACTATGATGTACATCGTGATTTTATTTCTTTCTTTTTTTAACATGATCGTGTTAATATCTTAAGTCTGCGTAATCTGTTGAGAATTGTAATAAATTATTGAGCTATTACAACATTTTTAAATAAATCTACAATTGCTTATCAAGTAACTCATAAAAAAAGTCAGACTCATTTTTAGGAAGTTATATTATTTATTAATTTTGTCTCTTAAGGGGTAGTTTGATATGGAAGTAAAAATTAAAGTAAATTTTCATGCATCATTCAAGAAAATTTATTTTTATTTTTATTCTAATACTAAATATATACTAAAAATTAATTTTATTAATTTAATCCTTTAAGTTATTTATAAATTTTATTATTTTATCTTTTTAATTTTATAAATTTAATTTTTAAAAAAAATAAAATTGTTGTAAATTTAAAATTTAAGATCTTTAAAGAACTAAATTAATAAAAGAAGTATCAAGAAATGACGAAAATTTTATTTTAATCAAAAAAGATTATACAAGATGAATGAAACATGTGCATATGTGAGTATCATTTTCTCAACCATTTGCTTGATCAATTGCTAAAAAGCTTGAAGAGTGTGAGGATGCACCAAACTAAGAAACCCCATGAAACACCCGCATATCGTATACTAGCCAAAACTAAAAATTATGCCCTGTGACGTATACACAAGCAAATTTTGAAAAAAAAAAATCAAATCAGTTTACTAATAAAACACTTTCCTTAGCAGTGTAGATAATGGGTGAGGCACTTGTCTTTGTATAATGAAAGCAATCTTATCACTTTCTTTTTTTATGTTCATAATTGTAAAAAGCTTTTGTAATCTTTTTTTTTCTTAAAAAGAAAATAAGAGATTGATAGGTTGTTTCACAATTAAGACCTCTTTTTTTTCAATTTAAATTTATCTTAATAATAAAAATTAATAAATATCTATCAATAAAAAATCACCAATATAAATCAAATTTAAGATTTTATGTTAACTAAAAATGATTGGATAAGACGTTAAATGATATAATATTTGATAAAAATAATTTTATTTAATTCTAAACGTATAATATATATGGATATATTGTTAAGGTTAAATAAAATTATTTTGATTAAAATAAATTAATATATAGTATCTTATTTAAATATAAATATTATTAATTATATTATATTATTTATCTCTTATACAATATATCAAATTAACTTTTAATGTTTTATATTAACACAACTCGATGTTACTTATTGGACTGACTTTTATTAACAAAAACTGCCGTAACCTAATAAATCATGTCCTTTTAAATAAAGTATAAGTTACTAACGAAAATAAAAATAAAAACAGTTGAATGAAGTTAATATTATTTAATCAAATTCCAAACTTACTTTTTATATATCTTAAAATTATACACTTTCTTAGTAAAACAAGTAGTATTTAATTTTTAAAAAGGTGTTTTAATTCAATTTTTACCAAACAAATTTGGTTTCACCAATTTAAGAAAAAAACACAAAAATTGAAAGTAAAAACAGCTTCAATATAATACGTAACTAATAAAAATTAAATAACATTTTGTGAATTAAAAGTTAAAATAGGACAAGGGTCACGCCGTCAGGCAGAAGGCACGACTGCAGAGTCGGCGCAACCGTGCAACATAAAAACCTAGGATCAGCCCTCTCACTCTCACATCTTCATGACTCGAGCCCAACCCAACCAAGACTTGGTCTTGTCCAAGGCGAATCTCTCTCTTTCTTTCTTTCTCTCTCAAGAATCCAGGCTCAACAGCTTGCAAAGCAAGCTTCGTAGCAGTCGACAATGGAGGACAGCAACAGCATCGCTGCCAACAATGTGGCCCGAGCTATAGCAACCGCCCTTGATTGGAGCTCTTCTCCCGACGCTCGAAGAGCTGCTGTCTCTTTTCTCGAATCCGTACTCTCTTCTCTCCTTTCTCTTCTCTTCCTCTTTAGGCGTAGCGTAGGGCACAATTTTTTTTCTTGTTTGATTATAGTTTTATATAAAGTCACTAAATTTAGCAATCCACTCATGCAGTAAGGAGTGTGATTGCACTTTCTTTCTGTGAAATTTCAGTTTGGGTAAAGGTAACCTTAAGTTTTAATCATTGCTCTCAAGTTTCGAAATTCCTATGTTCTGCAGTTTTTTTATTGGTTAGAGAGTGAAATTTCGGATTCTCTGGCTGCATTATTACTTATTTCACAAATAACTGGAATCTTTAAAAACAAGAAACCCTAATGAGCTTCTCGTCATCATGCATGTTCAGAGGAAGACAAGCCGCAGCATAAAGCACACGACTCAGCACTGTATTCATAAAGATAAAGCTTTCCTTTATTTATAATTCATAAAATTATTGACTTTGCCTTTGGAAAGCGCGCCATTTCTCGCATCAGAGCCAGTCTCTATGTCAATCCATGAGTGGATTCTTGGGTTTCTGTCTCTCCAAGACAACGACAATAACAAAAATGTCTTCCAAGACTATGAGAGCCATTAGAAAAAGAATAATCCCTTTCTTCTTGAGCAATGATAACCATATTTCCTGGCATATCTTTTGCAAAGCAGTTGTTAAATACTACGACAGCCTGATTGCATTATTTTTCTCCAAGCCATTCTGTTCCATGTGGTCAGCGTAGCAGTAAAGCATGGCTGGGAAATTGCTACAAAAGTGACACCATATGACCAGTTAAATATGGATTCTTAACACCCTTGTTACTTCTTTGCAAACTAATTAACACATTCACAGCCAAAAGTAGTAGATTTCATGGAATGTTGTCATCATTGATGTGATGTAGAATAAACGGACAGCCTGTAATGAACATTTGTAGGTGCTTACACATTAGTTAAACATCAGAGCCAGTGGCCTGATTATAAAAGAACCAAAATGGTGGCAGTCATGTGTAATAAAAGATATTGCCTCATTACCTTCTTTAGAAGAACACAATCGTGTATACTTATCTTAATAACAGTCATATATTGTGTACTGTGTCAATTGAAAGGAATGGGTAGCAGATATGCCTCTTTAAGCAAGACTTAGCACACAACAAGATGTGCTGAAGAAATTATTGTTCTTTCGTTTGAAAATCATCCAGCTTTTCAAACTTTCCAGCATAAATTGTTATGTAATTATAGGTTTTCTTTACTTGATAGTGATGACTTTATTTTTGTTTCAAGGACTTTTATGGCATGGAATCCTATTTGTTGAATATATATCAATTCACCATACGAAGAGACTAATATTTTCAAAGTGTCCTCAAAACGTGCTATAAAAATTAACTGCTTTGTTTTAAAAAAATGAAAATAAAACTTTTTTGCGATTTAAAATCTATAAAGGATAGACAAAGAAGATATTCTGCACACAAGTTTTAATCAAGATTCTGCATCATCATATTCTTGTTATTGCTGTAATCATTGCTACTGCTACTATTATTACTTTAGTACTACTACTTTTAGGGTGATGAATGGTCATGCTTGTATTATTTGAAATTCAACCAAGACTAATTAATCTTAAATTTCTTCAGATCAAGGCAGGTGATATACGGATATTGGCAAACACATCATTCCTTTTAGTGAAAAGGAATTGGTCATCTGAAATCCGATTACATGCTTTCAAAATGCTTCAGGTTCAACTTCATATGTTGTTGCTACTTCATTTCTGTAGGGGATTTATCTTGCTTTTCGATGATAAGTTGTATTTTGGTTATTTATCCTTGTACCTTGTATAAAACCATATCTGTATACAGCATTTGGTGCGTTTAAGGTGGGAGGAATTAAGCCCTACTGAGCACAGGAACTTTGCAAATCTCTCTGTTGATTTAATGTATGAGATTGCAGATACTTGTGAAGAATGGGCTCTTAAAAGCCAAACAGCTGCCCTTGTTGCTGAGGTATTTATCACGATACTCTTCATTTTCATTTACGTTGCTACTTACTCTGTCATAATTGCAATTTTGCTTTGCATACACTATATTTGGTGGTTCTTTCACAGATAGTTAGAAGAGAGGGTCTTCATCTATGGCAAGAAATGCTTCCATCTCTGGTTTCTCTATCCAACAAGGGCCCAATACAAGTAAGTTTCATGTTTCCCTACTTGCAGCATTTTTTTGCTTGACATGATGCTATTTCAAAATATTTACTAACTTATTTTTTTTGATTCACAATTACGTATCAGGCTGAGTTGGTTTCAATGATGCTGCGGTGGCTTCCTGAAGACATTACAGTTCACAATGAAGACTTGGAAGGTTTATAAATTATAATGCCTTGAGTTTGCTCATGCAGGCGCGTGTGTGGCTCATGCATGCAAATGGGTGCATGCATAACCACATGAATGAAAGAATTGAACTGTGTCCAATTTTGTAAATCTATCTGACTTAGACAATGGAACAATATGAGTTTTTCTATTGAAAATTTTGGACACCCAATATTAATAAGTTTCTCCAATGATAAACAATGCTAGGGGGTACATTAGTTTGGCTTGTTTATTAAATGTCTCTCTGAAATGTTTTTTTATCTCTCCCACTAATGCCTCACCCTCTACCATTTGATATTTCCGACTTAACAACCATCGTGTGTGTATTTATACTAATAAACTAGATGTAATACAAATGGAGTACAAAAGTACATGCCTAACCCAATATTTATAACAAGCATCAACACAATTCTACTCTTTTAACATTTGTAAAAATGCATGCATATGCATTTGTTCTTGATGAACTTCTCTGTATATGAAAGTCGCTTGCCCTTCTTACTTGCATATTGATGTATTCAGGTGACCGTCGAAGGCTACTCTTGCGTGGGCTAACTCAATCCCTGCCTGAAATTTTGCCACTATTATACACTGTACATCTCATCCCTAAACCTCATTACAAGTACTTCTAAGCATTATTGTTAATGTTGTGATGCTTGATGCAGTTACTAGAAAGGCACTTTGGAGCTGCATTAAGCGAAGCTGGTAGACAACAGATGGACATTGCCAAACTGCATGCTGCTACAGTAACAGCTACCCTAAATGCAGTAAATGCATATGCTGAGTGGGCTCCATTGTCCGATCTTGCTAAGTTTGGCATTGTCAACAGGTATGTATTTTTGTTCCTTTATTATCTAGCACAATCCAATAGTCTTGGTATGTAACCATTCGCTGATTTTCTCTTTCTCCCCCATTACCTACCTGTCAACTCCCAACAGTTGTGGTTTCCTACTGTCTACTCCAGATTTTCGTCTTCATGCTTGTGAGTTTTTCAAACTTATCTCCCCAAGGTATGCATTATAGTTCTCTAATGGTTGATATAGTCTAATTATGTTATTTTTACTTTTCCATTGATCAATGATACCATGGGTTATTCTGAATTGTGATTGTAGGAAGAGACCTGTTGATGCGTCTGCTACTGAATTTGACTATGCTATGAGCAGCATCTTTCAGATCTTGATGAACATATCTAGAAAATCATTGTACGAATCTGGCTCAAGTCCTGGGACTGTAGATGAGGGTGAATATGAATTTGCAGAATATATATGTGAAAGTATGGTGTCATTGGGTTCTTCAAACTTGCAAAGTATTGCTGGAGATAGCACCATACTTCCTCTTTACCTAGAACAGGTGATTCTTCATTATGGTAACATTAACTCAAAACAGCTTGGGTAATGGAAGACTTCAATTTAGATGGCATATATTAGTTGGGGTCTTGGTTTCTCTTTGGTAATTTTGTCATAGATTCTTGTTTTGAATCTCAACATCATTCATACATCTGTTTTGCTTTAGTTCTTATGAAACTCCATGGAAAAGATAAATGCAGATAACAGAATCTCTCGGTTTCATAGTACATCTTTCCAAAAATTTTCACATAACTTGTTTGCCAAGTTGACTTTTTCTTCACTCATATGTTGCTCTTATCTTATGCATGAATTGAAAACTCTTCCTTTTCAATTTACTACTATTTTACATGAACATGTGTTTGAGATCTTGAAATGCACCTTGACCCTTCTTTTTTTCCTCTTATTTTTCTCCAGATGCTGGGATTTTTCCGACATTTCAAGTTTGCAATTCATTTTCAATCCCTGCACTTCTGGCTGGTATGTTGGAATGTTGTATAAAACTACTGTCTGGAGTTGTTTCTTAGCCAAGGCTGCGTATCAAGTCGTCATCTCTCCCTTTTCTTGCCTCAAATGTTTACTTGCAGGTGCTAATGAGAGAATTAATGTCAAAGCCAAAAACTTCCACTGATTCAGCTGCAGACAGTTCAGCTGTTAGTAGCTCAGGTTCTGGAGACGTTGAAAATGCAAAGAAAAAGACTCTAAGCTTTGTGAATGATGATTTTTGCAGTGCAATTTTGGATACAACTTTCCCTCGCATGCTCAAGAGAGAAAAAATTCTTCCTGAAACTGCCCTTTCTTTAGGGGTATTGGAGTTGTGGAGTGACGATTTTGAGGGAAAGGGTGAATTCAGTCAGTATCGTTCTAGGCTGGTATGTCTACATGCATATACGAAATTGGATAATTTTTTTCCTTTTTTTACAGGAAAATTTTTCATTATTGAACCTATTGTAAGGAAGTTCCATGTTACTGGATTTGTTAATATTGGAGTTCTAAGATGGTACTTGGAAGAAGCAGTGGCTTATTGCTTGATGTATTGTGCTTGAACAAAATAAAATCAGTTGTGTTTCTATTAGGGTTTAAAGTTAATTTTTGCATTAAAATTATGTAAATGGACTTATTACGTTGGTGATAAAAAATATTTAATTATAATTTATATAATCTAAAACTTTTTGGATAGATGCACTGGAGATGTTTCCACATTTATATAGTTTACACTTCTGTGTATTTGCACTTGCATTCACACCACACTTGTGACTTAGATCGTGACCTTTCTGCCCCTTGTCAACTTCTTGCTTGCATTATTCCATTGACTTTATGCAAATCTTAAGGAAACTTTTATTCAGGATAGGTTTAATCTCCTACTGCATGAGTTATCAGAACACTTAGTTTTGCAAATATGCCTTAAACGTTGGACATTTAAAGATGAAAAGGTACAGGGAAAGAAAATTTTGAAATTGAACATTTAGACTTGTAATCCCAGACCAATCTTGCACATTAGAGAAGGAGGTGAGATACACAAAGACAAAGGGAGCATTTAATATTCTGAAAAGTTTTGCAAATGATTAAGACACTTGTATGTCTAGTTTCAGTATAATCAAATATTCTACATTGTTATTTTAATCTTGTTGATTTTTCTCTTGTTCCCATCCTACTTCTATTATTAATTTGCCTTTTTATTTTAGTCCAACTTAACCTTTTGAAAATATTTTTGACCGGTGAATTGTTTCTTGAAACAGTTGGAGCTGATTAGGTTTGTTGCTTCTTACAAACCCCTGATAGCTGCTGCTAAAGTTTCTGAAAAAATTGATGCAATCATCAAGAGTTTCTTGCTTTCACCAGCGCCATCCCAGGTTTAAATACCTATTACTTGAATTTTCATGGAATGTTATATTGTTTTAACCCCTAAACTTGTCAGCTCCTCAACATCATTTCATGCTTATCCCGTGATTGTTCATTATGGATCCTGCTTTTCTTGCTCCAGGACTTGGCTGTGATGGAAAGCATGCAATTGGCTTTAGAGAATGTTGTGAATGCAGTTTTTGATGGATCCAATGATTTTGCCATGGCAGATGCTGAAGTTCAGCTTGCATTATGTAGAACATGTGAAGGTTTTTTTAATTAATGTTCCATATGTTTCTGTTTTTACGATTGTATAGTTGGACCTCTTTAATAATTCTGGTTACTATGACTTGAAGGTTTACTTCAGCAACTGCTTTCCTTGAAATGGACGGAGCCTGCACTTGTGGAAGTACTTGTTCACTATTTTGATGCAATGGGTCCCTTTTTGAAGTATTTCCCAAATGCAGTTGGCAGTGTTATCGACAAACTGTTTGAACTTCTAACATCCCTTCCCTTTGTCATCAAGGTTTCCTCAACAGCCCCTTCTCATCTTTACTTTCAACTATGGTGAAACCTTCTAGGCTGGCTGGTTAACAGCTATATATTCTCTTGGTAGGATGCGTCAACATTTAGTGCGCGACATGCCAGGTTGCAGATTTGCACATCATTTATTCGGATAGCGAAAGCCGCTGACAAAAGCATGCTGCCCCATATGAAGGTGCATTCTTTAAACATTAATTGTTGAAAAATTGTAATTCAAGTTTATCAGGACATGATAAATAAATGGCACCTGGCTCTTGTCTACATGAATCAGACTATTATGGAGAGAGGTGAATGAATGTATAAAATTTATAGAGGGGGGAGGAGAGTGCTTGTTATGCAATCCAAAGTAACCTTGATTAACTTATCAATGAATCTTATATAAGGCAACTTAAAGTCATAATAAGAAATCAGTTAATACTTGCTGAATTAGCTAGGGTATTTTTTTTATAGTTATATTGATATTTGATAGTAATTCATATCTGAAAATTTTGTTTCTAATATCAATTTTGTAATTGTAGTATGAATATTTAAAGATTAAAATTAAATTTCTGATTTGATTTGTCATCTGTCACAATAAAATAGTTCTTGAGACCAGTTTTTGCACTGTGCTTTTATACTTGTCTTTATTTTGTTTCATTTCCATCATATTTTTCATCACTTTAGTCTTCTTGTAAGGTATATGAATATATATTCTATGTGAGTAATGCTGTTTCAATTGATGAGTTAAACCACATATACATCCTGAAGTTGGCATTTAAACTAAAGAATGGAAGAGAAATAGTTGGATGTGGGCTAGTGAAATTTAAATATTTGACAAAAGCATATGGTTTTCAGTGTGGTATTTTTATCAGGTGAAACAGCATTATTGAATGTTTTTGTTAGAATCAGAAACACAAAACTATGATTAAATCAATAAATAATAAAATTACATATCTAATCTCATTACCAAGGATAATGAAATTGCCTTTGAATTCAAATTGTTGAAATTTATGTTTTTCCTTTATCTTTTCTTTTCCTTTTTTTTACGTTACTATTTGTCATTTTAATATCTTTCCAAGCATGTGAATGTTTTCTTTTATAAAATTATGAATAATCTTAGAAATTACTATATTTATTGTGATCATAAGTTCACTCTCAGTTGGACAAGAAACCATTAATAATAATAATATATATTTTGCATATTAACATTGCATAATTGTGCTTATTTAAAATAATTTGTATAAAAGTTTGGGCCTTTTAATATTTAGTTGTGCTATTACATATGCACAAAGCAGATGAAAGAAGTTAAGGTTTTATCCAACAAATGATTCTTCTGTCCATTATTTTTATATATTGACACAGATAATGCCCAAATATCTTACCAAATGTATCTCCAAGGCCAAAATATTCCATGTTCACTGATATTTAGATGTTAGTATCAGCCCACTGTTATGATGTCTGTCAGGAAAACATCAATTTGGGCATTAATTTTGACCCCTCTATCTGGAGAGGAACCATCATGTCAAGAACTCTAGATTCATTCCTTGAATCATTATACTTCTGAAATTGGTGTAGCTTTGTTATCTTTGGACACTTCATATATGTTCAAGTTGAAAGTGCCCCCGGGACCAGAGTATAAGTTTGGGAGGATATAGTGTGTTTATTTACTATCACAATTTTATGTGTAGGGTGTTGCTGATACGATGGCATCTTTGCAAAGGGAGGGTTGTTTGCTTCGGGGAGAGCATAATCTTCTTGGTGAAGCTTTTCTTGTTATGGCTTCTGCTGCTGGGTAATGATCAAACAGAACAAATAACACTCTTAATATTTCTATTTTGCCTTTTCTTACTAGTTATTTCTTAATATGGTACAGGATTCAACAGCAGCAAGAAGTTTTAGCATGGTTACTAGAACCTTTGAGCCAACAGTGGACACAGTTGGAGTGGCAGGATAAATATTTGTCTGATCCACAAGGTTTGGTTCGCTTGTGCTCCGAAGCACCTGTTATGTGGTCATTTTTTCACACTCTGACATTCTTTGAGAAGGCACTCAAGAGGAGTGGGCTGAAGAAAGCTAATTGGAATTCAGAAAACACCTCGACACCAAATTCCACTCCTTTGAATCCAATGGCTTCTCATGTATCATGGATGCTAACTCCTCTCATAAAAGTATGTTTACTGCCCTGCCCTTAAGAGACTGGCTATGTTGCAATTCCTCTGGTATTTCAAAGCAAAAGGGTCACTATGTTTTTAATCTTGTTCTCTAAGTACTTTGTATTAATAAGTGTAGCATGTTCTTAATTTCCAGCTGCTTCGTGCTGTACATTCCCTTTGGTCTCCATCTATAAGTCAAGCTTTACCTGGAGAGATCAAAGCTGCAATGACCATGAGTGATGTTGAGAGATTCAGTCTTCTTGGAGAAGCGAACCCTAAATTGCCAAAGGGTTCATTAACCATAGACAAAAGTAAGGAAGGATATGTAGAACCAAATGAATCTGATATACGAAATTGGTTGAAGGGCATCAGAGACAGTGGGTAAGCAAGCAAATTTCTGATTTTTGTTTTTCTTTTAGAATTTATAATTTGTTGACCCCAATATGATTGGTCTTCCCCTTCAATATTGTTTTTGTACTATGCATCTGAAAAGACCCAATAAAGTTTCTGGTAAAAGGAAGAAAATTCTGTATCTATGACATCTTTATTATTCTTTTATGTACATTTTATTACTAAATTCTTGGTTTATAAATTGATAGATATAATGTATTGGGCTTGTCAACAACCATTGGGGATTCTTTTTTCAAAATTTTGGATGTGCACTATGTTGCTGTTGCCCTGATGGAGAATATACAGTCAATGGAGTTCAGGCATATGAGGCAGCTTGTTCATTCCTTTTTTATTCCTTTGGTTAAATATTGTCCTTCGGATATGTGGGAGATTTGGCTGGAAAAGCTTCTGCACCCATTATTTGTCCATGTTCAGCAAGCTCTCAGCTGTTCGTGGTCTAGTCTTCTACAAGATGGTAGAGCAAAGGTTCCTGATGTTTATGGCATTCTTACTGGATCAGACTTGAAAGTTGAAGTGATGGAGGAAAAGCTTCTCAGGGATCTCACACGTGAGATGTGTTCACTCCTTTCTGTTATCGCTTCTCCGCCCCTTAATGCTGGAATCCCTTCTTTGGAACAGTCTGGGCATGTTAGTCGTTTAGACATGTTTTCTCTAAAAAGCTTGGATACATTTGCACCAAGGTCTATGGTTGGGTATGCTTTCTACTTGTTATATAATATGTTTCATCTGTGAAAGTTCTTTTACATTTTGTGACTTCTGTTTGTGAATTTTTTCCCTCATAAGTCTTATATGTGACAGTTTCCTTCTGAAGCATGAAGGTCTGACCCTTCCAACACTGCGTATATGTTTAGAAGCTTTTACATGGACGGATGCTGAAGCTGTGACAAAAATTTCTTCTTTTTGCTCTGTGTTGATAGTTCTTTCGATAGCAACAAATAATATGAAACTTGTAGAATTTGTTTCTAGAGATCTTTTTACTTCTATTATTCAAGGTTTAGCCCTTGAGTCAAATGCAATAATCAGTGCTGATCTGGTTGGCCTCTGCCGCGAAATATTTGTATATCTTTGTGATAGACACCCAGCTCCCAGGCAGGTTAGTTGTTTTATTTCATGCTGCATTTGGCATTTGGTATATACTTGCAGAGAAGAGGATCCTAGAGCATTACTAGTGAGTAATTTGTTTTGTTATGCCTTTTTAGGTTCTGCTGTCTCTCCCCTCTATTACCCCTCATGATTTACTTGCGTTTGAGGACTCTTTAATGAAAACATCCAGTCCAAAGGAACAAAAGCAGCACATGAGAAGCTTGCTTCTATTAGCAACTGGTAACAAATTAAAAGCACTTGCAGCTCAGAAAAGCATAAACATCATTACGAATGTTTCACGTAAGCAATGATTTTTTTTTTTTTGACTTTCTGTATTTTACTTCTCCGACTTCTGGAAAATTCAGTTTGGCATGTGCCGTTAATAAATTGCTGAAATTGTGCTGTAGAGCCTCTATTTTTGGTAGTAATTGTGTGAAAACATAAATAAGATTGATGATTCCCATCAATCAGTGTAGTAGTTCCTCCCTCTACTGCTATGTTTTCTCAACTATGCTGAGTACATATATCTCTAAAAGATGTATTAATTTTTGTCTGACCCTAGGGTCTGTTATTAGGATATCTATTTTGCTGGCAATATTTTAATTTTTCACCTCTTCTGCTTCTACTGTTCAGTGAGGCCGCGCAGCTCAGTCAATACTCCTCAGTCCAAAGTTGATGATGGGGAAGCTGTGGGATTGGCAGCCATGATTTAATATTATTCTGAGCTCATGGAAGGTTTTGTGTACAGGAGCGAGCTCATGTTAACAAGATTTTGGGTTTTCTTCTTCCTTACATTGGGTGCGAACACAGTTATCCCCGGCAACCTAAGCGAATGGGAAATCGAATGGGAGTACCAGATTTTATGTCCTGCCTCTCTTGGCTCATAGCAACATGTGAATGAGGTTTATTGTTTGCATGCATTCTTTCTTTATTTGTAGTAGTTTGTAGTTTTCGTCATCATAACAGAACCACAGCTGGCAGTTAGTGCAGCATGTCAATTATTTATTTTCTTCTACCGCATCCCAAGTCCTATTAATTTTTGCCGTATCTCAAAGTTGAGCTGTAATTATTATTTCGTTTTTGCTTTTTTGACCTGCACTTTTGAAGCATAAAGACTTGACATCTGCTGCAAGTTGCAACGAATTAAAACAAGAAAAAAAAAAAAAAACACTTGATGAAAGCTTTTCAGGGATTTGAATCCAAAAGGAAGGGAACTGGGAGCAGTGGGGAGTCACAATTCGCCGTCTCTTTCACTGGATTTGAGGTCGACTGAGTAGAATGTTCTGGCCTTAATCTTAGTAGGTGATATCAAACTAAAATGAACGTGTATTTCAGATGGTATTTCAAAGTTTATTTTAAGAAATATGTACTTGTAGCATCGAAAATTATTTTTTGGTGTAATATTGTAGCAAAATTTTAAAGTAAAAAGGTATATTTTTTTTTGTAAAAAAGAAAGAAAATAATTTTGATGTATTATTAGTGTAAAAAATTTTATATTATTATTTAATTATAAATTGTTAAATTATTAAAAAAATTTAATTAAGATAATAATTATTTAAAAAAATTAAATTTTAGATAATATATAATTTAATAATAATGTAAATAAGTTTTACATTGATATCAAAGAAAAAAAAATTAATTTTAATTTATTATTATTATAAAAATTTTATATTATTATTTAATTATAAATTATTAAATTATTAAAAAATTATAGTTAAGATAATATTTATTTAAAAAATTAAACTCTAAATAATGGTATAATGTAAATAAATTTTATGTTGATAATAAATTAAAATTAAATTTTTAAAAAAAAGATATTAATGATTTATTAGTATATAAAAAATTTATATTAATATTTAATTATATATTATTAATATTAAAAAAATTTAGTTAAGATAATAATCATATAAAAATTTAAATTTTAAATAACATGTGATTTGATGATAATATAAATAAATTTTTATACTAACAGTGAATCAAGATTAAATTAAAAAATAATAATTTTTGATTTATTGTTATTATAAAAAAATTTATATTATTATTTAATTATAAATTATTAAATTATTAAAAGATATTAGTTAAGATAATGAATTGCAAAAAGTTTTAACAGCAATCCCTTCTTTTTCTCTGGAAGACAAATGTAATCCGTTGTGACCATCAATGCCAACACTACTATGCCGTTGCGGTTTTCGCGATGATTCTTCCACTGAATACCATGCCAACTAAAACATTAAGACAATTATGTCTAATTGAATTGGTGGATTTCATCTTGCTTTTACTGTCGTAAATTGCACCTTGTTCCCTCTTGATGAGATTTGAACTTAAAAGACTTCTCTTTCTATCAGATTTAAGCATAATAAATGGAGATTAGTCACCACTTTTCGTCCTGCAATTTTTTTTTTTTTTTTGGATGTCTGAAATTATAACAACTGAGTAACAATCTTTGACTAAAAGTCTACGTAATGAGAATGAGATGAAACCTCGCAAGTCAACAGTACAGTGCATGAAAAAAAAAAAAAAAAGAAGTTTCCCGACAGAGAAGCTGGTTTGAATGTTAGGTTGAATTGAAGTGGAAGAGCAGTTGGGAAGATGGAGATGCTTCTAGGCTAAGCAAATTCCTCTCTGCAAAGCCCCCAGTGTTCTATAAATTCCCAAAGGTACTGAGGAATCGTCTCGGCTTCAACTTCATATATCTTTTGCGGGGACTTGAAGGCGCTCCCAACCCTGTGCTTTCGTTGAGGAGAGAGAGCCATAGCGTATGCAAATGGGACCGGGCGGTCCAGGAGGTCCAGGACCAGGAGGCCCCCCTGGTTGGGGTCCACCCCCACCAATAGGCCCAGGATTCTTCGGTGGGTTTTGCGATATCATTGGTTCGTGGTAAGTAAATATGGATCTTATTTATTAAGACTACGTTTGGATCCAAGAGATAGAGGAAAAAGGATAAAAATGGAAGAATCATTTTAAATATTTTAAACTTAAAATTTTAAAATAATTTTTTTTTATCCTTTCATTTTCTTTCATTCTTTTTCAATTCTTTTTTTAAAAATAAGTGATGAAATGACGTATTAAATTAATAGTAAAATTCAATTAAAAGAGAATCATATGAAATGGTCAATGGTTACTCTGAAATTTGTGTCAAAATATAAAGACGAAAATATGCTTGAAAATTCTTTTGATTAGTAGTAGAGCTAGAGCTAATAATCATAATTTCTTTCATCCATAAAGAAAATATGTTTTTCAGTTTTCAGATTTTAAGAGTGATTTTCGTATTGTAGTTTTTTTTTTTGGTCAACCATATTGTAGTTGATCGTGCCCGTCTTTATTCTTGAGCAAACTGTTTAAAACTTTATAGTCTAAGTAATAGCAATTTATGAGCAAACTGTTTTTTTTTTGTTAACTAATGGGTCTTACCAAACTGGATCTTCACACAAAATAAAAAAGGAAAACAAAAAACAAAAATGTGGCAAGAAATATATGTGCGTTCTTCGTTTTTAATTATTTATCATTTGTAAAAAGCTCGTTGTTTTGATTTCCTTCTGATGGATACTTGACAGCCTGAGCTTTCTGTGCTGCTGCTGGTTGCTGCAAGATTGCTTCGGGGGTCCATTTGGTCCACCTGGGCCTCCATGAGCTTCCAAGTTGCTATCGTATTTTATGCTATCTCCTAAGATTATATTGAGTTTGCTTTTTGGACGCCCCGAAAAAAAAATATATATAGTGCTTCTATATATGCTATGTAATGTAATAATTGATCATAGCTCTGCTCTATGATGACATTTCTATTTGCTTTAATATGACATGCAGTTCTGATGATATATTGGTGGCAGAAGGTTCATGTGAACATTTAAATAAAATAAGGTCACCTGCTTTGTTAAATAAGCATTTTGAAGTTTAGACAAATATAACCATTAAATTATAAAATTTTCATTTCAAATAGCAAATTATCATACCACGAATCCTGCAATTCTAGTGACAGGAACTGTAGTTTTTTTTTTTTCTCGAAGATAGACGGGAAATGCAGAGAAAAAAGATGAAAATATCCCATCAAATGGGTTAGGAAATTAATGAATTGGTTTTCTTGTTTAGCTTTCGGATTCCAACTTCACGCGTAATCAGACCAAAACCTAAAAATCATTTAAACCTCAGATGATTGTGAAAGGTTTTAAACTTCGATCCAAGTGCAGGTGTAATGAAATTTTCTACAGTTAGTTCTGAATGTTGAGCCAATATCTTTTTTTTTCCGGCATCGGTAATTTGTACATGCATCACATGAACAACTTACATGCTTCGATTGGGAATAACAGACAGTAGAGAGACTCGACACTCCAAGAATATTTTGTGCCATTTCTTTTTTGGTCCACGTACTCTATGCCATTTAATAACAGTTACATCAACTTTGTGAATTATTACTGTCTATTTAAATTAAAAAAATTTAAAAATAACAATAATTTACATAATTAATTATGCTATTATTAAATGACAAAAAAAGAGTATCTTCCGCGGGCAGTAAAGGTTTTTCCAGACGAAACAATAACCTTTGGATTGTGATAGGCGGGCACGTGTACTTTGGTTATTGGGAATAAAAATGCCCAATGTAATTATTCAGATTACCGCTATTATTGTCCTTTCTTGGATGATAATAAAAATATAACGTAAAAACAAATTAAGGAAGGAAAAGAGAAAGAAAGAACAGGAACACCACTGCTCGTCCCGCCCGGAGTCGACGGAATATAAGTGGCATTAAATAAGCCTAGGATACATAGAGTAGAGCCTTTAATAGAACCAGCGGTGCTCATAAATACTGGAACTCTACTTTAGGCCTTTGTTGTTGAATTTTAGGTTGAAGCAAAGGAATGGTAGATCTTTGACTGACCATTGTACTATCCTTTTGATAAGGGTGTCAAAGCTCTAATTAGTGAAATTCATATCACTTCACCTGCTGTGTGGATCAAATTGACAGATAAGGAATCACAAATGTAACAAACCTTGAGACTTGAGTGGCTACGTTCTTCTGAAACCCTAATTTCATTGGATTAGATTCCCTCGAGACATCATATACAGAAGCATGTCAAAATAACTCCCCACTTGAATTCAGATGAATGCACAAAAACCCTTTTAAGCTCCCCAAATTACACACTTGGCAACCTCAAAATCGGCAAGTAAGAATTTAGTCCTTTCTATTCTTCCTGGTCATCGTCTTCTTCAGGTGCCTCTCTCAACCACTATAAAGAAAAAACCATTCAAAAGACTTACATAAAAAGTAATCCACATCATATGATAATTATGAAAACACACGTAACATACCCTAGTTTAAAAGTGTGTAAGAATAGATAATGACACTCACTTGAATTAATTTTTGGGCCTGCTTAACAAAAACTTTATCTGACTCATCCGCATATCTCTTTTCATCTTCCCAACTTAAAATAGCATCTTCTTCTACGATATCTTCATTATACATGTAGTGCAAAATCTGAAAACAACTAAAAAGTCAGAAGTCACGTAGGGAAAAAGAAAACAAATATGTTGTGAGAGAATGTGGAACCATTCACTCCAATCATGTTACGACGAAGTAGAGTATATGAGCAGCAGGAAAATGCTAGGGTTAAAAACTGTCCAAATCCCATTATGTCAAAAGAACTGCACTCAATGGAGATACATTAATAAGCCTAATGAAAGATAATCATACCCTCGTGAACAATGGAGCAAACTCCCTAGCGGATTCCAAACACATTTCTTCAAATTTTAGTATTACTTCAATCTGGAGTCAAAAGAAATGAAAACAAATGAGCAGAGGCAGACCATTAGATCATGGGAATCTAATTGGGAAACATCAAGTAAACCGCCACACTGTATTTGAACAATTATATCTGACAAAATCAGTAGAGAATTTTATACACTGAACCATAATTTAAAATCTCATGATTCTGCCATAAGAATCTTATGTACAACAACTCAAAGTTCATTAAACTAATTAAGTGCTACCATGTTTCACACAGTCAAATATCTTTTTTCTTTTTCCTTTCTTTCCCTGATAAGTAATAGTTTTTAATTTTTAAAGACCAACCCAATGTAAATGTCAGGTGGAATAATGACCAAGTTCAAAGAATGCTTAGCAGAGAATCAAAAAGGGGTTTCCATTGATACTTCTAGATATCCTCCCTTCAATGGAGAACTAGCAGTTTGTATACTCCAAAACAAGTTACAGATTTAAACCAAGAACAAAAAACACCATACACACATGCCAATAAAGACTGAATTAGTAGGAGAACAAAGGAACAATAGTCGAGTACTCCACCCAACATGCAGCAAGAAAACAGCATTTAAGATTTAATTTTGTAAAAGATATTGTCTTTTGCGGAAGCCTTATGAATTGACATTGGATGATGATGAAATCACAAGCAGAAAAATGCACATTCTCCTAAAGGCTTCAGAGAAAATGAAAAAATAATGCAAGATAATGAGTAAATCTCTAATTAAAAAACACTACACAAGTGAACATGGAGAACTTTAACAAGTAACAGGGAAAGAATTGACAGATGCACCTGCTCATCCATATCAGTCAGATAGGATTTGAGGACCTTTTTCCATTTTGTAAGTACAGCCTGAACATTCTGAATCAAGCTATCTGGAACATATTCATCACAAACAATAATAGAATCAGTAAGCAAACATTGAGAATACGAAAAACAACTATGTATGACTAGCATAGTTGCAAAGTCAATCACCTGTACAAAGTGATAAAAAGTAAAATCAGATGAGCAAGAGCCAAGACAACAACAACCACCACCACCAAGCCTTATCCCACTAGGTGTGGTTGGCTTCATGGATCATTTGATGCCATTGGGCTCTATCAAAAACACAATTTTCAGCGAAACTATTTCAAGCCTCTATTAGTCTCCTTTTCATGACAAATCCACCTTAGGTGGATTTTTGTCATCTTCTCCTCAATAGGTGCTACTCCACATTTTTCTCGGAAACATTCGTTCCTAATCTCATCTTATCTTTTCTTGTATGTCCACTCATTCAGCTCAGAATTCTCATTTCTGCAGCACTTTAGTTCTTGTTGGCACTGCACTGCCAAACATTCACTACCAAAGAGCATCACTAGTCTTATAGCTATCCAGTAGAATTTTTCCTTTGAGTTTGATAGGAACTATGAAATTCAAATTACGCCTAAAGCATTTATTCATTTCATCCACTCAGCTTGAATCCTATGGATGACCTCCCCATCACTTTGTAAGATGGACCCAAGACTATGGAAAACATATCAGCTTATTTCTCCACATTTCCAATTAAAGTCGTTAATATCAAAACATTGAATACAATTTGGTGTCTTAAGATTTTCAGAAAACTGAAAGTTCAGTAGCCCAAAATCTCTTAATAATTCTGCAGATTGTTACTTGGTGTATTTGACAAGACCGAGATGCCAAGTTTTCCAAGTATGTTTATAGATCTAAACTAAATTCTAGAAGTTATTTTTATCTAATAAGAAAGCAATGCCTTATAAAGAAATGAAAGGAAAAAATTAAAACATCAGGTAGCGCAATAGAAAGAAGGGGGGAAAACTCACCAGCTGAACTATGGGGGGTGTCTAAAGCATATTTCATCATAGCATAAAATACAGCTCCAGAACAATCAGCAGTTAGCTTATTGCATGACAACCTACCATATAAAGAAAGGAAATGTTGTTCAAAATTAATGTTCACTGAATGCATATAAAAAGCATCATCATGTAAAAACAATCCAAGCTATATTGAGACCACCAGTGGCAAAAAACTGCCGAAAGATAATAGTTCTAAACACATTATATGAGGATATCATGTCTTCTAGACAAAATGGGGTGCCAATTCTTTAACAATTTACAAAATAAAAGCAGTTGGTGGTTGGACGGTCAGGATTCTGGAAAATGCGCACTTCACTTCTAATTTCTATTCAAGGGTAATATAACACTATGAGTCCTATGATTTTATTCTTTCCGTCAGCGGCATTTACACATAACTCGACACATCTATGCTACACCAAATCAGTGTCTGCCTCCTTATTTTCCAATTTCTCAATAAACAATGGCACAAAAGCAACTGAATAGATGCTTAAATTTGAGAGACCACATGTAAAATTAACAAGAGGCTGAAAAGGAAAAATGCAGGAGGCTGATGGAATGCAAGGTAACCAGGAAGCAAAAGATAGACAGATAGTAAGAGAACCAAAAGAAAAGCAAAGAGGAAGTTAGACATGAAAACCAATGGAAACTCAAAAGTCTTCTGGAACAAGTACAGAATGCAACCACCAGAAATATGCAAACAACTTCAAAGCATAGGTTTACCACATTCAGAGTTATGTCCAACATCTTAAATATTGATGGATACAAAATAATAATAATAATAATTTGATGCTTGAAAATCAGATGAAGTGGAATAGGCCTCCTATAGTCTACATTCAGCTTTAAAAAGTACATAAAAGTATATTACATACTTCAATGAGTTGACTTCTAAGATCAAATGGTCTTCTTGTATGTTTTCATGCACAGCCCTGAGAAAAGTTGCTTCAACCTGCAAATGATGACGGATTACCTAAAATCTGATACCTGCAAAATGCATCTGAATAAGTTTACAGATCATAATCCTCACCTCTTTCTCGAAGTAATAAGTGTCATCTCTAGAATCTTCATTATCATCATCGTCCGAATCATTAGAATCAGGTTTCAGCTCTCCAGAAGGTGGGAGAATACCGCCATCATGAGTTAACTCCAGATCATCTTCCATGGTTTTCATTGCCTCAGAAATTTTATCTGCAGGAATAGGAGCCACTGAATGCCTCCATTCTTCTTCACAGCCACCTTCACATTTTGACCAAACATAACCAATCCCACCCATACCTAGCTGATCAATAAAAGAAAGTGTAATATAAGAAACAATAAATTCCCTACAAAATGAAATTTGTATTAACCAAATCTTAGTGTATCAAAACATAAAATTTCCTGTACCAAAAAAGATAATACACATATATATATATATATATATATATAAAATCTCCGCCACAATTGTTTGCATGATCCAACTAATAAGTTCTCCAGGGGACATGAAGTATCAGCAAATTGCTTGGATTAGAGACCCAACTCTCCAGATATATTGCTCACGCACTTTATGGCCAATACTTGAAACATCAGAGAACATATTACATTGCAAAGAAGTTTGTCAATGCTAAGGAGAAAGGCACCTCTTGTATATAGCTTCATCTATACACTGATCAAGCAAGGAAATGGCAGGGATCACATCACAAAGCAATCCAGAAAGCTGGATTGTAATAACAATAAGCACGCAGCCAGTTGGCAGCAAGAGGAATTCCTATACCATAAGGTCTTGATACAGTTTAGGGGCAACAGTCATAAATTTGTCACCCTCCCCCTCTTTCTCACCAGCAAAGACAGAAATAACCAAACAGAACACATTTCTAAGCTAAGCAGTTACTGATTATCTGAAGACAAGATAATTCATCCCAATAGGTTAAAAGAAAACAAAACTTGTGTGCATTTGAACAAATCACAGCACCCATCTGAAGTTAATGCAAACAAAATTCTACAACTTGGTTGCCAGAAATATAAAATTAAGTCTTGGATAAAATTATTAGCAATAACAATAAGAAACTGAAAATTGAAATCTCAAATCACAGAAACAATGTGACAACAATAAAATTTGGAAGTGAATGAACGGTAAAACAGAGGCATCAATGACCAAGACAACAAGAGTAACTATTGTGTTGGGGGCAATAGTGGCTGGTCCTGGTTGGTCAGCACAGACACATCAAAAAAGGAGTTGTAACCATGTCTGAACAGTTTAAATTCTAATGGGACACTTTAATTTTGGTGTATCACTGTCTCCATGTCACATGTCCATGCTTCTTGGTGATATAGGAGGCAACAGGGGCAGATCCACATTCAAAAAGATTCCCTACATACCTACGTATATTATGTATAGTAGCAGGCCCCACCCCTACAAATTTTTTATTCCTGCACCCCCACCCTCACAAAAGCTGCAAAGCCTAAAGGCTATCCACTCCGTTAGTAGTGTGCATGACCATATATTACGTATAAAACTTATTCTCCCGCTAGCATGGAGCTAAGTAACTACTTATTAGTATTTACCTAGCCATTAAAAAAAAAAAAACATCAGAATTTTCTTTTACAAATATAGAATATGATTTTTTTTTGGGTTAAATGAATATATAATTTATTAATTAAAAAAATTGACAATATCATCTAAGATTTGCACCATAACATTTTCTAGTTCTGGCCCTGGGAAGCAATCAAGTCAGTGTAGTGGGAAAGTGGCACGGCACTATGGCAGTCAGGGAAGTGGGCCCATGAACGGAGTTGTGGCAACTGCATTAGCTACAGGGTTTTGGCAATGGAGGGAAGATGGTGCAGGCTGGCAGTAGAGTAGTGAAGATTGGAGCAACATGTATCAATAACATTTTGCAATTAAGTGCAAAAACTGTTGCACAATATTAAACACATTAAGCAATAATTTTTTGAAAAAAAATAAAAACGAGAAAATATTTCAGTGTTTCAAATTATTTATCAAAGAGGTCCTTAGCCTAGTATTTTCATTCTAATATTTGTCAAATAATCTGTAATTTCATTAAAAAAATCACATGCATTTAAGTGCAGCTTTGGTTTTGATTATTTTACACTCAACTTTTCAGCTAAAATCTTTCTTTAAAACATTTTGATTATAAGTTATCCTGAAAGTAAAATAAGCTAATCCAAACACGCACTAAGCTTTATTCTTCACAATCTTCCACAAATAAGGGGAGACATATTTGACACAATGGTAAAAATCATCAATTGGAAAGCCTGCCAGAACCAACCTCCAGTGCAGAGCTAAAATGCGTCTCCAATACTTGGGATGCAACCTCTACATCTGACTCCTCCACTTTGCTTGTGATTGCTGCATACACGGAAAATGGTAATTGAAAGGTTTTGCATATGCATCTAACCTATAAGTATATAGCATAAAGCAAAATAAATTTGTATAGAATTTAATTAAATAACTATCCAAAAATACTGGCTTTTTGAACCATGCAAAACAATAAGCACTCACCTCTCAATCAACATCAATTCAATCAAAACACACTATCTTAAATACAGACAATTGTTTTCAGAACTGTTACTAATGCAATAATGTCAATGTTTACTAGGAAAAAAAATCCATAGGCGGACATCAAATGAAATACATTTCAATCCAAAAGTTTTTTATATTAAAAGATCCAGTGAATTATAAGGCATCACAAGAATTTTCTTTCCTAGATTATTCAGACAAAAGTAATTAAGTCATATTTTAATTAAAACAGTTAATCAAGCTCACAATACCCATTTGAAGCATTAGATGTATAACAAAAGATCATGATTTTGACAAAATTGAATTCTCTGGAAAGAATTATCAGTGCCTATGGTGTTGCTTTTGGGACCTAAACAATTTTGTCTCACTGGTTATGTTAATTCCAGGGAATATTTCATATGCTAGCAATATCACATTTTCTATGGCTAATTGTTTAATTAAATAATAGGGGAATAAAGGATAAGGATATATGTATAGACCCCTAAGGCCACACAAAAATGTAACCTAACTTCCAAGTAGACCTACAAGTCTCAAGCACTTTGTACACGACCTCCCCAAACATAACCTTTTTCACATTAATGATTTCATCTGGTATGTTTTCAGGAAAAAATAAAATGCTAAGTAGGCAAACGAGTGATTTATGATAAGTCCAGTAAATTATTATTCCACCCAATATGTCAACCAAATTTAGTGTCAAACAGTTGCAACAAGACCAATCACCAAACAAGTTAAATAACTAAAGCAAGTTAGAGGGTTCATGAAAATTCAGCAATACCACTAGTACTGTCAGCATATTCCAGCTCCTCATCACTATCTTCCTCAACTGGCTGCTGTAATAGAGACACTTTTGAATAAGGAGGAACAACAAACTCCTGCCCAATTACAACCTGGAGGCATAGAACATAATAAATAATGACAAAAGACAAACACTCTACATTTCCGTCTTGTAATCAATAAATGAAATGAATTTCACACAATTTTTAGATACACTAAGGGTCACGAAAAATGTAGGTAAATCACTACATTAATATCTGTAAACTGTAATGTATAAGAAAGAACATTATAGCATATAATGCCAAACCAAAAAATTAAGGGCTTCAATTATTCTCCACCATCAAGTAAAGTCTTTAGTTTAAAAGATCAGGATACTTAAATTTCATGACAACATAACAATTGTGGCGATGTGCAACAGTTTTGAAACAATTCCAAACATATGAAAAACATGAAGGATGAAAGTGTGGCAACTAAAATGGTATAGATGGTACAAGTGTACCTTGAAAGACAAAACTACACCAGGTTCCAGAACAGCTCCTGACTTCATAGTCACCCCATCACAAACAATTGCATGCCTAAGTTTGCAGCCATCTTCTATGGTGACATTGTCCCATATATAGCAACCTTCTATGTGAACATTTGACCCAATTGTACATCCTTCTCCAATAACAGAATCTGATATTTTAGTGTTATTCCCAATTTTGGTGCCAAATCCTATAACAGTGAATGGGCCAATAACAGCAGATTGTGATTGCGATATTTCTGAAAAGGGAGAAAAGAATTCATCAAAACATAATAAATGAAATAAATTAAAACAAAGAAAATCCGGTAAAAATTAGTTTTGACACAACAATCTACAAACAAGGGACATAATATGATAATTATTTGATAATTAAATTATTCTAAAAAGCTTAAGCTTATAAGAAATGAACAACAAAGTATATCAAGCAAATATACAAGCATAACTATTAATTAAAAGACTAGTATCAATATGTGAGCATGCCATATTATCATCTAATGTTAATAACCTCCTCACCAGCACACCCAACTATGAAGTACAACACTAAAACTTTCACCCATACCCGAAGCACGATACATTCCTTGTCGTCCAAGTTTAGTAGCTGTATTCCCAAAATTCATAACATCTGGCACCAATGGATATGTCCATCTATGAATGATATCCTTGCTGACAGTGTCATAGCTTCGGAAATTATCAATCCTTGCAGCATAGTTCGAGTGGATTTCATAAACAAATATTTTGTACCCCATTATCTGAAAGAAATATATGGTTAATTTAGACACGATGTACATTGAATGCAAAAATCAAGAGAATGTGTCTCATAGAGGAATATATTGGCAACATAAATGATGAGCTTGTATACCAAATGTGGAAAAGTAATTCATTTAATGTGTCGTCAAAAGAGAGAAAGTAAGAACCATACCAAAATCAAGAAAAAAAAAATATCCAGTATGTTATGATTTATAGAAAAGAGAAGATAAAGGCTTCAAGAGAAAAAGATACTAATTATTCAGAAAAATAATTAAATTTCAGGTTTTAATAGCAGACATAACTAGCTTCTCTTGAAATATAACAGCATTGCTTATAAACACACTTTCTATGAAATTTATCAATAAAAAGGAGAACATTACGCATCAAAATATGTGCATCTCATAAGCAAACAATTGGTCTTCATATATGTCAAAAAATCAAGGAATCTACATGAAATTTGTGCAACAAATGCATGAGACTTGTCTGTAGAGTCCATGGGACATCCAGAAATTGCTGGGAAAGTGTCCAGTACTGAAATAACTTTTTATTCCAAGTTCCAACACTTGCAGACACATGACAAATGCAGAATGTACTCAGCATTTTATGTGTCCATTGAGCATGGCACCTCTGAAGAAATGTTGAAGCTCCATAAGTGATGATAATTTATCTCTTTTCTTCCAGTAAAAAAGAAAATCATAAGGATAAACTTTTTTCTTCCACGAAGGACTAAGGAAATAAAGAACAGCATAAACCAGAGTACTAAAACAATAGTGTGACTCAATTTAGCATGTGGAAGACAAATTACATCATCAACAAGCAATCCCTTCACAAAATGACGCCGTAAATGTTGGTAGTCAAAATTGTCTGTAAATAGGCTAAGGACTTCTGGTGAGCAGATGTCAATGTAACAATCCTGCAGAAAAGATATTATTGACGTCAGAAATTTTAATAAGGATGTATTCAGGCCATAGATATATGACAAAAAAAAGTAATAATAAATAAAGCAACAATAACAAGAATAAACAGTTTATTAATGTATTAATTGAGAACCAACCGACAATAAACTTATATTGCTAAGACACTATTTGATTGGGAATCAATAGATCATCTCTTGGCACAGCCCAATCAAGAGGTAAAAATTATTGGAGCTCGCTAACTGCAGCATTTCCAGTAAAATTTTGTTCATGATCAAGAATTTAGAAGAAATAAATTAATACATATTTTTTTCCTAAAATTAGCATTGTTCATTTTGTTAGGAATAAGCATCAGCAATCCAATTCCTTTTTGATTAAGAAGTTAATCTGAAAGTTAATCAAATATCTGAAGGGTAAGGGTCCAACCTGCTTGTCATGGTGCAGACAGAGGGAAGGATTATCAACAAGCAATGACTTGTCAAGATGTAGAGTCCCTTTTGAACAGTCTGCCTTATCCTCATAATACAACAGTTGCTTAGTATTAGGATCAATAGCCATGAAAAGTTCATCAGTACCAAGTCGAGACTGATGGATAGCTGGATTAGTTTTTGACCGTTTAATGACCATGGTCATTACAGCATTACTATCTTTCTTCCTCCTTTCTTTATGCTCTAGAAGTGCCTGAGTAAGTGACATGTTGCTTACAGTATCTCCGCTGATAAGGACAAAGTCTCCATGTATCTTCAAAATGACAAATGATCCAAAAGTGTTAGTATATGAAACTTGGTCCCAATGGATTACTGAGAGCATTAAAAGAGACCAAGTTAACAATCACTACTGACTGTGAACAGCATGATTTTATAAACAGTAGTAACTATTTTAAGTGTCCACTAAATCATAAAAACAATTACTATGGACTGGCATGTAAATGACCTATAAAACAGAGCATGCAGAAAGTCTCATAACAGAGTTATGCTTCTGATAAAACAACCAAGGCAAGGTGTGAATTGATTATTAAGCTTTAGTTGTCTGATGTCTGTTTATTAGAAAATGAACTCAACTGTAAGGTTACAGTAATTTGCAAGAACGCACTAGAAGATGCCTCTTCCGTAAACCAATTCTCAGAATAACTTTTCCCTTTTTGATAAAAATTCTATGAACAACTTTCACGTATTGCAAGCTCAAAACTTTACAACAAGCAGTAGGAGCTTGGACAAGTTCAGGTTTTCATTTCACACAGAAGGTTGCTGCCTTCATGGAAACACATATTTAAGGACATTAGCTCATGCAGTTTCTCAAGCATTCAGTGGTACAGGATCCACAGAGAGAAGACTTAGTCACTTACCACATTGCGCTCATATATTAGGCGCAGAGCATCTCCAGCGCTCACAGAATTATGCGACTCTATGGTTGTCACTGTAAAATTCGGTTGAGAGAACCACTCAGATTTCTCCAAATAGTTAATCACCTGCTTAGAATGAGCACAGCAGAAAACGAAAACCTCTTCTACACCGGCGGATTCGAGCCAGGTCAAGGTGTAATTTATCATGGGAACATTCACTAGTGGCAACAGCACCTTAAGTACCAGAAAAAAGGGGGGAAAATATCAGTAAATGCAGGCTATGTAGTCAGAATATTCGCAAGAATCAACTCAAACAAATCCATTCCAATTTCCAAGCTTAGGTTATACTGTGAGTGAGTAAATAAACATTATCATATCAAAAAAAAGAAAAAATTGCAGTTGATCGAAATTGGTATAAGTAAACATTAGATATTTGATAAGAACCCAAGGGTCCTTATGAGAAAATTGAAAGGGTTGACCACTTCGAGGGGGTCAAATCCTCCAAGAAAGAAAAAAGCCTTAGGCTCGTAGTTTTATTGATAGCGAAAAAAGCCATACGGCATCTACATATATAGTTTGAGAACCTAAATAAAATATGAAATAAAATCCTAACAAATCAAGAAAATATCATAAACCATAATAACATCAATCAGAATCCTAACAAATATCAAATCCTAAATAATAAAATCCTAAAAAATACCAATTCCTAAAATTTAGGAAATCAGAATCCTAACATTCTCCTCTCCTTCAAATCAGTCTTGTCCTCAAGACTTCAAAAATTCTGGAAACTTCTCCTTTAGCAAATGGTAAGGTTCCCATGTTGCATATTCAGGTGGTAAATTAGACCACTTCACAAGAACTTCAACAACAGCTCTATTATTACGCTTAACCATGCGCCGATCAAGAATAACTTCTGGCCGAATCTAAACCTCCCCATGAGACCCAACACTTGGCAGATGGTGTTGGACAATAGCAGTATTCCCTATCTTCTTCTTCAAGCAGGAAACATGAAAAACTAGATGTATTTTTGAAGTCTCTGGCAAATCTAAGCGGTAAGCAACAAGGCCCATTCGTTCTATGACTTGGTAAGGGCCAAAGAATTGAGGTGAAAGCTTCATAGATGACCGGAGGTTGACTAATGCTTGTTTGTAAGGTTGAAGCCTAAGGAAAACCCAATCACCTACAGAAAATTCACGTTCACTGCGATGCTGATTAGCTTGTTGTTTCATGCGATGTTGGGCAGCCAATAAGTTGTCTTTTAAGAGCTGTAGCACCTTGTCTCTACTATGAAACTCCTTGTCCACTTGATCAATATTGGAAGACCCAATTGTGTACTTAGCCAAGAGAGGGGGTGCTCGACCATAAACAACCTCAAAAGGAGTCATTTTTGTTGAGGAATGATAGGTGGTATTGTACCACCATTCTGCCCACGGTAGCCATTGAATCCAATCTTTTGGGTTGTCGCTTACAAAACAACGTAGATAATTCTCCAAGCATCTATTGACAACTTTAGTTTGGCCATCCGACTGTGGATGGTAAGAGGCACTCATATTAAGTTGAGTGCCCTGCAAACGAAACAATTCCTTCCAAAAATTGCAAGTAAATATTTTATCTCGGTCACTTACAATAGAATGGGGTACCCCATGGAGCTTGACCACATTTTCAACAAAAACTTGAGCCACATTTACAGTAGTAAAAGGGTGTTTCAATGCACAAAAATGAGCATACTTTGTCAAACAATCTACAACCACAAGAATAGTAGTCTTACCTTGGGATGGCGGCAGCCCTTCCACAAAATCCATCGATATGGCAGTCCAAGCTTCACTAGGAATGGGTAGGGGTTGATGTAGGCCGGGGCTAGCTACTGTTTCCCCTTTGTGTCGCTGACATACATCACATTCTGCCACAAATTTTTGAATGTCAGCTTTCATCCCTTTCCAATAAAATTCTTGTAAGATGCGCTTGCATGTGCGAAGGAATCCCGAATGTCCAGCGATAGGTGATGCATGTAATTCTCTCAAAAGTGTCTCCTTGTGGCTTGAATTAGGGACTAGCACAATCCTTCCCTTGTAGAGCAAATTATTGGAGTCCCACTTATAATTGGGCACTGCAAATGAATCCTCTTCCAATTTATTTATAATGTCCTTGATCTCAAAGTTATCAAACCATTCTGCACGAATATGTTGCGGTAGTGAAAGATGGAATGGATATAGCAAATATTTTAGCATGCTCTGGGATTCGTGAGAGTGCATCAGCTACAACATTCTCAGCTCCCTTTTTATTGACAATCTCATAATCATATCCCAACAATTTTGCTACCCATTTTTATTGCTGTTATGACCTAATTGCAAGGTATGAGACTTGAGTCCCACATCGGAAGTATGGGATTCTGATGTGGGGTTTATATGTCCTTAGGCTCTCCCACCTCAATAGCTAACTTTTGGGGTGTGGTTCTCCCAAGGTTCGTATCAATTGGTCTCAGAGCCTTCTACCATGTCTCTCGATTGCAAATGAGCAACGCAGGTGGTGATGCCGGCATTGCAATGTTTGCCCGGAACTAGTCAAAAGGGCTAGTTCCCAGCCAGCCTGCGTGGGCGCCGGGGTTACAGAGCGTGGTGGAATGTTATGACCCAATTACAAGGTATGGGACTTGAGTCCCACATCGGAAGTATGGGATTCTGATGTGAGGTTTATATGGCCTTGGGCTCTCCTAACTCAATAGCTGGCTTTTGGGGTGTAGTTATCCCAAGATTCGTATCAGCTGCTCCATTGAAGAAATCCGCTGCTCTAAGAAGTATTTCAAGCTTTTATGATCTATGCGCATTTGGAAATGTCGGCCTAATAAGTATGGACACCATTTAGTGACTGCATGAACAATGGCAAACATCTCTTTATCATAAACAGACATTCCAATATGAGTCTTAGATAAAGCCTTGCTAGTGAAAGCGAGTGGGCGGCCTTCTAGCATTAACACTGCACCAATACCAACCCCTGAGGCATCAGATTCAATAATAAATAATTTATTGAAGTCTGGTAAAGTAAGAACTGGGGTGGTTGTCATAGCATGCTTAAGTGCAGCATAAGCCTTGTCAACTTCCTCATTCCAAGCAAAAGAATCTTTCTTCAATAAAGCTGTTAAAGGTGCACTAATTTTGCCATAATCCCAAACAAACTTCCGATAGTACCCTGTTAAACCCAGAAATCCTCGCAATGCCTTCACAGTCATAGGCATAGGGTCATTGCCTAAATTTTAACAGGATCAACTACAACTCCCTCATGGGATACAACATGGCCCAGGTACTCCGCTTTAGATTTAGCAAAGCTGCACTTGGATTCCTTTACAAATAAACAATGCTCTCGCAGAAGGGTTAAAACAATTCGTAAGTGTATTATATGTTCTTTTAAGGATGAGCTATATATAAGAATATCATCAAAAAATATAAGCACAAACTTACGAAGATGAGGCCGAAAGACGTCATTCATCAGACTCTGAGAGGTGAAAGGCACATTAGTCAATGCAAAAGGCATAACCACAAACTCATAATGCCCATCATGCGTTCTGAATGCAATTTTTAGAATGTCCTCTTCATGTACCCTTATCTGATGATAGCCGGAACGAAGACCAAGTTTGGTAAATTGTTGTGCTCCTCCCAATTCATCTAGTAATTCATCCACTACTGGAATAGGGTACTTATCTTTCATCGTTATTTTATTAAGGGCCCTATAATCAACACACATTCGCCATGATCCCCACTAACAAAACAAGCGATGAATATAGGCTCCCACTTGGCCGAATAAGTCCAGCTTCTAACATCTCACGGACAATTTTCTCAATTTCTACTTTCTGAAAATAAGGGTAACAATAAGGTCGAACATTGGTTGGTGTACTTCCTGGCAGGATAGGAATTCTATGATCATGAGAGCGTTGAGGAGGAAGGCCTTGAGGTTTGGCAAAAACATTTGAAAATTCCAAGAGTAATGCTTCAATCTCTTGTGAGCAACCACTCTTTTCAGATTTGGGCTCTTCTACCTCTAGAAATTGCAACAAGTAACCACATTGTTGCTTTTTTAAAATTTTTTCCATGCGATGACTAGTAATTGTGGTGACACCTCCGCATCGCTTCCCCTTAAGAGTGACCAGCTTCCCATTCATCAAAATTTCATGTGTAATTTAGAAAAATTCCAGGAGATATCTCCTAATGTTTGGAGCCACTCAATACCCAACGCTATCTCATAATCCTCCAATGGCAGCAAGAATAAATCAACAAATAAGTCTTGATCATGCATAGTTAATTTAATTCTAGAGCATTTGCCTTGGCAAGTCAAGGATCTTCCATCTGCAGCTTTCACATCAAATTTTTCACATGGTTCTATTGGGTAAGCAAGTCTTTTGGCAATCTTAACATCCATAAAATTATTAGTACTGCCGGTATCAATTAAAATAGTGACAGGTTGGTGTTTCAAGAAGCCATTAATTCTCATAGTTTGAGGATTAGCATACCCATCAAGTGCGTGAACTGAAAAAGTAACATGATCATCACTAGTTTCATCTTTCATACCTTCCTGATCCAAATCTGTTTCGGGATCATCACTAATCTCCAATTCGTCAATAGGCTCAATCACCAAGAGACTCTTATGCTTACAATGATGATTCTTATGCCACTTTTCGTCACAATGCCAACATAGCCCTTTTGCATTCTTCTCCTTGAGCTCTTCTTGTGTTAATTGCCTAGCAGGATGCTTGGCTGGTGCTGTCGTATTACTAACAACTTGCTTTCCGGATCCAACACTTTTGTTAAAAAGACGTGACTCCTCACCTATCTTCTCCTCTTGCAAACGAGCATAGGAAATTGCTGCAGCCATGGTACGCGGCTGTTTAACTTTGACTTTTCTCCCAATATCTACTTTAAACCCTTCAACAAACATTCCAATCAGCTGTCGTTCAGTCCAATCCTTGGCCCGGTTAGACAATCGTTCAAACCAGCCTTGGTACTCCAAAACAGTAGATGTTTGACGGATCTTTGCTAGTTGTCCATCAATATTCTCATATTCTGATGGTCCAAAACGAACAAGGAGCCCTGCAGTAAATTCATCCCAATTAGGCACACCATGAACAGATTCAAACCAGTCATACCACTATATTGCATCCCCATCAAGATTAATAGCCGCTATCTCCACTTTCGAAGCTTCTAGTGTGTGATGGAAGTGAAAAAAAATTTCAGCTCTAGAGATCCATCCCGAAGGATCTCCGTCTTCCCAGCGAGGAAATTCCACCTTCATACGTGGGAGAGGGTGATCGTAATCTCCAAACTAAGCCCCAGTTTGCCTTCGTCGATTAGCACTTGAGTCACCTCCTTGTCGTTCGTGGCTTATAGAATCACGATCAGTTTGAGATATTATTAACTTCAACTCCTCCATCTTCTTATCAAGCTTTGCTTCTATTATGGCATCAATTTGATTGTCTGAAGCCAGGTCAGAAGCCATTGCTTGAACTTTCTTCCCAGGGGGCATCCAAGATCGTGACTCTGATACCAAATGATAAGAACCCAAGGATTCTTATGAAAAAATTGAAAGGGTTGACCACTTCGAGGGGGTCAAATCCTCCAAGAAAGGAAAAAGCCTAAGACTAGTAGTTTTATTGATAGCAAAAAAAGCCATACAGCATCTACATATATAGTTTGAGAACCTAAATAAAATAGGAAATAAAATCCTAACAAATCAATAAAATATCATAAACATAATAACATCAATCAGAATCCTAACAAATATCAAATTCCAAATAATAAAATCCTAACAAATACCAATTCCTAAAATTTAGGAAATCAGAATCCTAACATTAGATATTGGAATCAAATGAAAAGAGAGGGAGTGAGAGATGGGAAAGTACTTTGGGGCGTTCAAGCGTGATGGGTCTGAACTTGGTGGTGAAACTATCGGCCAAGAGGATGGCCTGCAAAGGAACCCGCACCAGTTCGTCGGGGTCCTCTGAAACCCTAGCGGCGCTTTTCTTGGGAGCACCCATTCGATTCTCCTTCACCGCCTTGTTCCTCAGAGGCACTAACCCCTATGATTGAATGTTACAATTCGGAAAAGCTCAGCGACGTCGCTTTAGGTTAGAGTGCGACGATTAAAGAAAGATAAAGAGAAAACCAACCTGGAGTCCTATGGCTCAGCTGTGCACTGGGTACTACTGTTGAGTTTTAGTTTGATGTTTCATGTTTGATTCTCTCTTCCGTTGCGCCAGAATGGCGTACACTGCAACCTACACAGATACTCTGTTTTTTTTTTTTTGTCAACAGCCAACTTGTCTATGATGGCCAAATTATTTTTTTCTTCCGCTGCTACGTTTTCAGTTATTGGGCTGGATCAAAGACCAAAGCATTGAAAAAGGCCCATAAAGGAGCTTCCTATGTTTGCAATCCAAATTTCAAACCAATTTATCACTTGTCAAAATTTTATCACTAAGATCAACAAAAAATAAATAAATTTATCACTTGTCAAAATTTTGATGTTGATTATTAATGTAGTGCATGTTTAGTAATAAATTATTTTTATAGAAAATTATTTTTTAAAAAAAAAATTTAATAAAATTTTGATAATAAATTATAATAAATTATTTTATTTATAAAATAAATTAATTCAAATACATACATAATAATATGTTTTGATAAAAAAATTTAAAAGAAAGACAAATAATAAAAAAATTATGATGAGTAAATATTTTTTTATAATTTTTAAAATAAAAAGACAAAATGAGATATTATTGTATAACAATCTAATTTTCTCTTAATTGTTTTTATAAATGTTTTATATTTCATTTAATTTAAAAATAAAAAATTATTCATTTACTTTCTTTTTTTCTAAACTCTCAATCTAAACATACTCTCAAATGAGTGAGATGTCAAGTAATATCGTACAAAATTATAAGTGCACCATTTTTTATACTTTTATATAGTTTATTAAAAAAGATAGTTTAGTATGGTTCGTTATACTTGTTCAGATTTAGATTTCATTATTAAATTTTTGAAACGTACAAAATTTCATTCATTTACCTTAAACATCTACATATAAGTTTAAAGAAAATATGTATTGTTTCTTCTTTTTATAATATATACTTTTAAATATAAATACTTAACATCAAATCTTTTAACCAATTTTGGGTTAGGTATATAATTTTGCATAATATTCCAATACAAATTCATGTGTAAGTAAATGAATGTTATTTAAGTTTGATTTAGATGCAAAGCATGTAATATAATTGTGAAGTTATGCAAAAAATTTCCTTAATATTTATAAAAGGTTAATATTCTTATATTCAACTATCTTACTTTTGGTTCAAGAATGTTAATTCAATCTAGTCATAAAACAAAAAAAAAAAAAGAATGTTAAGTCCAGTGAGATTAATATGTTTTTGATTGTTAAGATATGTAACTTCCTTCGTAGTATTGCCATTTACTACTTGATAGCATTTTCCTTTAATATCATGATTGAAAGGGTTTTAAGAGTGCAATTGAGATTATGAATGGATTAGTGGTAAATGATTTAGGTAATTTTTAGGAGGCTAAGTTCTAACTTCTGTATCTCTAATATAATAAAAAAATATAAAATGTGTCTTTGGAAATGGCAGTACAAGTCATACTCAACAATAATTTTATATAGAGACTAATCGAAGCCTTGTAGATCTTATTTTAAGTCCCCTAAATAACAATGAAAATAAGTCTTAAATATCTAATACGATGCATCGTAATATAACTGAAATCAACGTAGCTATCCATCAACCTCCCTAGCTCTATGACTCGCGAGTATGATTAATTAATCAAGTCAATGTTCTTACAAACTATCAATATATAATTGGTCATTCTGTGATGCACCCTATATTTTTTGCAGTTTATCTTATTATTAAATTTTATATTAATGTGATATAATATAGTATAGAGTTTATACAACTCAAATAAAATCACTTTTGCCCAAGATTAAGTGAACAAATTTTTACATAACTTTGAATCAAATATAAAATTTCTATATTTTAAAACTAATTTAAATTTATTATAAGATAATATATAATACAAGAGTAAGGACTCACTTATTCTAAAAGTAAGTCTTAATATACTTATATCCGTGAATATTTTTTATATGTTGAACCTCACCAATTCAATAGTTGAATCACACAATATCATAACAATTATGCTTCATATATTTATGTGGTTGTCAATCGCCACTCACTGCATGTGTTTCTATTAGCTTTCATTAATTGATTAATAAAAATACAAATATCTTAATAAGCCTTTACTTAATTTTAAGATATCATTTAGCAAAACTTGATATATTATCTAAGAAGACAAATGGACATTAGACTAGACTTTTAATCTTGAGGTTTAAGATCATAATTGTGTAGATTTTTTCCGTGCTTGTAATTGTGTTGATTTGATGTGTGCGCAGGATAATGTAAGATAATTTATCAGTTTTGATAAACAACATATGGGGTTAATAAGCTAATCCCTGATCCAGTTGAATTTGACTTGCAAACAAAATCCTCTGAATTATTTATTTTGTTTTCTTCTGCGAGGGGAAAAAAAAGGGAATCTGCATAATTGATTTTGTCGAATATCTGCTAGTACATGTTCTTTCATGGCCCCATAAGAAATAATGGGTTTAAAGACTGATTACTTTAATTTTCAGACGTGATCGCTACTTGTCTTGAATTTTATCCATAAAATGACACGGTGAGACAATGTGATAATGATTTGTATGCTCTAAAATATAAGGTGTATTTTAAAAAATACAGTATAAGCGATGATTATTAATAAAAAATTTTAAAAATAATTTATAATAAATACATAATTTTTTATTTCTATGTTTGTATATTAAAGTTTAATTTATTAATTAATAATTATTAACACTACACACCATTTTTTTAAAGGTTTTAAAGATTTTTTGTGAGGATACCAATATTTTTTTATAATTAATTAATATTTGATCATTTTTTCATTTAATTAAAATATAAATATTATATGTATATTTCAATGATCAATATTTTGAACATGTATCTTTTATTTTTATATATATATAAAAGCTTATTATTGGAGGACAAAAGCATGACACTGATATGTTTACTTCTATAAAAGCATATACTGAGTTAATTGATTATAAATTATTTTGATTATAAAATAAGTTGATTTAAATATACATTCAACTTTTTAAGCAGGCTTAATTTAATTATTTATTATGTTAATTTGTTAAAATTGATCTATAAGCTAAAGTTTAAGATTATTATTATTATTTTATGTGACTAAGATATATATATATATATATTACTATTATAAAATTGTTACGAGACTTTTAATAATTTTTTTAAACAGTTACACGATTCATTGAGTTGTAGATTACTACTCAACTCTGTTGTTTACTTAGTAAGTTTTAATATCAAAATGATAAAACCATTTATTTTTATTATAATTTAGATGCATATGAAAGTTCTGACAAACATTTGAAGGAAAACGTATGAATTTTTATTTAGACAATAATGCTATTTTTTATTTTTAAAAATAAAAAATTTAAAAACTTTTAAGACATTTTATTAATTTTTCATTTTTTTCAATCATTAATTCTTTCATCATTTTTTTAACTTATTAAATAGGAGAGAGAGTAAGTTAAAAAATAATAAAAAAATACTAAACTAAGAAAAAAAGGAAAAATATAATTATTAAAAAAATGAGATTAATAAAATATTTTAAATACTCTTAAATTTTTATTTTTAAAAATAAAAAATAAGATATTATTATTATTTAAATAAAAAAAAGCCTGTTAACATTTACTAATATAAAAATCAGTAAAAATTGTTAGTAATTCTCATTTATAAATTGTACATTAATGCATGCAATTTTTTTTATTTCACTGACACTATAAAAAAGTTAAATATTATCACTAACTCAAGTAGTTTTATGTATTTAGAAACAATCTAAAAATTTATTTGTTAATTCGTTTATTTTAGTAATTTATTATTTTCTTGTTTATTTACAATAAAAAATAATTTATCAATAAACAAAATTCAATGTTTTAAATGAAAGTACATTATAAATAAATGTTAACTTATCACTTTCGGAAACATTTTTTAAAAAAATAATAAAAAAAAAAGAAGTGAAAGAAAGGAAGAGTACTTAAGATGGATCCCCATCGCCACGTGATTCCAACGGGAGGGGCATGGTTGGGTGGGGGAGTGGTACTGTACTGTTATTCATCCATGTGCCTTTTCGACAAAATAACAAAAAGATCATGTGCATTTCAGTAACGAAAGAGACAATACAAGAAGAATACATTGAATCTTGTACTTATAACAAAAATTGTGTTTAATTATAAAAAAAGAAAGAAAAAAAAATACTGAATTTGGACTTGAGATTGTTTTAACTATTTAAAGAGTAAATTTTTAATCCGTGTAAACAAAAGAGTAAATTTTTAATTATTTTTTAAAAATTATGTTAATATTATTTTATTTTTTTAAAAAATATTAATATTAATTTAATTTTTAAATTATAAAATATAATATTAAAATTATTTTTTTATATATCGATAGAAATTAAATTAATATAATTTTTATAATTAAAAAAATAAATTAATATTAATTTTATATAATTTAAAATATAAATTAATAATTTTTTAATTAAAAAATTAATATTATTTTAAAAAAATTAAAATAATATCACTTATCACAATTTTAAAAAATTAACTGATATCAAAATAAAAGTGACATAGATGTAATTTTTAAAAGAATTAATTGTGGGTTTAGTCCTTCTTTTAAAATTAAAAGCAGTGTTTGTTTTCATTTTTGATACGGCAGCTCACTGACCTATATAAGTGCGGTTGTATATCATCAATGCCGTGACACAGTTGTTCTCTCTCGTATTCATTACCAACAAGAATCCAAATTTGACCTCATATTCAAAATATTTTGTACAGCTGTCTCTTTTTTTTTTCCTTTTTTTAATAGATGTCACTGTCTTTTTCTAATTTATTTTATCGTTATCATTTTTTTAAAATAAATGTTTTGACCAAAAAGGGGAACGTATAAAAACAACGTTTTGAGATCGAGAGTCATGGCATGCAGGATTAAATCAAACATTTACTCATTTTTCTCTATTCTATTAATTCTTCGCTAATGGTAATTATGTAAAACGGTAATGATGATGTTAGTTAGTAAAGTCTGAGATTTAGAAAATAATGAATTCCATCGTTATCGAAAATAGAAGAGTATATTTCACAATTAAACAAATAAGAGTATAAGAAAAATAAGATAATTATATAATTCAATCAAAAATAAAAAAAAATCATAAAGTATTATTGGATAAGGTATGATGTTTTTTTTATTAAAAGAAAGGCAGGTTTATTTAATTTTTTAAGGATGTCTGTCTTCGTTATAATTTTTATACACTCACTACTAATAAAGAGAGTTCATAAACACTTATTTTATTTTATTTTTTGATTCAACAATTTTTTAAAAAAGTTAATTTTTAACATATGAGGTTATAACTTTGATCATAATTAATTAATTTAAAATAATAAAATAAATTATTTGAACTACCTATGTCTGATATTTTATTATAATTTTATCATATTATTTCTCATAATTTCTCTCATTTTACTTTTTTAACTTTTTAAAATTTACTCGCCTAGTTCGTCAAAAGAGAACAATTATAACACGTCACTTCTACTTAAGTCTACTAGCCATTATTTATGTTACAAAACCATCTTACACAAAAACTAAAAATCATCCAATAAATTTTTTATTGTCTAAAACTCTCAGCTGTTGTTAAATTTTTTTTTTTTAGAAATTTTTTGAGCCCATAATCAAATTCTATTTAGATCTTTTGCCTACAATTTAATTTATTATTTTTCTTATGCCTTGTTTATAATAAAAAAGAAATAATTAAACATATTTCATAAGATATGCACATGTGTATAATCTTCATCATTTAAAAAACAAAAACTGTAAGCATTAGTTTAGAGAAAAGTATATGAGGATATATAACATCATTTACTAATGCAACTATCTTTATTTTTTATCTAAAAAAAGTGTGTCTCATATTTATATTTTTTTATGATTTTATTTTTAATTCACAGCTACTATAAATTTTTTTATGCATCATTAAAAAAGTTTCATTTATTATCATAATCAAATTTTTTAATAATATTTTTATATATAATTATATAATAATATACAAATTTTATTATAGGATTAAAATTAAAATTAAAATTAAAATTTTTATTTTTATTTAATCTAAGTGGCCTAATTGAAAAATCAGATAAACTCAAAAAATTTAGCATTAGTTAAATTAAGATTATTGTGTGTGGGGCAAAATTATTTATTTTTCATTCCTAACAAATTTACTTCTGTGCTATATGAGTAATGTTAGGTTTGTACTCTTATAAAAATATTTTATAAAAGATACCAAATCATTTTATTATATACATAATATTTATTTTTTTTTATTTTTTTTACATTAAATTCATATTTTTTTTTTACAATTCAACTTTTGAGATCATATCTTGTAAAGAATGTCATACTATTATTATTTTTAATATAAATATATTAAATTTATAAAATGATTCAAATGCTTTAAATTTTATAAAACTACTCATAATTTACGTAACAAAATTAATCATTTTCTTAACAGCTAATCACTGTGCAAACCGAGTAGGAAATCATAGTGTGGTGCCGGAGTTGGGACTTGATGAGTTTCAATTCCTCTCGCTTGGAACTGTCTTTGCTTATCAAAGTTGACCACTTGACCTTGTAGCTTACAGGGACTTGTGTGCCCACAACTGTTTGATGTACAAACACAAAAAACAATAATTTTAAAGTATAGTTAAGAATAGTTTAATTTTTAAAAAATTATTTTTTAAATTTTTTTAAAATTTAATTATAAATTATCTTAATTATAAAATAAATTAATCTAAGTACATAATCTATAAAATAATAATACCTATACCTATAAAAAAAATTAATATTTTTTAACTAAAATATTTTTATTAAAAAAATGGAGTAGCTTATATTATGCTTTTGCCTGTCTGACAAAAACATCTAACATGTTATCCTTCATCCCATTAAACTTTTAATCTTTACTTTTAAAAAATTACATCAAAGAATTTAAGCCTCTCTTAATTTATTTTAATTTGTTATTTTACTCTTTCATGTTAATTTACGTTTTGACATGTTTATATTTGACTTTCAAAAATTAAGCATATTAATATATTATCGTTTATTTAATATAATATTTATTCTGTTTTTCTACCTTTCAAATTAAAAATTTTATAATTTTTCAAAGCACACATATGAAAAATATATTTAATAAAAAATGACTTAAAAATATCAGTACAAAAAAATAACTAGTTACATACTATTTTTTTAAAAAAATTGTAAGAATTAATCTTAAAAATTAGCAGTGAGGAATTTTAAAGTTTACAAGAGATTATAATTTCGAACTTTAATTTTTAGCAAGAAAGAATTAATCCTTAATTTATTTATTTTATAAAAAGAACAAGACTTACAAAAGTCATAATAAACTTTTTTTAAAAAAGAAAATAAAGAAATAATGATAATATACGATTAATTAATGGAATTGATAGTTAAGAACATAAATCTAGGCAAATGACAGGCCGCCCCATAGCCTATAATTGGAGAAAGAAAGAAAGAAAGGAGAGAAGAGGGGACGTCTCTTATTAGACATCACCAATAATAATATCAGACAGAAACATAGAATATGGTAACATACGTGTTTTGTGCCGAGCAAAGGTTTAAGGTTTCTACTTTCTGCACTTCAAATCTTCCTATGATCAACACTGAATCTCCAAAGACCAGATCTGATGTGGCAGATCCACCACAACACGATTAAGTAAACCTGAATCTCACGGCGTTGCATCTGCGGCTAGAATTCTGTTCACGGATCGTCTTAACCTGAACCTGGTTGTAGCGTAGCGAAACTCATTTCTATTCTGATTCGTGCTCTCTCCTTCCTCTGTTTCTTTTCTTTGTCCCCCGCACCACACGCTTCTCTCTCTCTCTGCTTCTCTCAACGTTAGTCTTCTATTTTCTCTGCTATTTCCAGAGCTTTCGTTGCCCGAATTTTTCTCTTCCACTTTCGTCAAAGTAATATCTTCAAAAGTTTTCCCTTCATTTTCTTCAAGTTTCTTGCCTTTTCCTTTCGTTTTCCAACCACCTCTGTTTGATTTCACCCTGCAGCTGCGTCGTCTATTCCCTGTTTTATCGGTTTCAAGCTTGCTTGCCGTATGAATCCTGGTCGAAATCATTGCACGAGCTGAAAAGTTTTCCACTTTGCGAAGAATTCGAACACGAGATTGGTTCCTTTTGCTTTCTCTGTTCGGATTCTCTGGACCCTTGGGTTCGTTGCTCCAAAATAGTGACAACATGACAAGCTTTCCACAATGCCCTTCGTTAGCGTGCTGCTACGAAGCGTCTTGGTGAGAGCTTTGCTATGATTTTATGCACCTATATAAGCCAATGTTGGGTCCAAAACTCCAAATCTATTCCTCCGTTTTGTTGTGTGAGATGTTGAACTTCTGTTATTGGAACTTTTTACCAGAAGCGTAAAGGATGATCTTTTGATGAAACTGCATATCGTGATATCCCCCTCATTTTCTTAGTTACCAAAGCTTTCTGTTTTGCTGTTGATCTCTGACAGCCTCTTTTTTCGTGCTTCCGGTTAATTTATTTGCTTGTTCTTGCGACTTTTTTTTTTTTTCATTTTGCCATTTCAAAAGCTGGGTGTGCCGGCGTTTGTGCACTCTGTTCCGATAAGGTTTTTCGCTCATGTGTTTACATTCTACTTGTTTTTCGTCCCAATTTTTAGACGGTGTTCATTCTGCTTCTGAAAAAGAGAATCATGTTACGAAACAGGTCCTGGCCTGGGTTTCAACTTTTCTCTTTCTTATGGAAATTTTTACATGCATGTTTCTTGCTCTCATTGCAGAAACTCTCTTGTTTATAAGATCCGAAGGTTCTTAACGTGGGCAGCTCGGAGACATAGATTTGGCCTGTAAAGTGACGTTGGAATTCGTAACTCAACAATAATCTGAATTATTCGAGTGCAACCTGTTTCTGCAATTGTTTACTGTAGAGGGTAGACAAAATGGCTATTGAACTTAGTTCTTTACTTTCAAAATCGCAAATTCTGTCCACTTCCGATCATGCCTCCGTAGTCTCCATGAACCTATTTGTTGCACTCCTATGTGCTTGTATTGTCATTGGACATCTTCTTGAGGAGAATCGTTGGATGAATGAGTCTATCACTGCCCTTTTGATAGTAAGTGCTCACTGTCCTGTAGCTTGTTTGCCAATAAACTACTGTAAATAAATCAACTGCTTCGTCAAATATTGTGCTTTTCTTGAAGAGTTAATAATGTCTACATGCATATGATGCTTTGGTTGAGCAATAATGGTTTTGGACTTTCCTTTTTCTAGTTTCTACTTGATAATATTAATGACAGAATTTCATTTGGATTGCTCTCAGGGTCTTTGCACTGGCGTAGTCATTTTACTGTTTAGTGGCGGTAAAAGCTCGCATCTTCTTGTTTTCAGTGAAGATCTTTTCTTTATATACCTTCTGCCACCTATCATATTTAATGCCGGGTAAGTTTTTGGCACCATCTATTTTTCTATTGAGGATGCAATAAATGACTTTGTATTTATCATTGTCTAATTAAAAGTGAGGAACGTTTTGCCTCTTTATGTATCATTAACTGGTGACAAAGAAGATTTGTCCGCAAACATCCCAATATGATAATCTGAAAGTAGCCTTCCTGATACTATAGCGTACTTAATATATAATGCACATCTTTATGGTGTTTGTTTGTTTTTCTTTTTGGTCAAAAACAATGTCTTTTCGCAGAACTTTTATGAGATTTCTAGTGGTATCTAATTTTGTGTGTTTCTGATTAGCAGTTGTGCTCATTCTTAGAACAAGGCATAATTAATGGCAGAGAAAGTTTAGGAGCATATGACACTGGTGGGGTCTGGGTATGTAGCTGGTAGTAGTACTCTGCTCATTTGCTTATAAGTACCATCTCTTATACAAGTGACTTAGGACTCTTGAATCCTTAATCTGTGGATTTCCCTCTTTCACCCTTTCAGTAATGTTGAAAAATATACAACTTAAATAAATTCTATATTGTCTTCATGGCTTTTGCTTGCAGATATCATGAGCAATTTCATCTCTTCTGAGTTATTATTATTCATGTGACTAAATAGTTAAAAAAGTGCTATTCTGCTTGCCCAAGATACGAACATAGATTGTGTTTTTCCTTATGAAAAACTTCAGAAACAAATTGTTTCCCCCTCCTTAAAATCTTATGCTGCACTATCTGTCTTTCCTGAGAATTCAGATTTTATTCTTGTCTTTTAACCTCATCACGTGTGCGGTGAATTGCAATTGTTAATTTATTATGAATTTGTTCTCTGTAATTTATTCCAGGTTTCAGGTGAAAAAGAAGCAGTTTTTTGTTAACTTCATCACCATCATGCTGTTTGGTGCTGTTGGTACATTGATATCTTGTACCATCATAACTTTGGGTATGTGTTTCCCCTCTATATGGATTTCTTAGTTGTTATTTAAGATTTGGCATGATAGCAAAAAGTTTAGCATCTTAGACAATTGTTAATTTGTCACTAATCTAAATTTGTAAAATGGAAGCTTTTTATGGTTAAAAAAAATCTCCTTGGAGTAAAAATTAGATAATTACTTTAACAAAACTGACTATATTGAAGACTGTCTAGGTCTGACTTAAATTTGAAGCATTTTTTCAGGTGTTACACAAATTTTTAAGAGGATGGATATTGGTTCACTGGAGATGGGGGATTATCTAGGTATATTATTTGTCAATCTCATCTATTTGGCAACTTGTTATTCTGTTTGTGAGTTGTGACTCACTATTTTAAAAAATTTTCAGCAATTGGTGCAATATTTGCTGCGACAGATTCTGTATGCACATTGCAGGTTTGGAACAATGTGTTTTTTCCAGTCTTCCAGGAACTAAGGTGTCAATGACTCAATGCTAAGTATTGAACTTATAAATGATGATGCAGGTGCTAAACCAGGATGAGACACCTTTATTGTACAGTCTTGTATTTGGGGAGGGTGTTGTCAATGATGCTACGTCAGTGGTGCTTTTCAATGCAATCCAAAGTTTTGACCTCAACCAAATTGACCTCAGAATTGCTTTGCAATTTTTTGGCAACTTCCTGTATCTGTTTACCACAAGCACAATGCTTGGGGTTTTGGTAACTGTCTTGCTCCCTTTAATTCTCTCGTGTACACATCACAAACACAGGCGCTGACAAGATCTATATCAACAGTGACCATGCACATGCATAATAATATTACATGTGTCTCTGGTCTAATATGTCTCCATCGCCTTGCAGGCTGGTCTACTTAGTGCTTACATTATTAAAAAGCTGTATATTGGCAGGTATCATCTTGACAGAAGTGTTTTTGCCATTGCCATTGTCGTTCAGCAGTTACTATGATGGTATTCCATTGTTTTATATTGTATATGCAGTTTGTTCATCGTAAAATTAAAGTAGTAGACAACTCAATAATACTAAGTAGAGTTCCTGCTTCAGTTAATCTCAATTGATATATCGTTTATTAACCAGACAGAAAGTCTACAGTTTATGGAGATTATACAGAACTTGGCTTGATTGTCTGAAGTAACCATCTTTGTTAACCGTTTCCTTCCAGCTTTGAAGCAAGTATAATGGGGTTCATTTATTTATTTATTTTTAAATGGGGGTTCATTAAGTAACTAGTTCTAAATGTAACATTGCCTGCAATAAATGATTTCATACCACATAAAGGGAACAAATTTAATCGAATAACCTGATGAAGAATATACTGTTAAAGATGAAATTGCATGGAACTTGTTAGGCATTGGTTATAGTGTAACCAACAAAAGCCTACTGCACTCCTGAATACTTGTTGGCACCTCCCCCATGAATTATTATCTTTCTTGATTAGTTTTTTTAAGGAAGGGTGTATCTGTCTGTGTTTCTGTCAGTTTCTATCAACAACTTTTTTCCTGAGATTCAACAAATTTCTCACTCATTGCAGGCACTCTACAGATCCTGAGGTTGCTCTTATGATGCTAATGTCATACCTTTCCTACATGCTAGCTGAAGTAAGTTTTGAAGAACTTTAGAAGTGTTTTCCTGAAGGCTGTCTTTCTTGAGCTTTATACCTATCTATTTTTGTGGTTGACATTAGTCACTAGCATGATGCTGATATATCTACATCTTCTGCAGTTATGCTATCTGAGTGGCATTCTCACTGTATTCTTTTGTGGGATTGTTATGTCTCATTACACTTGGCATAATGTAACTGAGAACTCAAGAATCACTACCAAGTATGTTTTAAACAGATTTTCTCAAGTTGTATGGATCTGTTTGAGGCAGTAACACTGTCCAATTCTATATATATCTAACTACATATTTTTTGTCTTGCTCTCATAGACATGCTTTTGCAACCTTGTCGTTTGTTGCTGAGACCTTTATCTTCCTTTATGTTGGCATGGATGCCTTGGACATTGAAAAATGGAGGTTTGTCAGTGATAGGTAAGTCCTATGTTCTCTGAGACCAGTGAGTAGTCATTGAGACATTGACCTTTTTGTACTCAGGGAACATTATTGAATGTGATACCTCCTAGTCAACAAATGGTATGATGTAGCTGCTTTGCCAAGACGGGACTTGTATCAATTGTCATGACCGAAGAGCTCCTCTATATTGATGTTTTCTGCTTGTTTTTGGAAATCTTATCCTTAATTCTCCAATCTTTCCTCACAAAACTTCCTTTTCTTAAGTAGAAAAACAATTCATGTGCCACACTTGGTTTCTTCTGCAGCCCCGGAACATCTGTTGCAGTGAGTTCAGTATTGTTGGGTCTAGTACTTGCTGGAAGAGCAGCTTTTATTTTCCCCTTATCCTTCTTATCCAACTTGGCTAAAAAGTCACCAAGTGAGAAAACATCCTTCAGGCAACAAGTATGGCTAAATTTCTGTCAATAAGTATCCTTTTTTCTGGATTTCTTGGGCTACCAAGTTATGCTGACAAGTTTTCCATTCCTTCTCATTTTTAGGTGATCGTCTGGTGGGCTGGTCTTATGAGGGGTGCTGTTTCTATGGCACTCGCTTATAATCAGGTAGGAGCAACAGTGCTCAGTAGGAGTTATGATTTTTGCAAAATTGAGTTAATGGTTAACTCACTTAACTGACTCAGCCACAGAAAAAAGAGAGAGAGAGAGAGAGAATTAGTGGTTCACTGAAGAGATAAGATCTTAAAATTGATGTGTTACAGACTGATACTCTTATAAAATGCAGTTCACCTTGTCGGGGCATACTCAACTTCGATCCAATGCCATCATGATCACCAGCACCATTACTGTTGTGCTTGTCAGCACAGTGGTAAGACATCTGCTTTGTTGTGGTTTCTGACATCCTCAGACAGTGTTCATTGGTTTCCTCTAATTATCTTGTCAAAATTATTGCTATTAACTCTGCACCTAAATTGGGTGCCTCACTTTGTCAGTCTGCATATTCATTGCACCTTCACCTTGTGACTACCCCTAATTATTCCAATTTTCTACAAATCAGATGTGGTTTACTATCATAAAAATCTCTTTATGGTACTGACACAACTTAATTATAACTTCTCAGGTGTTTGGTTTGATGACTAAGCCACTCATAAGGTTTTTGCTGCCTCAAGGCCCCCCTCCTCCTAAACGCAAAAACAGCATGGCAACCATAGATGCATCTGACCCAAAATCAATCACCGTGCCATTTCTTGGAGGTGCCCAAGATTCTGAACCCGATCTTGATGGCAATGAAATTCATCGTCCAAGCAGCATTCGTGACTTACTAACCACTCCAACACACACTGTCCATCGCATGTGGCGTAAGTTTGATGATGCATTCATGCGTCCAGTTTTTGGTGGCAGGGGTTTTGTTCCTGTAGTTCCTGGCTCACCAACTGAACGCAACGGTCATAATCAGTGGCATTGAGAAGGAAGCCAAAAAATCTGTAAAATCAATTGTAAGCTGGGTAAATTTTTTTGGTGATCAAGCGATGCATGTATAATAACGACGTGAAGAAATTCTGTTGAGCTCTTTGGGTAGTGAGAAGGCTGTGTACCTCCAGTAAAGCTATAATATTGGATTCTCTAACCCATTATTATAGTACTAAAAATTTGAATAGCTGAAGTTAAATTGATATTTTCCTTTCAAACTCAGTTCACTACTATGGGTTTACTTTAGTCTGTGTAGATCATGCCTCTGGCGAGAGAATTAAGAATTTTTAGTGCACCTGATTGCCAATAGAATGTCCTAACATTTTATAGATGCATTGCAACATAACAGGACACACTAGTGGCTATGAATTGTAGACATTGGCACATTGCTGAATCTGCAAACCTTATACTGATTAATGAGCACCCCAACTCTTCGTATTATAGCTTTCAGAGCTGATATTTCTTTGTATATGGCCATTTAGCACGAGCACAAGCTATGCCGTAGAAATCTTCTCGATGCTTTTCCACTAAGAGCAACACACCATATCCTTCTCCATCAGTTTCGCAATATAATAGTACTATTCTTCCACACAGTAGCAGAGCAGGATTGAAAAGTTCGCCCTTCCATCCGCCAAGCTACAGAAAACGCAAAGACCTGTAGCCTCCCAGAGACAAGATTCTAAGCGTAAGCGATGCTTTTCAACTGATTCCGAATTTCCGGAGTTTCAATCTACTTCGAAGGAGAGAATAAGTTTACATCTATTATATGAGTTGGAGTGACAGGAAACCAAAAATGCCCGAAAGTTAATTTTATTATTTATTGCTAATAGGGACTTCTAGATATTGCTTGTCATCATTAAAAATACGAATGAAAATGATTTGCAATCGATTCTGAATTCGGGAACTCAATTTCAGTTCACAAGGGATTTCCTTTTCATCATTAATAGCTAAGAAGTGATTCCATAAAGCATCCGAGACCAAGACAACCATCTTAATTTTTTCACCCCTTTCCAGCTTCCCTTCCTATTGTATCGATTTGATTTTGGCCGTGCTATGAAAGGTCAAAGTTTCCGGTACATTTGACTGATCCAATAGCTGTTGTGCCAAGTCTTTGGACAAAGGATGATGTGTAGTCCCGTGTCGGTACTTAGGCATCTTTACGGTGTTGGGGTCGGGACAAAAGGATATTTTGTAATAAAATATTTGAAAAAAAAAAAGATAATCAAACAAAACCCAGCCGCAGGAAAAAGGATACAGTAAAGAAACGATGGAAATTCTATTTTCTACGTTTGAGAGTTAAAAATGAGAGAAATGAAAGTTATTTTTCTCTATCTAATTTAAAATAAATCATTTTTCCCTCCTCCCATCTAATTTGAGGGAGAATAATAAGAATTTTAGAGTTTTGAAAAGGAGGCCTCATTAAAAAAAATGATTGCATATAATGATTAGAATTACTTTTCTCCTTTCCTCCTACTGCATGAGCCGAAAAAGACAAATCTAATTTGAAATAATTATGAAAACCCTAGATTTCTCAAGATCATACTGCATACTGATAAAACAAGACAATAACCACTAACACAAACTTCAGGCAAAGTAACAATTTGAGTAGGTATTGTCTGTAAACACATAGCTATCAGGTAAGATTGGAGCAGAACACACAATTCAGCAGTAGAGACAGACCCAACCACCAGCAAAAGGTAGAAGTTTATTCCACAGTTCTAAAGCTTCGTCATATGATCACGCATGTTTTCAACTTCTTGTGAACCAGGGGTTGAGAGGGGTGGTTTATCCTTGCAAACCAATAATACCTACGACAACGCCAAAAAGAGGACCACGTTACAGTCAATATAAGCGGACAACAAAAAAATCTCGAATCTGGAAAAATTGTAAGGCATCTACCCATAAGACAATAACAAAACCAAGTTCACAAACATAAAACAAAGTACATTGGAATCAAAAATTAGTTGAAGAAGGCTGTCACCATATGTATAGTGGTTGATCGTCTCTAAAGATCTTTGGAACCTTAATTTGTACCATCATAATTTACAGAAATTTTCATATTACATGGGTAGCATTGAAGGTCAGAAAGAACAGCATTTACTCTAGCAGACTATGCTTACCACAAGCTAGTCTGCCACCAGCATTTCCAGTAGTTTTGCTAAGCTCATGACCACCTACATATAAGAGAGTGGAGAATATTAACATGTATGCACAGAAGGCAACTAGTGGGAAAATAAATGGATGATCAATGACCCAGATGCCAAAGAAACATAGACTCATGCGAAAGCTTTAAAGACTAGGCTACCCAAAGACACTGTAGGATAATGACGTAGCAAGCTTTACAAAGCTACTAAAAGTTTACAAATTAGACACTTTAGCAGCTTTAGGTTGAGTGCTGCATCAATTTCCTCCCATCAATAAAATAAGTTCATCAATTAACATTCCACTACAATCTTCTATGGCCCTTGTGTCAACATGTATATATACATACTTTTGTTTTACATAGGCGTGAGGTTCTTAACTAAACTTCCTGATAAGAAACATGAATATCTAACTATCTTGGGAAAACTATCTCAAAGCGTCTATGGATTTCTCCTTCAGTCAGATGAAGTATTAAATGGTTCCACTGAATGAGTAGTTACAAATGGCCTACTCTACTTAATACAAATCATCCATATAATAAGTAAAAATAGATTAGAGACTCACCTTTCCCAAGATCATCAGGATCGGCATGGACAACAATAGCCCTTCCTATGATGGAGTTTGGTCCAGTGAGAGGGATCTGCAAACATTTAGTAACTTATTAAAAGTTGAAACTTCAAGTTTTGGTGTCAATCTAGAAGAAATCGATCCGAGATTTTGAATAGGAGATGAATAACAAACCTGATCGTCAGTAATAGAGAAGGTAACAGTTCCTGAGTTACACAATTGAAGAAACCATTTTAAGGACCAAACAAGAATGCAGTACCAAAGGCAAATTCTTTTAAAATGAACCATCACTAGAAAGAAAAGCAAAGTGATCTTGATATGCAGATGACTAAAAGAACAAAGCCATACCATCATCACCGACATTAACATTTCCTAGATCACCAGCATGACGATTTGCGTCCTCAGGGGCTCCATGCTCCTTGCCATTAGGATTAAAATGTGCTCCTGTAAAAAAAAAATCAAAAGATTGAGCTTTATGGTATTAGTAGGTGATAGAATTTCAGACTTTAGTCACTTCTAACAGATTCCATTCCCATGCTTGGACCTTGGATGAACATAAAGTAGAAAGGCAAAGTTGCAAAACCTAAACAAGGAAAAAATCTCTCGAGCAAATGTTCCACTTTCTTTTCATTGGAGCAAGCGAGGATTTTCTTACAATTTCTTCTAGCTCATTACTGCTTCAGAGTATTAAAAATATGGGTCATTGTCTAAGGACTATACCAGTTGACAGGCAGCCATTTGTGGTGTCCCCAAGGGCATGGACATGGAAGCCATGTAGCCCAGGCTTAAGACCAGCAAGACTTCCAGTTACAGTGGTTGGACCTGGACCGTTCACAACACAAGTTATTTGATTAGTACAGGGAAACAGAAACATAATTTTCAAGTGCTGTTGAAACTTACCATTTCCTTCCTGATTGAAGTAAACAGTTCCAGTGACACCCTCATTGTTGCCAAGAACTGCCACAGCCTTCACCATTGTCTAATGTGATCTGAACAAGACAGCTAATTTGTACATAAGCCGACCCATGCAAATACGAATAGCTAAAGGAATACAATTTTTTCAATTGTGTACACACTGCTTACACAAACTCCCTAAATTTTCGATCCAGATATAAATGTTCAATCACTTAAGTTTCTCATGCTAGTTTCAAATGATAGAGGCAATTTTTTTTTTTAACTGGAATAAGAGAAGCAATTTAATTAGTGCACTGCAAGTAAAAAAAAATGATTATCATGTCCGAAAGAAGAACCTCCAAATCCAATACACTAACCAGCTGGCTGTTCCCTAGATCAGTCTAATAATACCAAACAACACTAGCAAACCCACAGCCGACTCCAAATCTTTCAGCTTCCTTAGGCATAGGTTCAAGTAAATAAATAAAATTACTAAAAATAATTCTCATCCTAGTGAACGAGCTTGAGCTGCATCCACACTCCACGCTACACCGTAAGAGAATGAAAATCTCAGAGTATGTTTGAACCACAAATTTTGAGAATTAATTTGATTTAAAATTAAATTTTTTGTTTGGAAGATTTTAAAATAAGAATTGATTTGATTTTATAATGAATTGCAAATATGTGAATCGATTTCTAGATCAAATTAAATTAATTTAATTTTAATCAAATCAAATCCATTTTTTAATGATTCCAAACACAGTGATAGGAATTTCTGAAATCGAATTCGGAGCGGCTGAGGTTAACACAAGACTGCTAGATTTCTTAAATTTCATTTTTCTTCTGATTTTTCTCTCCCCATTCTTAAACTCTTCTCCCATCCAAATAATCAGAGCCAAAAGAAAAATTTACCAAAAACAAACAAAAAGCTGAAGGCCAAAGATGCCATCACCATCATAGAGAAACAACTGATGCGATCTGCGCATGATCGTGAGAGGGAATCAAAAAAAAAAAAAAAAAAAGCACGTGATTTTGGAAAAATAGATTTACCAGACAGAATCGGCAAAATGAGCAGAGAAATTCAAAGAAGGAGTTATCGAATAAATGAGGAGATGAAGACGGACTGAAAGCATCGGAAGCTTACCTCAGTGCACCCCTCCGACTAAGAAGAAATGAAAAGGAAGAATCTGGAATCCGATGAAGATGAGTATGGGAAGCAGAGGAGTTTGTATTTTATAGAGAGGTATGTGAGTAGGAGACCACGCCACGAGGTGCACACATTCGTCTTCTAGTACTTTCCACCTTCACCTACCCCGCTACCACCTTCAGGCGTTAATAAATAATACTCTTTCACACCTAGAATTTTTTTTGTCTTTTTTTTTTTTTGACTGGCTCTTTGACACCTAGAATTAAATCGTTTGCTGGTGAGTTAAAATTGTAATAAAATAATTTTTATTTATAATTTTAAATATTTTAATTTTAATACAAATATTTTTTAAAAAAGATAACTTCAATATCTTAACAAAATTATATTTCATAAAAACTAAAAGTTAATAAATGAATGAATTTGATTAATTTTAAATTAAACTATTAATAGTTGAATATAAATAAATTAATAATTTTTTTAAAATTTATTAAAAAATTATTAAAATTATTTAATTTATTTATAATTTATTTTAATTAATAAACATTTAATTTGTTTATTAATTTATTTTAATATATAAAAATTTAATTAATTTATTTTTAATTAAATAGATCTAAACTCTTTTTATGTTTAAATATATTTTATTTTTTAAATTATATATTTTCTCTATTTACTTTTATATAATAAGAATTAAGAAAGTTATTAAATAATTTTAATTATAGATAAATATAATTAAATTATTTTTTTTCTCACTTTACAAAAATTTTTTCTTTTTTAATTTCACTTATTCCACTATTTTTTTCTATTAAAAGATAAAGATATAGTTGTAAAAAATTAATTAATACTTCTTTAATATTTTTAAATAACAAATATTTTGGGATAAAAAAAATTTTTTTACACTACAAATAAAAATAGACAGAGTAAGTGTATATATATTTGATAAATATTTTAGTTAGCTTATTAATTATTTATTAATTAAAATTAATTCAATCTATCTAAATTTATAAAATTTATTATTATAATTGAATGAGTTTGATTGAATTTAAATATAAATAAATTAGATGAGTCATAAATTCATAAATCTAATTGTCATTCATATAAAAACCTTAAAAAAATAATCTCTTAATACCTAAAAAAATTGCTTTAAGTTTTACTTTAAATTTTTCCAAAAGTAAAAAATAAATTAATTTAAACATCTAATTGTATTAGTTATAAAACCGGAATACCAACAATTAATGAGAGTATTTTTATTTTTAACTCTTTAACTTCTTTTTCCGAGCTTTGTATTCCTTGCAGTTTCTTTTTTGTTTCATACCATTTTCTTGTTTTGAGTAAAAGATAAGGGCTTCATAAAGAAGTTAATTAATTTTTCAATCTTGGTGGAATCAACTCTTCTTGAAACTACTCAAAATATAATCCACATCATTTGAGTAACTAATTTAATAATTTAATCTCATCCATCCAGGTGTGCTATAGCCTATTGGTGTTGAGAAAATGATACTATTACTATAAGGTTATTCAGAATTTTATTTAGTGAAAATGCAATAAATAGTTTTCAAAATTACTCTAGGTATATAAAAATAAATAATATAAAATTTAATGTACACACTTTAGAAAAAAAATAGAAAATAGAGAAGATAGATGCTTTTTTAAGATTCTATATTGATTCGTAAGAGTACTCGTAATTTCTAAAAGTATTGAAAATTTTGATAATATTTTTTATTCAACACAATTTAGAAAGTAAAAATAAGAATTTAAGAATGGGGAGTGATAATGTCGAAAGTTCTTCAATTTTCTTTTTGTTAGGTTGCTTATTTCTCTCCTTTACCTAAGTAGTTCCATTTTTTATGAAACGAGAAAGTTTGAATTTCGTTTATTATTATTAATATAAAACTATTTATCTGTAAATAAAAATGTGTAACACTAACTAATAACATTGTTTTAAAATAAAATATAATACACTGAAAATACAACCTATTTTAACCCAATTCTTTACCAGTAACTAAACAATGTCCATTGTGGATTAGTGTGTGAAGGGAATGATTTTTGGAACAATCAATCTCAACTGTGTATTAAAAGTCAGAACGACTGGGCATTTTGGAATTGTCAACAGCTTGCTCCAATTCTTGGCGAGATTCTTCCCACAACTGCGTTTCAATACCCAACTTCTTGATCTCTGCAAGTCCCCGCTCAACTGCAGAGGGGATAAAATACTAGAAGATCATATTCGAAGTTCGAACAAGAAGCAAAAGATTTGCAAGAGAAGGTTATCAATATTTACGTACTAGTACATAATATTTGAGTCTTTTAGTATGCTATAGCCCTATACTAATCCCAAGTAAAAGCAATGGTATTGCCACTAAAGTTGGCAGAGTATATACATCACGGGTTTCTATCTAATATTCCATCTTCATATAGCAGAAGGCGTCACCATGAAGGGTGACAGTTTTTAAACGGAAATAAATCACAAATTTATCTACTACTGATTTTTCTCTTGACACGTAAAATGAACCATAGCACCTGGCTAAAAGAAGGCAAAGCTACAACAGCAAAGTCTTAATTTTCACCCAAAAATCAATATACGGTGTGATACTTAAGATTTGCACGTAAATTACGATGGACGGGAGGAAAGGGACGGACTGTACCATCAACTGCTTCTTGTGAAGTAAATGACTTGGAGTTATGATTGATCCAGTACTGCAAACGCTCATCTGCTATGTCTGGTTCTATTTCATGCCTTTTTGCTCTCCTCCAAATATATGTAAGCCAAGCCTAAACGAACATGGTAGACAAAGAGAGTCCACATATAATCAAATGCAGTTGATTAGGTCCAAAAAGAAAAGTCTAGAAAAATTCCATATGGTTATATATATCTGAACTCCAAATAAAACCCGGAAGAGAAGAAATAATATAACAGCAAACTTAGAATTGTAAATATTTCCCTACGTTTTCTTCCAAATAACTCTCTAGAAACACTTTTTCAGCATTTATCGACCTCCTTCATTACGATGTAGTTTCTTGAACTTCAGCAGATAATAAGCTAATTAATAAGTAATATTTTAGGTTCCTTTTTCTCCCCCCCCCCCTAAAATCTCAAATTAACTGATGTTGCTAACTTAACATTCAAAGTCTTGCTTCATGTGTTAACCCCTTCGAAACACAATAATCCTCTGGCTGTTAGCCATAAATTTTTAGTTTCTTACAAGACTATAATTTCCAGATAAACCAGTTAAAAATTAAAGCCTAATTAAGTGATCTAATGTGTTTTTGCTTTTCCAAGAAAAAGAGCAAGAAGAAGGACCAGGGATTAGGAGGACTTTATATATAAAGTATAAACGACAGGAGCTTAATAATGAAGAAACGCTATGAAAATATTGTGACATGTACCTGCTTAAAAGATACTTCTTCAGCCTCCTCCTGGCTTAATTCTGAAAGCAAAAAGATTTTTCTTTAAAAGAAATATACAGCATCAATCTAATTGAAGGATACGGTTTCTGTAAAATGCCATTGCAGGTCCTATGATAGTGTCGATGTGAAGCAAGTTACAGACACGTAAGCTATAACTCAAGGTTGACAAAGTACAGAAGTGTATTTTGAAAAATTAAAATAAACTCAAATGCCACAAGATAGTCTGCTGATCGTGACAGACAATTTGCAAAGCAGAGCTTTAACACTCTTTTACTATCAGGTAATATTATGACTCCACCGGCGCTTCATCTCAACTTTTTTCCACATCATCATGGTTAATACAAAATGTGACATGGAAAACTTACCAAATGCATCACACTGCCCTTCAATTGGTAGTTTCAACTCATCTACACCAAAAATCAAGACGCGAACAAAATATGTCAGTCAGTCCCCATGCATTTAGCAATCTTTGAGAGAATGAAATTCAATTCCAACTGTATCTATTTGAATAACCTTAAATTGAATTGAAAAATGAAATTGATTTAATTTAGAAAATAGTTTTATGTTTAGAACTTATTATAAAGAATATTATTTGAATTGATTTGCTGAAACATATAAAGATTATCTGAATTTAATTTATTTTAAGAATTTTACTATATTATTTTTATTGAATATATAAAATGCTAAATTAATAAGGGTAAATTCATTCATTCAAATAAGTCAAACTAAAATGAAATCCAAAAAAATCTAACTATATTTGAGTGAATTTTTATATATATACAATTAAAATCAAAACAATTTTTATATATTTTATAACTTTTCGAACAATTAAATAATTTTATCTATAAATCAAATCAATTCCTAAATTTTAATTAATGTCAAATATACTCATAATAATACGACATAATCTGGATCCTCCACTTTTATTTCTTTTTCATCAAAGGACGTAAAATTTCTGGTTGATGGTATCAAAGAGTAATGAACATGTGATAGTACTCTACACTTGGCGGGTAATCAATCTGGATAGGATATAAAAGAGAAATAACTAATTTGAGCGTGATAAAACAGTATATCCGTTATCAAGAACAAAAAAAAAGAACTGAATTTGAATCAACCGGAGTAATGATGCACTGCATGATTCGTGGGCAAAATTCACAACTCATGCTAAATGAGAAATGACAGCTGCATTTAAAGATATAGTATTAGAGTAGACTTATACAACTTTGTACCTTGAAAACCAGCTTTCAGTAAATTTGGTCGCCTATGCTGAGCCATTGCAACTGCCAATGCTTCTTCAACCTTTAAAACAATTACAAAGAAGAAAGCTAGTAATAAGAAACCCCTTTTTTCCTTGGTAACTAACAACTGCCATTGAATAATGATGAAAACACTGCTGAGACAGCCCAATTCTTTGGTTTGTTATTTCCAGTCAACTTGTATATTGATAAAAGAGTATAGTTAGATCGCAAATTCCTACTTGAATCTATGCACAGATCAATTGATCCTATCAAATCTCGATTTATTAGTTGATTATTCTTGACCGTGATAAAAATGCAGTGAGTCAACGTCTTATTGAACAAGACGAGGGGAAGATGCATCCAGGGTTTCTTGTGGATTAATTAATGAAGATACGACACATTAAATTCAAATGAAACGTTGTATTTAAAAGTAAAGAGCAAATTTCAGTATTAAGTTATTAACTATCATTTAGAACAGTTTTCAGAGGTACTCCATTCACCGCATATCGTTTAGATAAATTATACTCAACAAAGGACTTAACATTTTTTAAAAGAGTAGTTCTGCATGTTTAGAAAAAATTTACTCACAATTCATCCACATTCAATGGTGATTGTTAGATAACATAAAGTGGTAAGAATAATGTCAATCCATTCTGACTAATCCATTCAAAAATTCATAACGCCTTTTACCTTTAGTGAAGCCAATTCCCGCAAACCTTGCTCGACAAAAAGCATGTTCTCAATATTTCCCTCTCCAGAAAGTTCATTCAGGTCACGTAGATCTTTTGTATCCTCTAAATCATGGTCTATGGTTTAGTAAAAATTGAAGATAGTTAATCACTCCAACTTATTGTCAAGAGGTACATAACGTAAATAAAAAAAATTAAAAAGATAAAAAGTGAACAACTGAATCAGGAAAAAAGAAAAAACTTCCAGAGTAGTTACCTGCCTCCTCTTTAGCTTTCTGTCCAGCTGCTAATACAACTTCAACAGGATTAGGGGCGAACGTAGACCAGTAATTGTATCTTGCTTCAGCAATCTCGGCATGAATACCTGGCATATATTTCAGAGGCCATTAGATGGAATATGAGATTTTCTTTTCCCCTTTTATTAAGAGGTAAGGTTTATAGAGAGAGGAGTTCATTCTATTTCAAGATTAAGATATGTTATAAGCCTTAGCGAGAACACACTTACAAATCATCTACCAATAAAAAACTCTAACAAAAATAGAACTCAAGACTTTAAAAAATACGCAACTCAATTTTATTAATTAAACCAGCTATCATTAACTCTTTTTTAATTAATTAAAATCATAGCTCCAAAGCAATTCTAGCAGCCCGAGTTGACAAGATACAAATACTTATCATTCCATCACAGATTTTTCTTTTCAAAATATTACTCATCACTTTAATTTGCAGACAAATTTTTCTTTATTAAAGTAAAAGACTGTGAAGTAAAACACCGTGGTAGTCTCTCATGGTGTTTTTTCTTTTAAAGGAGCCTTCAATTTGAGGCAGGGGACAATTTTGTAACCAACTTGAATAGTTATATACCTTTTTGAGAAGAAATAAGCGAGGACTAAAAAATGAAAATAAATATATTTTTAAGAAACGAAAACAGTATTTTACTCTAATCAAGGACAATTTTATGTGCAAATTAATCAGTTAGTTAGTTATGTAGTATTTAAAAAAAATTATGAAAGACCATAATAAAAGTGCATGTATATGTAGGAATGAAAACAATGTTTTATTCTATATTTTTTTATACTGAATTCATCTGTTGTTTCCTTTTGAAATATATAATATTTTATTTTCATCATAAATATATTTTGAGGTCATAATTATCAAAATAAAGTAAACGTAAAAGTTCACTACCACACATGCATCCTCTCTAAGTGTAATTTATATTCTTACTTTGTAGAAAATAATTTGAATTAATTTACATCATGTTTTGATTTTTGTTTAAATGCACAAACACTTCTTAAATTACATTTTGAGTAAATTATCATGAACTTGTACATTTCGGTAAAGATTGCTTAAATTTTTCAAAACTTTCAAAAAAACTTTATCTCTATAAGAATAAGATAAACAAAAACTATTACGTGATTTGTTTGTATTTATTATTATACTTAATAATCTCTAATTTGATCACATAATTTTCATAAAAAATTAAATGTCTATCTCCTTTTAATTTAATTTTTATTATTTGATAATTTATAATTTATTATAATAAAAATCAAGATAAAAAAGAAAAATATTTTTTTAAATATAAATGGAAGATTGATATATATATATATATATATATATATATATAAAAGTCGCATCATTAATAATTTTCGTTTAATTAGTAAACAAAAGATTCTATTTGCAAAAAGTTCTTAGTTAAAATTTGAGTAGTGTCTTTATTTTTTCATTTCTTTTTTACAATATAAACTCGTTTAGCATAGTGGGTGCATCATTTACAGGACGAGAGAAAATAACTATCAAGTCTTCTATAATGAGATATTAAAATCTTCTATCAATTTTTTTTTTTTGGCCTTAAATTATGTTCTTTTAATTAAATGTTGATAACTTAATAAAAAAATATACCTTTTTATTAATTAAAAGTAACTTCTTACTAAAGTAATTTTTTTTTATGAATTATCAGCATTTAATTAAAAAAACATGAATGAAAATAGAAAAAAGACACAGAAAATTTAAATCGTGTGAGTAGATCTATAACTGCAAGAATCTAGACAGAAATGACAGACTACGAGAAAGGAAGAATAACAAACTGTGCTGGATGAGTGCATCTAAACATTGAACACAGAAACTCTAATAAATGCCGTCTGTGCCCAGAGGATCAGATGGGCTTGCAGTGACGCTACAAATGAGAAACAACTGATTTCGCATAACGGCATAAGCTATGAGCTTTGACTAAATCCGTAGTCCCAGGGCCCAGACTTTTGGGATGGAAAGGATTTAGTTTCATGTCCAATATTGAAAAGAAAATATAGAAAAAACTATATGCATATAATTTAGACCTTCAAATTTAAACAAAAGCAAAAACAAAAAAAATGCAATTCATGTTCAATATGAAACTTTACCATGTTGAACGCATAATCCCCAATACCGAGCTAGCCAACACCTCTTTAAAACAACCTCTTCCTGAGAGCCAAAACGGAAAGTCACAAACTATGATGATATTCAAATAAATACTTTGTGATGAAAATTAAACTCATTGATTAAACGCTAACCATTTCTTCCGGGGTAAGTATCATTCGTTGAGTCATAAGCCGTAGCTGTTCCAATGCAGACGTTGCCTCGTCCCTTGCAATCTAATAGAAAGTACAAGAGATTTAAATTAAATTCTGTTAAACACAATGTTACTATGCATTAAAATTGGCGGAAGAATTTGAAACAAAACCATAAAACGTACAAGGTAAAATGCTGGATACCTCAGCATCCGACCGAAGTGCTGCATCGTTAGCACCTCCACGAGTCTTCGCAGCAATTCTCAAAGCAGCCTGTAAAGGAAAATACGAAGTCAATTGTCCAGGTCACAGAAAAGGGTTGAGGAACTAGGAGAGATTTCCCTCATTCTAAAAGTAGATAATGCTTAAAGTGAAAATAATAAGAAATATAAACAGACCGTGCAGATAGTAGTACAGAGAATTTGATAAAGTGAGAGTGCGTATAATCCCTCTATCCCAGTCTACCATAAGTACTGCGTTTCCAGAGGCTTTCAAATATGGAATTATTCAGTCTCGTTAAAACTTCGTCTTTTGGCCCTCGCTAAATAATCCATACTTAATTATTTAGATGAACACAAGTTCAGTGAATAAGTTCTGAATCTATGATCTTAAAGGACATAACACCTCAATTTTTGAATTAGGAAGAATCCAACATAGAAAAAACTGAAAAGTTGCTAGTTATTGCTATTTAATAAACCATTTATTGCTTAAGAAAGCAACATATGAGAGATATATATTATGACTATACATGTTTTTTGGGTGAATTATATGCCAGAAATATATGGATAACTACGAGGAATAGAAACCTATGCTTGCAGTCGGACTACATAATCCGTAAAGAAAAGGAGAGTTAGAGAAAGGAAAAGATGATATAAACCTCTCTTTGCTGCAGTGATGCCTCCTTTCTGAAGAATGAAATGAACAACACATGTTAAAATACAAAAGGAGTAGTTGTGAGAATTGGACTAACGGTGAGAGATTTAATTAGTTTGTAGGAGGTTATAAATACAAAATTCTGTGTCATCCTTATAAAGAGACAAAAATACAAAAGGAGTTAGGGAAACAGAACTTAGCCGATCACTTGTGGTTGTGCTTAAGCTCGCGTTGCTATCCACTGTTTTAAAATAAAATACTTAGCTTGACTATGGTATTTCTTGAAAAACACTGACTGATCAAATTGTAGATGAAAATCCCTTCAAATTTTCAATATATGCATTGAAATAGATTCAATAAATAGTGCAAATGAGGTTTAATCTAAGAAAAGAATCATAAAATAGACAAAAATAAAATGATTAATCAACGGAAAAGTAGAGTGAAGTTAGAAAATTACAAGTGGACAATAAATGTTCATATTCTAAACAATATCCAAATGGAAAGAAGTCAAAGAACTTTAAGCCAAACCACAAGTGTCGAAGTGTGTCGTCTGCCTGGCGAATTTTGATATCATAACAACTCGTCTCAATGCTAAACTTGCCTGCTTAAAAGGCGTGCCTCCAAAGTTACACCTTCTCCAAGAGTAGCAACCTATATGAAAGCATATAAAAAGTCAAAGATAATTAGTACTAATGTTCATGTATCCCACCATGCCACACTGGTCTGCCAACCTTAAAAAACAAAAGATTTTGCAACTATATAGCTGAAATCATGAACAACAGGAGTGGACACACCAATGACACTAATAACATTATCATTTTTATATCTAAAAATGTAGCAATTATCCATCAACATTTTAGACCCATTTCATTTGTCTTCATTCTGTTATAAAGAAGTTGCAGCAATGAAGCATTTTCTAAATCAAATCTTTTGACAAATAACTGTAATCATAATAAATTTCGTTCCAAAACCTTTGATTACATGTTCTTGGCTGTGTATGATTGTGGAGTAGATCAATATAGAAATAAACATTGTCAAAATAGACATGCACACATTGGCTCCTCCCTCAAATGTTTACCTGTTGCTCTAGTTGCCTAGCTCTTGATTCAGCTTCCTCACACCTCTCCTCTGCAAGTCGAAGCTGTGGATACACGTATCAAAATGTTGTGTCCAAAAAAGAACGTACATAAAAACAAAATCAATTCTCCTAATGACAAATGTGGTATAATCAGCCATATTATCACTTAATGGACATAGCAGCAATATTCATGCGATGGTGTGCTAAGTTGATTACACCCAACCAAAATTTATATCTGAATCTATAAAGAAGCTATTGTAGCAATTATCCAAATATGAAACGAGTGTTTCAACAGATGAAAGCTAGAGAGCAGAGGTAACATATGATTCTTTCTTCAACAATGTCATGTTATAAGCAAAACAGCTAGAATCTCAAAACCACACAATTAGTCAATTTGTTGCATTTATCACCTTTTCAAGCAAACTGTCGTTTTCTTCTTGTAGCATATCAAGCTGCATTGAAATTGGCATCTCATTAGTAGATTCATGAAAAGAGATAGAAGTAATGCAAGGCCAAGCCAGTTGAAGATTAAGAAATGTAGGCGTATTAAATTAAAATTGAAGGGGGAGGGAAGGGAGGAAGAAGAAATACATGACACAGTGACATTCAAATGAAACAACTGGGAAACAAGACATCAAATACATGAATATAATAATTAGATTGACCGTCCTTGCACCGTACCTCATCCTCAAGTTCAGTAGCAGAACGCTGATTGACAGTATTTTCTCTCACTTTCATACTCCCTAGATCAAGTGACAATCTACATGGGCATCAGAAGCACATAGGATTACATATCGATGATATGTGTTGAAAGTAAATGTTGGAATTGGAACAGAGTAAATATGACATAGATGGAGAAAAGAACCAAAAAGAGGAAACGTACCAATCCATTCATGCTGTCAGTGGATGATGTAAATGGAAACAGAAGTAAAACAAGAAAATGATGATGCAACCATGCAAATATGTATTCTCATTTCTTAGAAAGGAGATGTAAAAGCAAAGAAAAGCAGCAGCAGCGTACCTCCTGTCTTTTTTAACATCAAAAGGAACCTCTGACGGAATGGAAGAAGGGGCTGGCCTGAGTGTTATAGGTACACTAGGCGGCACCATGGGAACCACCTTAGAAAGTGCAGTGGGACGGATTGAGGCCGGGCGAGCAGATGGGGATTGATCATTGTTCGTGTTACTGGGTTGGGATGACCGAGTAGTGATTATAGTACGAGCAGAGGGAGACAGTTCCTGGGCTCGGCTCGCTATTGTTGGACGAGCAGGCGGAGGTTGCTCCACAGAATTGACAGGGATGGCTGATCGAGACGGAGGTTGCTCAACATTATTTGCAGACGAAGATGATCGAACACTTGATGTGGATCTTGCAGATGAGGGTTGTTCTTGAACGGTGCGAACAGACTGATAGAACAGAAAAAACAAAATCAAAGTATCATCAACTTCTTCCAAGCAAGCAGCACCAGGCCAATGAATTTATGATCTTCACGAAGCCAATTACCGCTGGGGACCGCGATCTTGCTGATCGAGGTTGCTGTTGTGGTTGTTCTTGAGCAGTGCGAACTGACTAATAGAAACAACATGGACATGGATATTTCAAATTTCAAATAAAGCGCTAGCTCATCACATTCAAAGAATCTAATAATTCAAAGGCCATGAAGCCAAATTACCATTGGTGATCGTGATCTTGCAGACGGTGCTTGTTCTTGAACAGTTCGAACTGCCTAATAGAATATAAGCAACATCGAATTCGAAGCGTCAACTTTCAAGCAGTTTCGAGGCATTCAAAAGGAATATAAATATAAGCAATGCAGTAAAAACAGTGATCTCCGAGGCCATGAAGGCAATTACGTACCACGGGCGAGCGCGCTCGCATTGCTCTTCCACCGCCGAGCCCAATGCTTCCGGCGCCACTGAGCGTGGAATAGTCGAGAGCAAGGTCGTCATCATCGTCGTCGTCGTCGTCGCCCGATGGTTGATGCGCCATAACCTGTGCCAGTCTCTGAGCGGCAGCTTTGGCGGCGGTGTTCTGCGCTCTCCTCACATTGGACATGGCAGCGCCAGTGGAACCTGCCCGCGCATGGCGGTTCAGCGGCGACATCGCCACCGGCGAGGACGGCGTCCCCGGCGTCCCCGTAGAGCTCTTCTGCCTATCGTACATTCTCCGCCGATCCATCTTAAAAAAAAAAAAATAGACCGATCTCATCGTCATAGATCATAGAGAAAAAAACAAGAAGAAGAAGAAGAAGGGAAAATATCTGTGAAACTTGCCAGTGGTTGATTCAGAATAATTGCTTCAAAACATTCGATTCAAGTTTGATCCTCTTTATGCATATCACCTTACAGAATGATTGAGGAATTGAATTCAAAATATTAAGAATAATTGAAATTCGTCACCGAAATCAACGATATCTTCGTTTGGCCTAGTCATTTCATTCCTTTGCAGTTTCCTTTAGAACATGAAACGAAACGATGACAGAAAGGCTAAGGCAAAAGGAAAATGGTTATTGGGATATTTGGTTAGTGGAAAGGATGAAATGATGAGGAGCATGAGCAATGAGCATGGAGTGGCCTCGTATTGTGGAGGCACGGAGGATCCGTTCGTTAACAGAACGCCGAGTTGGAGGTTGGAAACTTTGATGCAGGCCCGAATTGTTCCATTTTGTAACCGTCTTCCGAACTTCCTGTAATTAATTAATGCCATGTCATTTTTTTTTCTTACAAATTCCATTACCAACGAATTCATGACAATCAAATCCTAATTAGTGTAGAATTCAAATACAAATGTGTGATTCATAATTTAAAGATTAATATATGTCGTTATAAACCTCGTGCAAATATTCACAAAATTTAATATGCATATTTAATATTATTCAATATTTTATATATATAAAAACAAAGTTATTTTTACAATTTAAATTTAAGGTCTTGCCAACTACTGAAACTACACCAAAATAGCATTTCTTGGGGACATTTGGTTCAAATTTTATAAAGAATAATTCTAAAAATATTATTTTTGAAAATGATATACTCAAAAACGTTGTCACAATAAGAATTAGTGAATGTTTAGTTTTGATTAATTTAAAAAAAATAAATTTTTATCAAAAGCTCTCTTGATAAAATTTTAAATATAAATTCTTTTAAACATAAAATAAGTTAGTCTAAACACACAATTGAACTCTTCATAAGCATTAAGATTTAAGCATGTCATCATAAAAACTACATTTGTGAGTTATTATTAGTTCATTCATAAAAATAAAGAGGAAATAGACTAAATTTTTTTAAGATAACTGAATCTATCATTTTATGAGATTCAAAAATTTGGATTCTCTAAAGTTCAACTACACATACAGTTAGAGAGAGATAGACATACCAACAGAAGTTGGCTTACTTAAGCGGCCTTCCATTTGTGGTTTGTTATGGTTTGAGTTTGATTTGTGCATTTTCCATTGGTGAGTCATCTTTCAGTATTTTCATAAGACTAAATATTTAATGAGCCTGATAGCATGCTTTGACCCTAAACTGAGACGAACCTTTCTCTTAATAGATAAAAAACAATTAAATTTTATAATTAAAAGACTTATTTAATTTTATTTTTGTCTTTATCTAAAACTACACTGACAAATTGTATTGCAGAGAATCCTAATATGAGATTCAAATTTTTTTGTCCTCTAACTTAGTGATAAATAAGCTAAAACTTTTATGTACAAACCTATCACAAAAGGCTTGTTCAGAACAATTGGATAGCAACTTCTAGAGACACGATGTTGTGGCCTTATGATTCCTTGGATCCTTCTCTTGTTTCTTCTACGGATATCATTCTTTCTACAAGTTCAGCTTTATATATATAGTCATAGCGGAGTTAGTTTGCTCCTAACTGTAATTAGTTACAATACAATTAACTACATACATGCTTAAATGAAAGAATACAACATTAGTATCCTCCTCAATATGTATAAGAAACCTTAATAGACGAGCTTTACTTATAATGTCAAATTTAAATCTTATTAAAAAATATTTTATTAAAAATAATAACTTTAATATTCTAAAAAAATTATATTTTTTAAGAATCAGAAAATTTTTATCTTCTCTTCAGTTTATCTTCTCAATTAAAAAAAATATTCTCGACTACAAAATTTTTTTACTAGTTAAGAAAGATATATTTTTTGTGAATATTTAATTGAACAATAAAATTAAGACAAAAAAAGAGACAAAAAAAATTATATCTTATTCTATGAATTACTAGTTTATATCATTACTTTTTAGTTTTTACAAATCAAATTATATCATTACTGGTTGACAGCAACATTTGGCATGATAGCCCTCTTTACAAATCTAAAATGCTTTACTTTCTATCAAGATAAAATACACCACATAAATACTCCACTCAAATATAGCCGAGTCCAATAGAAAACACACCTTCAGATGGGTGCAGGATGACAATCAGATGATATGATACTTTTGAAAAAGATAAAATACGGTACCTCCGATGCAACGATTTTGACGCTTACATGACAATTTCAAGGAACAAAGTGCAAATATTTCTAACAAATACTAATGTGAAGTATAATATCTCAAGCGCACACCATTGTATCATTTTGGAAGGCTTTTCAAAACCCAACATCAACACCTTGTTCTGTTATAACTTATAAGTGAAAAAGAAGGTAATGCCAATATAAGCAAATTCTAATTATATAAACATATGCAAAAAATGTGGACATGTATCCTTCCCATAGTATTTTGTTAGAAATTTAAACTTTATCATTCTCATAATTAATTTCTTAATTCAACTAATATTATCCTGCAATGATTTAAAATTACAAATCTAGTCCTATCATGTGGACAAAATACCAAATATTCACATATACTAAATATGACCAGCTCTGTCATTGCAATCAAAATCATCAAAAGAAACATTTTAGTTCTTTTCTTACTTGCCCATTCTCAACATAAGATGAGATGATAGAAATCCAAGAAACCAAGCATGTCTCATCCACTTCATCAAACACCTTTGGACAATAGGTATGGTTTTCACCTTTGAGTGCATTATTTTGCTTGTAACTACCATGCATCACAACCAATCGGTCCTAGACAGGAGGCTAGAAGTCTACGCCAACCAATGAAGGATATAGCAAGCAAAAAATAAAGATCATTCATATGAAGGAAAAAGTGAAATAAAAAATAAAAAAGAAAATTAGCATTCTTCCCTTTTGTTGATGATTTGAGCAAATGGCATAAAATAGACAAAGCAACAAAATCATCAATCCCAAGTGAGAAACCATTAGCCCCCATCTTTGTTGTCTAACTGCTCGTGCTTAAAACTGCCCATCAAGAAAGTGATGGCAAAAGAGAAAGATTTTTTTCTGCCAACGATGCACAAGCTAGAATTGAATACTTAGAAATACCAAGAACTATTTCGTCACAAAGTTCAAATACCTTTAGAAGTGTGAAAGTCATGAGCACTCCTCACCTCCTTTGAAAAATCTTCATCCGCCTCTGATGTAAATTCCCTCTTTCGTAGCTTATCTCCTTCCATATTAGCAAACGAAGAGGCAAAAATGCATCATGAAAGAGAATGTTAACGATTCTTGCATTCATGGTATTCATTTTGATTTTATAGTTACAAAAGAAATTCATAAGGAGAATGGAGGGGAAGATAAAAGGAAAAAAAATAATAAAATGAAAAATAAGAGGCTAACATCAGCATTTTGATAAGATGACTGAAAGAGAATGTGAAGTATTGATGTAACAAGATATTAAGTAACAAAAATACTATGATAAGTGCATCCTAGCCTCGACTTCAAAATTAATATATTATAAATAAATTTATATTTTATTAAAAAATATTTTATAAAAAAGAATAATTTTAATATTTTAAAAAGTAACACTTTTTAAGAATCAGAAAAATTTTATCCTCTCTTCAATCTATCCTCTCATTTAAAAAAAAATTCTCAACTAAAAATTTTTTACAATTAAAAATGATAATTTTTATGAGTATTTAATTAAACAATAAAAATTTTTAAAAAATAGACGAAAAAATTGTATCTTATTCTACGAATTACTAGTTTATATCATTACTTTTTATTTAAAATATTTATCTGATAGTTAGGACTTAGGAGTGATTGTGATTAAATTTGTTTTCGTTTCCTTTTTTTTTTATATTAAGTATTTACCTTCTCGACCCATTTGAGCCGAAGGCATTCGGCACCCGTCGACGATTTCTTGACTCGGAGGATTGAGATGCTGCTACAAGTCCGCAAGTTCATCCCGTACACTCTACAACATACAATGATACAAAGTTAATCTTGCTCTGTTGCATTCCCTCTTCCTCGATTCCTATTTTTCCGCATTTGAATTGAAATTAGGATTAGGGTTTTCCACTGGGATTCCAAATCAACTGCAACTGGGTTTGCTTCCCTTTCAAATGCGCCACCCTCGCTTTTGACCCAAGAGATGCTTCCACAATCGGTGATAACGCAGGCCTCAGATTCTGCTGCAGTGTTATCAGACGGTTCGGGCCCCAGATTCTACGATTGGCTGTTTCAGTGTCACGGGTTCTTGCATAATGCGGCCTTGATCGTTGCTTCGTTTCTTTTTGTCCTGTACTTAGCACTTCAAGCTAGGCAAAGCTTCCTCAAGCTCTCGCATGGCCGCTCTTATATTATAATTTCATATTACGGATGCCTTTGGGTTGCCAGCGTGCTGAACCTTGCTTGGTGCTCCTTCCAGGTTCGTTCCCCTAATTTGGTGGTTAAATTATATGGTTTGGTCTCTCTTTGGGTTGTTTTGGAGGGTCTGTTGAGTGCTGTAGATGCAGGGAACAATGGGTGATACCAAATTTTATGTCGTTCTCCATTCCTTATATACAGAGTAAATGTCAAGTTGATTGTGATTAGGTTCTGTTATAATATGGTGTCACTAGTGATTTATGAATCCTATGTGCTTGAATTTTCTGAAAGTGTGACTTTTTTTTTTGCTGGTAAAGTTTGTCTGTCCAGTTGCTCTTACTAGATTGAACAGGTTAATAAGCTTTTTCTTGCTTGCACTTCTCCTTCAAGTCTATGCTTGAGGATTTGGCTAGTGTTGAAATTATGGTACAGAGGGAAATGGTAAGAGATAGAAGAATTACCTTATTATATCTAAAATGAGATAAATAAGGAAATTATTGTAGATCATTAAAAAAGATTCTTTTGATTTTTCATATTTACCCGCGTGTTGGGAAGAAGGGATGTAATTGTCAGTTGAAGTCCAACAACTGACATGTCAGTGTGTCGCATTTTTAGAGAATGTCGTGGAATCAAAACATAACATTAAATGATTGTGTAGGTAGCGTGAATACTTCAACATGGGTTGGTACTTGGTAGTGAGTAGCGCTTCAGAGTTCGTAGCCTCTCAGTATATGTCTGTGATGTTGTTCCATGATTAATTTTAATTGAGTACGTACTCACCAGTCACCATGGAACTTTGTCAAAGGAAGCAGGATATAAAATTCTTGTTCTCTTCTTATTCTGTAGAAGGTCTGTGTGACTTCAGTTGGTATAGATTGTTACCGAAGCTCTTTTAGTTCATGTACATTGTGTTAAACCCTACATTGTGATGGACTTTGATTTGTATAATGCTCTTTTCTAGTTTACTAGTATTGGTGATGCCATGATACTTTAGAGGTAAATCTGCTTCAATCTTTGTTAACTCAGGCATGGGAGTGCACGTCTGGGAAAGAGCTGGCATGGAACTTATCATCCTTGTTCACTTCATCTGGAATGCTGTTTCTGGAAGTAAGCTTGCTGGCTTTTTTACTTCAGGGAAATAATGCAAGTGGCTTAGAAGCATTGACACGAACTTTTGGTATATCAGGGATCATTGTTGGTTTGGATATATTGTTAAAGGTATTTCTTTGATTTTTAGCTTTTACTAGATGCCTGCTTGTCCTTCTTGTAATTTTCATAATGTGACCAACACAAGGTGGAGAGGAGCAAACACTTTTTCATTTTTTTTCTCCCATCAATGCTATTTTGTTAAGCCAATTTAACTTCGGTTTTTTCATGCTAAATATGCATATGTGGAAAGAGTATGGGTTTCTACTTATCTAGAAACGGAAAAGGGATTGTGGGTTCCAATTTTCTTATTGCAACTCATGCATTTATCTGGCACTGCATCATGTAATAGAAGAATCATTTCACCTTGTTAGGCTCTATATCTATTTGGATTTGGGATCCCATTATTCATCAACGGCAATGAACATACTGATAACATGAAGTGGAACTTATTGTTTGTCAACAAGCTGTTACTCACCGCCGTTTATGGCTTCATATTGTTCATGTACCATTCCAGGTGGACAGAAAGGTTACCTGGTAAGTTAATTGTCTGGAATCTAGATTGTTACATCAAGTCTGTAGTTACTTTTTTTTTTTTATTGATTAATCTCCTTTCCTTTCTGGCAGCAAGACCTGCGTTTTACAAGTATGTTACTGTTATGTTCATCTTGAATGCAATTGCACTGTTTGCTTACGGTCTTAACGGAAATGATTCTGCTTTTGGTTTCTGGTTAGTGGTCAGATTCTTCTACAGCTGAGCAGAAAAGAATTCCTTCTAAGCTTTTTTCTTAGGCATCTTTCTCTAAAGCTTTGTGTTTACTTTTATTCACAGGTTGTACCATGTCACAGATGTCTGTTACCATGCCTTTTATCTTCCTCTTCTGTATATGACATTTCTGGCGGACTTTTTTCAGGTTATAATTTCCTTCACTTGATACTGACTTTCAGTTTTGACTTTTCAAACCTCTATTGTTCAAAGACCGCTTTCCTTCTTGTATTGATCTGACTGATTGTTCTCATTGTCGTCAATACAGGAGGAAGATTTGCATTTGAAGAATGTGTATTACTCTGAGATGAAAGATGCTGGTTTCTTCGAAGCAGATTGGGAGTAATGTGGTATCACCTGTTAATTTGTTAGACATCCCGATCACGACATATGTAAATAATAAATAAAGTAAATATGTTAGTAGACAGAACACAACCGCAGGGACATGCTATATTAGTAAGAACTAATTGTGATTATTTTGTAATTTAGTACTGTATTCATGTAATAAAATAATTTCGTTTCATAAATAAATACTCGAACAACTATGTATTTTTCAATTTTATTATGAACATAAAATATTATTTATTTTGTGCAGTCCGAAGATCCATTATAGTAAAAAGATATTTCAAACTATCGTCTTGATGAAAGAATAGAAGACTTAAATTGTTTTTGAGATACTTAGTAAATGTGAATGAAAGATATATTATTGGTAAATCTTGCAAGGAGCACGGCTAAAAGTTGGAAGTTTAATTTTTTATTATCCGGGTAAAGAGATATTCTGGGTGTATTTAAAAAATTATTTTTGACATATGATTTACTTATGTATTTCGTTAAAGTTTTAGAAAGTATAGCTTAAAAATTTGTTATATCAAACAAGTGTGAGGCCAAACTAGAAGGTTTGGATAGTGGATTAGACTCTTGGTCATGCGAGTCATGTACCATTGGGCATGTTCCAAGTTCCGCAACCTCCAATTAATAATTTTTCATATTTCTTAAGAACAACCTAGCTCCTTTCTCATGCCATAAATAGTTCACTAATCATAAAATGTTAACAGAGGATACAATTCCCAGACAATTCAGAGGTGGGCATAAATTAAACTAAAAAGACTTCTGATCTACATAATATTATTTTCACGTTCCCTGTCTTATTATTATCCAGCAATATCACAATATCACTTACGTAAAATATCACTTACGTAAACCTATAAACCCCCTTCCTAATGCAAAAACACGGCTTCACATAATTTTTTCAAAACAAAAATCACACAGAAAAGGCTTGGCTAATTTGTTTTTCTTCTCAGATTTACTAAACAAGCAATAGCAGAGTTCGCGGCTAAAACACTAGAGACCTAAAACTACCCCCAAACCATTAATATAGATCAGTATGGAGAGTCCATGTTTACCAAAAACTACTGGTACATGTTTACTCAAAGAACGCTTTTTCTTAATTATGTCCTCAATAAGATCTGCAGCTTCCTGAACTGTTGTGATGCTCTGTGCACTGTCCTCTTCAACGCTAATACCAAATTCCTCCTCGAGTCCCATCACGATCTCAACCTCAAATGAATGGCATGTAAATGAAATCCACAACAATTAAATCAAGTGTCATGGCTTTTAATTTATACTCAATATGGTAAATATATGAAAGAAGCATTAAAAAGTAGCATGTTAAATGTTTGCACGATGTTGATTCCCGTGTCTACGGAATCAGCTCCAAGAGCCGCAAATTTTGACTCCCCAGTAACAATGGTATCATTGGGTAAAGCCAGCTGCTTCTTTACTATTTTGCACACCTTTTCTACTGTCTCCGGTTTAGCCTGCTCAAGGCTTTCAACATAAGCATGAAAAAAGCAAATATACCCAAAGAAAAGAAGAGAGAGAAGGCAAATCCTGAGAATTGAAAGGATCCATTACATAGGTATAAAAGGGAGAGAAAAGAAATCTGGGAACTGACTGATCCACAAGGTAATGTCAGTCATTTCTAGAAATACCATCACATCATTTTCAAGTTGTGAGAATTGATTTACCCAATATTTAAATAAAGTTAGAAATCTATAAGGATCAATGAACTGTCTGGACTTACTTCGATGAGTACCAAACTGTCAGCATAGTCCTATAAACCATCTGGAAAATTCATAAAACTCAAGGTTCAAGAATTTAGAACATTATTTAATTTACATATTCTAATAAAAAAAAAAGACCTTTGCAGCAATATCTGCATAAAACCAACAGTATAAAAGTTTTAGACACTGGAGTTTCTTCGGTTAAAACCATCTCTTACAAAGCATGGAATTTATGGAGGTAGCTATAGCCTCCAGAGCCAGGGCTTAATTGAGACAAAGAACAACCTTATTGACTAACAAAAGAAATTTTAGATGTGTGATCTAGGTTATAAACTATGTATACCACTTCATCTTTCACATCACAAATTCTCTCAACCAATCATTGTCTCAGCTTCAAACTGATAGACTTTATGAAGTGCATTCCAAAAGAGAAAATTCGTATTGCCTACAGTTTCAAGCAGTCTAACTTCTCGTGATTTGGTATCGATGCAAGCAAAAGGTAAAATCTCTAAAAGATGAAAGCTGAAGCACTTCACTAGCTACATTCAGCACAGGAAACTTTAAGGCGAACTGAGCATGGTTGAGAGCTAAAGGAGACGTTCCTTCTCCCATAGCTGGAAAGTAAAGCAGACCTCGGGCCAGAAATTGAATTAAATACCTGTTCAACATGTTCAGTCAGAAAAAAATTCCTTAAAGAATTAATATATAAGAATGAAACAAGAAAATGTATTTCTAAGATACTAAAGCCGCTTTTGTTTTAAAAAAAAAAAAATGTCACGGGGGGATTCCGTTGCGAGGTTTACAGATAGCATCATAGCAATGCTATAAAGTATAAACCTCAAGGCACGTTCTTAGGCTGTATCGTTCAGTTGCACTCTCTCGATAGATAAAATTTCTTAGCTCTCACATTTTTTTTATCAAAAAAGGTAAAACAACACAAAATATCAAATCAACCAAAATTTTCCTTAAAACATGTTGTATGCACGTCCAAACACACGAATGCGGTCATTGCACTTATTCTTGTGAAAATGCACGCCCGTGCATAATATTTTGACAAATCAATGAGTAGAAGATATTCATATCCTATATCGCAAAATATAAATTTCTAAATCAAAACGAAATTTTACAGAAACTGAGCAGCAGTCACAGAAAACAACTTCAAGAGAATGAAAAGGAGACAAATAAAATAGATATTCAACAACGGTGGCGAATAATTGCATTCGGAGCATAAATCATGAACAGATCACTACATAAGCAAGAACAGATCACTACATAAGCAAGTAAAGTGAGGCGCGCAGAATGCACGTGAGTTTAATGGATCGGAGAGGAAATGAAAACGATACCAGTCTCTGATTTGACTGAGGAAGTAGAGAGCGCACGGAGATTGATGTTCCGGTGAGTGTGTTTGTCTGTCGCCATGGAGGGTGATGTGGAGGTGCAAAGGCGCAGAGAAAACTGAAGGGAAAGAGAGGAGGAGAGGGAGAGGGTGGCGGAGAATGCGAAGAGTGTGAAAGGGAGAGGGCGCCAAAGAATAAATAAATAGGCGGCCTTTGAATTTGGTATTGATTCTTGGCTGTTGGAAAGAGCCGTCGAGACTAAGCGAGCTGAAATAGCCGTTGTCTGGTCTGGATTGGAATGTGGATCTGTCATGAGAAGATTATTGATCACTTGGGCTGTGTTTGGATCCATACCCAGTGGACTACGAATTGGGTTAGTGCTTAGAGCTCAACCATAGCTCAAGTAGCTAACTACTAAATTAGGTTTGACTTTGACGGCGGGTGGCACCGTATAAAAACTATATTTTATTTAAATAAATCTGGAGTTTAAAAACTGAATGAGTAGTAAATTAAAATTTGTATTTGTAAATAAAATGAATTTCATAAAGGCAAAAGGTGATTAAAATGTAAGTTACTACATAGAGAGAGTGAGAATATATATATATATATATATATAGATATAATTTTATTGGAATTTTTTATTTTTCAAAATTAGTTGTAAGATTATGAAAATTGCTGAATTTATATTAATATAAATAAGATAAAATTTAATTTTTATTTATTATTAGTATAAATTTTTTTATATTATTATTTAATTATATATTATTAAAAAGTCAAACACTCTTAATAATATATTAACATATAATTAGATAATATTATAAAAAAAATTTATACTAAAAATAAATTAAAATTAAATTTTATAAATAAATATGCGCTACACACAATAAATTTATCTTCAAATCCTCCTAACATTAAAAGGGAAGTTATTATAAATATTTTGTAAAAATTATTATGATTTATATAAATTTATACAAAAAAAATTATTGATGTGGCAGAGTAAAAAGAGAAGTAATTATTTAACTCATCTCGTGTATATTATATCATGTTCATAAATGAAAATCCACACTCTTAGCTTTAAAATCCACTTAATAGTTTATTTTGAAAAAAATTCTCTTTACTCTTGTTTCTCATATGGAAGAAAATTTCATTTACGTACATAAACAAAAATTCGATTAAGAAAACTACTTTTGCGCAATGAATACTCTTTTCTTTTGTGTTTGTGACCCGTCAACCATGAAAAAGTTGTGGTTGAGATAGGAAAGCGGTAAAGTGTTGGGGTACTTCCACGGTTGTTCTTTATCGGCATTTAATGTGATTGATACACGTTTCTTCGATGAGTTGCCTGGTCATTTGTGGAGTTCCCAAATAGTATAGTTTTTTTTTTTTTTATATATAAATTAAGAGTATTATTATAAAATTTAATTTATTTAAATTATTTTATAAATTTTATTTTATAAATTTAATTTTTTAAAATTAAAAATAATAATAATAATAAAAAATTTATAAGACGTGATTCTTAAAAATTAAATTTATCGAAATAATAATATAATTTGTTTGTATTTTTTTAGTTTAATTTTAATTATTTGGTATTATAAAAAAATTTATATTATTATTTAATTATAAGTCATTAAATTATAAAAAAATAATTAAAATAATAATTATTTAAAAAATAAAATATTAAATAAGATGTAATTATATTATAATATAAAAAAATTATACTGAAAATAAAATAAAATAAAATATTTTTTGTACATGTTTGTTTGTATTTTTTGTTTTGTTCGGTGGAGAGACATTTTTGTATAAATTAAGTCATTATAAATTATATAAATAAATTAAGTTAATAAATATTTGGTACATCATGATTTATATTAAATTATTATATAAATTTATATTAAAATGTTATTTTATATATTTAAAATAATAATGTATTATAACATAATTTTCATGATTTATACAGATTAACTTTATACAAGAATTTCTGCTGCGAGTAGATTTCAGAGTGTTGTAGAGGAGAGGTCGGAAGTGGTTTTCCTCGTGATCCATTAATTAATTATTGGCTATAGTATCTCGAGTCTCTTTCAGGTTATAAACTTATCAGCTGGGTTTCTTTCATTTTCAGACTCTTGAAATATAAATTCCAAACTCAGGTATGCCTATTGCATCATGATGTACACCGTCCCTCTGTCAATGCACAAGCATAAGGCAAATATGGATTGTATATTGTAGGGGCTCAAAGAAAAGAAAATGATATATAACTATAATGGAAACTTCATTGCACTTGAGAGGACATTACCAGCTAGCCCTGCTTCAAACGTATTTCATGAATTTAATAATGATGTCAAGTGTAGGTGATATTTTTGGTTTTTGACTATGGTATCTAACAGGTATTATTATAAAAGGTTCTCATAATAAGTATTTTTTTTAAAGTTTAAACTTTAATTCTTCTTCTAATAAAATAGTTCATTTATCATTATACTCAATACCTATTAATAGTGCAGGTGATATAATTTGGTTGGATGTTGATATCAAATAGATTTATCTATTTTTTTTTGTTTTACTTTATTTTGAATTACATCTTGCAGTAATTTATTATTTTCTTCTTTTTAATACAATTTGGATGTTGATACTCAATTTTTGGTCATTAAGGGAATGTTTAGATTACTTTAAAAAATATATGTAAGAAATTGATTACATGTATAATCAAATTTCTTAATTGTTATAAAAAAATTAATTATGAAAAAGTCAATTTATGTTTAGATATGTTGATTCAAAAATGATTTTAAGATAAATTTGAATGTGCTTAGAGTTTTTTTTAGTGCAAGGGAAATAAAATAGAAAAAAACTAAATAACACAACTATAAATTTCGTTCTTTAAAAGCGATAAATTCACTTTAAAAAAAATAAAATAATAAATATTAATTATTAATAAAAAAATTATTAAAATAAATTTAAATAATCATAAATACATATATTTTATTATAATATTAATTATTTATTATTTATTAATAGTTAATATTTTTCACATTATTTTAAAATAATTCGCTTTAAAATCTATCAAACGACACTCTAATAATGTATGCTAGGAAGAACGGAGAGAGAACAGCTGGCAGGGAGCTCCACATAGAACATCTTGATTCTTAGCGGTTCTTGACTAAGAAATCAGTACAAGAGTTTGCTTCACGTAAGCATGAGAGAGGGTAAGATCCCACCGGCGGTTAGAGATAGCAGTAATATCCTCGTTCACAACTGAATAGGCGTGGAACTTGGGAGAAGGAGAGAGGGTGATAACTCGGTGAGCCTCCGAAGAGTCCGTTTCGCACCCATCCTTTCTGACACCTTGCTTGGTCTGGGAGAAAAAATGAAAAGAAATAAAAGAGAAAGAAAGAAAAGAAAAAAGAAAGAAAATGATACTAAATTTTTTTTTTATCTTTATTTGTTTGGATGAAAAGAAAATAAAGAGAAAAGAAATCGAGTAATTAAATTTTTTTTAGTTAGTTAGATAAAAAAATAAGAAGAAAGAAAATATAAATGTGTAAAATAATAATTTTATCCTCAAATGATGAATAATATAAATTTCTTATTTGCGTATTATATTTAAATATGTTTATAAGTATTACATCAGCTATAGTTGTAATTTAACAAATGTAAATATATAGATTAATTTAATAAACTTATATTTCTAAAATTTAATTTTTTTATTATGTATGATTTTTTTGGGTAAAAAAATTGGTTTAAAAAAAAAATATATATGTATATATATGACTTATTTTATAACATATCAAATTTTCCAGTTTTATAATAAAATATAATTACTAATCAAAATACACAAACTAGTCACATTTCTTACTATATCACCGTTCCCTGTCTTCATTGTAGCCAAATGAAGGAAGCATCGTTGGTGCTGTCAGTAGGTGTGAGGGGCATAAGATAGGAAAAGCTTCCTCTTCTTTCGGTTTTCTTCGCAGCTGAGAGAAGAAAAACTTTTGATGGTCCCACAGCTTCTTTTCTCACCTAATTTCTTTCTACTCTATTTTCTCTTCATTACCAAGCAAGAGAAAAATATGTTTTCTTTCCATTTTCTTTTCTCTTATTTTATTTATTCTCAAAATCACCTCAAACAAGCAAAGGGTGAATGTGCTTAGAGTGGTAAAGTTTATTAAAAAAAATGAAATTAACTTTTGAAACTGTTGAGATTGAAAATTTACGATCAAAACACGGATTTAAAATCTCTATTAAAATTCAATTATCGTAAGTTTAAATGACAAATTAAATTATTATTTAAAAAAAAAGAGAGAGAATAGGAGTTTATGATAGATGAAAAGGGTTGAAAATGATATGCACATCAAACTTGGCTGCATGGCTACAAAAGGCGAAAGTTAAACAAAAATGGGTAAAGCTCGTTGATGATCATGATGGCGTTTCATGCCATCCGGTTAACCGGTCCCCTTGGTCGACTCGAATGTCGTGTTCTGATATTGTTATTCGAAAAACCATAATGTTATGTAAATAATATTTTGAATAACAATAATTTTATATATTTTTATTAAATGTAGTAAGTATTAAATATTTTTTATATTTTTAAAATATTAAATATTTTATTTAATATTTACTTTATTAATTAAGAATAATTTATACGATGATATAACTAAATTCTTTGAATAATATTATAAAAATATTATTTAATAAATATACAAAATAGATAATAATAATAATTTGTTTGGGTTGAATATAAATTTGTATAAAAAAATTGATGTGATACACTTATTGATATGACTTACATTGAATAAATGAATAGATTTAATATAGTACTTCCTAATACGTGTATGTATATATGCAAAGATTAAATCAAATGATGTAAATATAAATGAGTTTTTATGTATGTAAACTTGTAAAAAATTATTATACAACGCTGTCTTTTAAAAAATTTGCAAACAATAGTCATGCATAAGCGTCAAGATGTTCATTTTGTCTGTAATTTTTTCTCCAAAACAAACGAATGTAATAAAAAAATTCGATATCGTTTGTTAAGTTTTCCTAAATTATACCAATATTTTATTTTTAAAAAAATATACAAATTATTGGCCCTTAACTTTTTACATAGGTAAATTCTTGTACGAAGGACATATTGATGTTGTAATAGTATATATATATATACATAACAACGAAAAATTTAATTTGATAACAAATTAAAAGAAAATAATGTAATTGTTAAAGAAAACAAACAGAAGGCTTGGCATTGATTGTCCGGTGCACGTCCGCCACCAAGTTACCAAGTACTAACCGCTCAATTCCATATGCTGATTTTTAAAGTGAGATGATAAAGCTCACCATAATAAATAAATAAATAAAAGTGAGATTCTTTTCTTTTTGATGCTAAATAAAAGTGAGACGATAAAAGACAAATTATTCTTTTGTTTTCTTTATGTTGAGTGAACAGACGAGCGACTCCAAATACGTGCGATTAGGATATGATTATTATATGGGTAGATATGCACACGCGTTTAAGAAAAAAAGAAAGATTGCACGTGCTGACGTGCAGGTGGCCAATTAAAGGAGGTTTACTTAATTTTGCATAAAATTGAGAGGTACTAATATAATTAATTATATAATTTATATAATTATTTTTATTTTATTTTATTTAATTAATTTTTAGTATTAATATAATTTATTTTAAATTATTTAATTGTATTTATAAATTAATTTTTTAAATAAAAATGAATTTTTCTTTTATAATCTTCGAACGTGTTTAAATTTTAAAAATAATTGCTCATAACTTATAAGTGAGACTATTAGCCCAGAAGAAAATTTGAATCATTGCATAAGAAGAATGTAAGAGTTTTATTAAAAAAAATTTAATCAGTTGAGGCAATCTGTATAAGTTAAATATATTTTAAATTTTAATGTATATGTCCATTAAGAATGGATTAATAGTAAGAGATTTAGATAGTTTGTCATAAATCATAAATTCAAACCTCAATATTGCTAGGGTGTAGATTGAACTTATGAGTTTGACATACATAAAAAAATTTTATTTACTAAAATAAATATCAAAATTAATAAAAAAAATTATAATTCATTACACATCACAACAAGTCTAAAAAAATTAACATGCCAAGTTTTTAACAAATTTCAAACAAATTAAATATTTAAATATAATAAGTCTTACATATAATAAATCTTAAATATAATAAGTCTTAAATATAAAAAGTCTTCGACGTACATAAATCTCGAAAGTCAAAGATAGATTTACTTCCTTTTGCCTTATGAAAATGACGTTGTTTTCTAAAATTGAAAAAAAAATATGAATTGAGTTGGATTATGTGAGTTTAAAAAATTTTAACATGCAACCTATCTCATTATCTGTGAATAGAGAATTTTAAAATCCAATCAAACTCATCAATTGTAGATTGAGCTGACTCAAAAATCATGGGTTCACAAGTATACTTAATCCAATAGGCACTCATAAATTCTGCCATTGTACCAAAACAAAAAAAGACTTAGTGGCCAAAATAATCTTATGTTGTAAATTAAATAAATGAGTATTGGCTGCTTGAGCAATTAAATAATAAATTTTTTTAAAAAAAAATTAATACGCAACCCGACTCATTATTTGTGAATTAAAAATTTTAAAATTCAATATAACTTAATAATTATAGATTAAGTTGAGTCTAAACTCATAGATTTACAAGTTTATCTAACTCTATAGACACTCGTACGTTATGTCATTGTACAAAAAAAAAAAGACTTAGTAAGCAAAATAATCTTATGTTGTATTAAAGAAATGAATATTGACTGCTTGAACAAATAAATAACCAAAAAATTACAAGTCACTTAGAGTGTTTTAATAGTGAGAAATTTTAAAAAGAAAATTTATATAATGTTGTAAATTCAAACTTTTATATTGTTGTTGTATTAAAAATATAAAAAAGAAATTGCCTTTATCGTCTGTGACACAAGAATAATTTTCCTCTTACTTATACCTATATATATTCGTGTGCAACTATAATTACTTTTATATGATGATGATTGATGACAATTATTTTGTCATAAACGTGTAGCTTAACTGGAGACAATCTCAAATTAAAGTATAATGATGTTGTATGTTCGACCTCTCTCTTAATCATGTGCTTACAATATATATATATATATATAAAATTCATATTATTGGTATTATTTTTAGAGTCAATTAAAAATAAATTATTTATTAATATCATCTTTTAAAAATTAATAGTATTAATTTAATTTTTCAAAATTTAAGTTATAAACAGATTTTATTTTTTTAATTTTATCAATTTAATCTTTTAAAATAATAAAATTTTTATAAATTTAAAGTTTAAAAAATTAAATTAATTAAATTAATTTTTTAAAAACGAAATTAATAAATAATATATGTTTTACAAATTATAAATAAATTTTACTTTTATTTTTACTTTTTACAAAAAAGATTAATCAGCGCAGCTAATCACGTGAACAAGGCAAGGATGAAGTACCGCTGCATATTCTGAAAAAAAAAGAACAGATTCTCTGGTGAACTGATCCACTGGTCAAGGAGTAGACTGAACTTGAGTAGGTCGGGGCCGCAAACGTCATCGAAATCATGTTAGAATCATTCACCGGCACCCATTCAATAAATAACCAAATCATGCGTCGATTTTGTAATTTAATCAAAATCTTCAACAACTCCACCAGTTACTACCCAACTAAAAAAAAAAAAAACTCCACCAGTTAAGCACCGTCCCAAGTGCCATCGCCAAGCTCATGTTTTCAAATTCAAAAATGGACATAATATTATTCATATTTTATTATAATTTAATTTTAATTATTATTAATTTAATTTTTTTATATTATCATCTAATTACATATTATTATATTATTAAAAATATTTAAATTTTTTAATATTTATTATTATTATTAAATTTATTTATTAATTTAACAATATATAATTAGTTAATAATATAAATTTTTTTATATTAACAAAAAATTAAAATTAATTTTTTTATTATTACATTATTTTTATATTTTAATAATTTATTATTATATAAAAATTAACTTATTAAATATTTTAAAAAAAATATTAATATATTCTCATTAATTTTTAAGTTTGGTGAATATTAATAAATTTTATTTTTTTATTTAAATGATAATATCTTATTTTTTAATTTTAAAAATAAAAAATTAAGATTGTTTAAAATATTTTATTAATTTTTTAATAATTTTTTTATTTTTTTATTAATTTTTTATTTTTTTAACTCATTTTTTTTTAATAAATTAAAAAAAAAAGAAAGAAACAATTTTTTTAAAAAAATAAATTCATAAAATATTTTAAATATTTTTTATTTTTTTATTTTTTAAAAATTAAAAATATAATATTATTATATAAATAAAAATGTATAATTTATTAACATCTATTAACATAAAAATAAATGAAAAAATGTTAGCCTTATTTTTTTAAAAATTATTAATAAAATGAATATAAAAATGAAAGATACAAAACCGGTTTCGTGTCGGTAAAAGGCCAGTACAATCAGTGTCGTCGTTACGTCGCTTTCCATTGCTACGTGCTCCTCACTGCTGAGAAAAAAGGATTTACACTTGACACCAAAAAAATATATATATAATAATAATATTTGATTAATTAATTTTAATAAGAGTAAAAGAAACGCAGAGTGAAGCTAATACTATCGATATCTAAATACGAAAACAAGAAAAAAAAAAAAAAAAACAAGAAAGAGCGTCTCTGTTTTCCGATTTCCCTCTGATACTGATACTGATAGTCTTGCTTGTTTTCTTCTTTTCTACTATTTTTCTTTGCTTTACTAATTCAATAATCGTAGCATTAATTGCTCTGTCCAATCCATCCACTCAACTCGCGGTGTCTACTTTGCACTTCGTTCAGAAGATTAGATCACAATTCGCACGGTTATTCTCGTCCATTGCGTGGATCGTGATCGTGGTGCTGGTGCTCGTGCATGAAAGAAAAAGGTAATTTCCGATTGCAAAGTACGGCTAATTCCAGTTATAAATTAATTTTGTTCGTCTTTCTCTGCGCTTTTGGTTGGCTCAAAATCGGCAAGTTCTGTTCTATGTCAAGTGTAAACGCTGCCGTTCCTCGTTCTCATTTGCTGGGTTCGAATTTAGGGACTTCACGTTCATCAACATAATAGTCGAATCTTTGATCTGTTTGCGTACGAGTTGACTCGTTGAGCAGGGACATCCTGACTGGTTCCCCCGCTTCACTTTTCGTATTTGGTCCGTTTTTATAAGCTAGGACTAGGAGAGGAGTTGACTTGTGGAGACCTGATCTCATAAGTACAACACTAGACAGCTTGGGTTTTCAATTTTTCATTGTTCTTTTTTTTTTTTTCTTTGCTGATATTTTTTTATTTAGGGTGTAGTTTTTCCTGATATTGCAGGCTGAAAGGCGTGGAATGCTGTGAGGGGTGTCATCATGAACAAAGGACCACTTCTCGAAATTGAACCCAAAGAACTCAAATTTATATGTGAGTAAATCTTCAATAACTTTTTCATTTATGCATGCTGCATTCCAGTGCTTTTAGTTCCTATTCAGTGGCCTTTTTAATCAGAAACACTTGTTTTGTATTGTTTTTCCATTTGAAGATAGCTCATGAGGTTCTTTTTTTGGTTGGGTAGTAACTTGTGTGTCTATTTGATCAATTGACTAATATGCCTCAATATTTTGCCTTTACAGTTGAATTGAAAAAGCAAATTTCATGCTCAGTTCAGTTGACTAATAACACCAGCCACTATGTTGCTTTCAAGGTCCGGGCACCTGTCTTTTTTCCCCACTCCTTGATATTGTGGTAGAGATAAACCATTTAGTTATGATATTGGCAGGTCAAGACAACATCGCCTAAGAAATACTCAGTGCGACCAAATGTAGGAGTTCTCAAGCCAAAATCTACTTGTGAATTCATAGGTATAACTCTATCTTGTGTGTTTGTATGTTATTTTTTCTCTTAACACTTTGACTTGTTATTCTTTAGTGTCATAAAATCAGCGTAAAATGGATGTTATATGATTGAGTGGGACGATTCAATTATTGTTCTGGTTGGTATCAGAAAGAAGTATTTGTGGTCCACTGATGCAACTCAACCATATTCGTAATTGATACTCTCTTGAGTAAGTGTAGTCATTGATGATAGATAATTTTTGGATAGGTTCCATATGTACATGAAGTTGGCACCTTATGCTAGAACCACAAAAAAAATTTGATATTTGTTTATGATTTTCTCTTGGATTGCTTTGCATTGCATTTCAATTATAAATGTTGTGCTTCAAACTTAACCTAGAAGTTGAAGCTGGCACCTTTTCAGAAATCTCAGTTGGCCAGTAACAACAGTTGGAAATGAATCCACACATTTGGGAATTTATTCTTGCTTCTTGGTTTCTTATCCCCCCAAAATTTAATCTTTCTTGTTTTTATTGCATCAAACTAGTTACAATGCAAGCTCAACGAGTAGCACCTATGGATATGGTGTGCAAGGACAAGTTCTTAATCCAGAGCACAATTGTTCCTCTTGGAACAACTGACGAAGATGTTACTTCCAGCTTGGTATGGATATGTATTGGGCTGTGATTTAATACTCTGGCAGCTTTTCTTTTTAATTTCTATTTTTTAATTTACATTTCTAACTGTTGTTTTTTATGACAGTTTGTCAAAGATGACAGCAGATATGTTGAAGAAAACAAGCTGAAAGTGGCCCTGATCAGCCCACCTGATTCACCAGACCTCTCTCCTATTAATGGAGGCTTCAAGAATGGGCTTCATCATGAAAATGATGAGATATATAGTAGAGATGAAGTCTCATCCCCAGAACCCATGGTTAGAAAAAAGAAAACTTCCTTGATGTTTGGGTCTAGTTCTTTCCCTTCCCCCACCTCTGTCTTTTTCATCTAAATATTTCATATTCTTGAGAAAAATCATTGAATTTGTTAGTTACATATTTGAAGGGCTTGCCAGTTATTATTTGTGGATAGTTATTTTGATAATTTTAAGAATACACTGTTATGGAATTTCGTAAAACACAATGATTTTTTAGCAATCTTGGACCTTTTTCCATCTTCCCTTTTTCCTTGAGTCCTGTGGGAAGGCATTCTCTTTGATCATGTTATCAATTCCTTTCTTTTATGGTTGTCACCTTTGACAGTATCGTTGCTCTCCTTTGCAATTGTGTGGGTTATCAATTCCACAAGTTCAGTTCATACTTATTAAATATGCCATTGTAATGTCATATTCTGCTATGTCAGGTTGTTAAGAATGCAGAGCATAACATGGTTACTGAGGAATTAAAGCATGAAGATTGTATGGAGTTGAAGCCAGAGCCGAACACTATGAAGGATGTAGAGGAACTGAAGCCAGAAAAAGAAGCTGAGTTAAAAGTGTCAAAAGATGTGGAGTTGAACAGCGTAAAGGATGTAGAGGAATTGAAGCCAGAAAAAGAAGCAGAGTTAAAAGTTTCCAAGGGTATAGAGGAGCTGAAATTACTGGAAGCTATTGAAGAGATGAAGTTAAAACTAGATGAACTGGAGTCAAAGCTAAATGAGGTCAGTCATTCCACCATTCTACTGTGAAATCTTTTATCCGGCTGCATATGCGACATGCTTCCCAGCAAATTGCATGTTGAAGCATTAGGCTATAGGAACATTTCCTGCAAGGCTGCAACCATATCGAGAGTTTGGTTTCTAATGCCTCATCTTAGCACTCTTTTTGGGGATATGTTTTCATTTGGGAGGTTTGAAATGTCGTTTAGACCCTTCCCAGCTTACTGTAATGTTTGTTGGCACATATGTTAAATTATATGGTTTCACAGACTTTTGTGTGATTATTAATATTAACGAACTTGTTTGATCTTTATATAGATTGTTTTCCCCTCCCCTTTTCTATGTATTTTTGGATGTGTGGGGGTGTAATTTGTATGGCACGATTGAGGCCCATCATTTGGTATGACTGGTATTAAAAGACTTGTCAGTGTCTAGGTTGTGCTGCAAGAGTTGCTCGTTGGTTCTGATAGGAGATAATTTTTCTTAAATATTGCAAAATTTGTATAATACTTTTCCTTCAAATTAGAACTCGTATATCCGTTTAGGTTTGATTAGTTTAGTTGAAAACTCATGACACTCCTATATACTCAATCCTGTGTAAAAATATTTCTAGTTTTACTTCATATGTTATAACATTAGTGATGAAGCAATGGTGATTATGATTTTTCTCATATTAAAATTCAATGGATGTTTGTGATAGTGGTACTATCCTAATCTGTATTGATTTAGCTAAAGCGATGATCAAATTTCTGGCTTCCTTTGCAGGCTGGAGGAACAATATCAAAGCTAACAGAGGAGAGGAGGCTAAGCAATCAAGACACCAAAATCTTGCAAGAAAAACTAGTAAGCTTGTGAACCACTGTATTGAAATTGTGCAATTTTTCTACTCGAGAGTCTCCTTGTGTAAAACTTGATTAGACTTCACTTCTTGACTGTTATGCTGACTTGTTGTATACTTTCCAGGCAGATCTGATTAGTAGAGGTCCAAGAAAAGTTCAAGTCGGGTTCCCCCTTCTTTATGTCTGTATGGTGGCGCTTATCTGTGTCTTCTTTGGATACCGTTTACACTCTTGATACTTGAGGGATCATCTGCATGAAGCTGCTAACATTTTTGAATTGGTTCAAGTTTGTTAATAGCAGAAGTTTAGGCATAAATCCATTTTAAATCTAGAAATGTGATAGAGGATCTGTACTTTTGTGGGTCAGTTGTGTTCGTTCTGACCTGTCTAGTCCACAATCATGTGTGTCCTTGCCTTTGTATATGTAAAATACCCAGATGAAAAGGTTGTAAAGGTAACAGACTATGAGATTATATAGCAGTCAGGAAGATGACTTTTGTGATTAGTGGAAACTGTTGTGGGCTACTTGAGTTTGCATTGATATCTTTTTTGTACCCAACTTTGATGAGTTTTTCTGCGGAGATACTGATAATTGGTGGCGGCATAAGTGAGCAGCACCCGTGACAGAGCGTCAAAGTTCAATGTTTTTTTTTTTTTGCGTCAAAGTTCAATGTTGAGAAAAACTATTTGTAGAAAGTTAATTTGCCTCTCTTTTGTTTATAAAAAAGAAGTTACATTTCTTTCTTTGACGACACAAGTTCGAAACATTTCCTCGTTTTATTGCCAACGTCCATTGCAAGTGTCATCTAATAACCCGTTAATAATATAAAGGGTAAGTTATTCAAACTCTTCTTTTATTTACTTATTTTTTTAATAAACTCATATATGTTTTTTATAAGTACTTAGATGGATATCTATTTTTAATAAATTTATGTATAGTGTGTTTTTAAAATATAAGAAATATCTGTGTAAGTATTGTAAAGGTATGTGTAAATTTTGAAAATATATAAAAAAATGTGTAGATTTTGAAAATAAAAAAAAAAGTTTGTGACAAAACAAGTAAATGAAGAAGATACTGAAATAATTTACTCTAATCTAAAATTATATTTTTGTTTGATGTGAAAATTTACTTTAAATTTGTCTCAAATAGATACGACAGAAGGACACCTAATCACTCAAATATGAAAATAAGTGTGTATTTGAATTATAATTTACAAATTTAATTTTATAAATTTAATTTTGATCAGAAGTAAATTTAAGTAAAGTAATTTATGTTTGATAAAAAATTATATTTAATTCAAAAATAATAAATAGTTACTTCAGATCAAACGATATTTTGAAGTTATAATTATATTTGACAAATGATGTAAACGTCAAGATAAATAAAATAAAAAATAAGTAAAAACGTATATAGATATCTCAAAATTAATTTGAGTGGAGTAAAAATGCTCATCCAAACACACTCTAATCTTTTGTTTGGACGACAGAAAAGAAAACGAAAGAATAGAAAAAATTTTAAATTTTGAAATAAAAAAAATCTAGAAGAGAAAATTTTAAATTTTTTATTTCTATTATTTTCTTTTCTCTTTATATTTTCTTTTGATTTAAATTAAAAAATTAAAAAAATTTCTTTCTTTTCTAATTTTCTTTTCATCCAAACAATAAGTAAGCAGTAAAATGTGACATTCTAAAACTTGAATATAAAAAGTTTCTGATTGGCCCGAAAACCAAAATTGAAAATACAGTACAAAGTTTCTGAATCTGGATGCCTGAGAAGTGAGATCCGTTAATTGTTGTAACTTGTCAATGATTGACCAAATAAAGAAAAACAAATTGAAATTAGTCGTTTCGGCTGCGCAAGTGTAGCGACTTTCATTTCAATGTTTAGTTAATTATTCATAAATTTTAGTGTGATATATTTAAGTAATGAAGTGACAATATGTTTGAGCATTTAATTTTAGAGAAAGTTAATAATTTTTTTATTATGATTATGTAGTTTAGATTAGAAGCATGAATTTTATTATTTTCATCTAATTTTTTTTATCATGATTATGTAGCTTATATTAGAAGTATGAACTTTATTATTGTGTTTAGCACAAGAGATCATGTAATAAGTTTATGCACAATAATTTATATAAATAGATATATTTAGTAATGAGGAGAGACTCGTATAATAATATATTTTCGATATCTTTTAACATGTAAGATGAAAGAAGACTCTTTTCATCTCAATACGAAGATAAACCATTAATTTTAATAAAAATATACAGTAAAATTAACAATAGCCTACCAACGTAGAATTCCTAAATTCAAATAAGTTATGTAATTGTTATTAATGAAAGATCAATCAATTAAACCAACCTTCATTTATTTATGGGTATTATATATAATTTCTTGTATTTGATTTTTTTATTCTAATTCTACCCCCTGCATGTATTGATTATCTACAGCATTAATTTTCTATTAACCTAAGCAAGCGGGGTATACTTCAATGCGTCATCGAAGAAATGACGCATTGTGCTTCTATTACAACAGTTTTTTAAAAAGTAAAAAATATTTTTAATAAAGTTACAAGCATTTTTAATAAATTATAATATCTTAAAATAAAGTAATTTTAAGTAATTTTAAAATTTTCAAGTAATTTTATTTTACAATACAATAACTATATTCAAAATATATTTACCTTTATCAAAAATTAATGTATCTCATACAATTTATCTATATACATATGTCAAATTATCTTGAGAAGCAATTAATAACGTTATTAAATGCTATTTCTAAAAATAAAAATATTCTTAAATACAAATAAACTTTTAAAATTATTCAAGTATCTATATCTATATACATATGTAAAATTGCCTTAAGAAGTAATTAATAATATTAGTAAATGCTATTTCTAAATATAAAAGTATTCTTAAAAACAAATAAATTTTTAAAATAAAATGTTAAAATGGTCAAATTAAAAAAGAAATTAATAAAATTACTTTAAAAAGTAATTAATAATATTATTAATATTATTTCTAAAAATAAAAAGATTCTTAAAAACAGATAAACTTTTCAAATTATTCAAGTATCTTCCATATACATATCTAAAATTACCTTGAAAAGTAATTAATAATGTTATTAAATGTTATTTTTAAAAATAAAAATATTCTTAAATACATATAAAATTTTAAAAGAAAATAATAAAATAGTCAAATTAAAAAAGGAATTAATATTAAGATATAAATTTTGATAAGATGAAAACTTTTAACTAATGGTAAATAGCATATAAAAAAATATTAGAGTGTAATTATTAATGAAATAGTAAAAATAAAAAATTTAAAATAATCTATATATATATATATATATATATATATATGTAAAATTGCCTTAAAAAGCAATTAATAATGTTATTAAATATTATTTCTAAAAATAAAAATATTCTTAAATATATATTTATAGATAAACTTTTAAAATTATTCAAATATCTTTAATATTTTGTTAAAAGATCTGTCTTTTTTTTTTTTTGCCGTGTAACATTATTCATTATAAATTCAACCTAAGCCCTTCACACTCAGTCACAGATTACAGAGAATATTACAACTTCCATTTCTAAATCCTACTACCTGGACATAAAGAATGGCTCAAGCTTCACTCAAGTTGGTTGCTTTTTCTCTTGCTGCAATTGTAATTCCTCTCTCTCTCTCTCTCTCTCTCTCTCTCTTCAACTTATGATACTACACTTTTGTATGTATATTTTTTAAAAGAAATACAGAATATATGATGGATCACTATTTTTATCTAGATGATATTTATTTTTTATTTTTTTATATAAAAAATATTAAAAACCTTAACATCAACAGGGAACGACAAAGGAGACCATCAAACACACCACCAAATATTGTAGTTATTGTCACGTAATTAATTATTAGCTCATTGGTGAAGATTCTCTTTTTTTTTTTCTCCATTTTAGCAACATTTTCCCTCTCTCTTGTTTGAATTTTATTAGAAAAGTACCGTTAATCAATAGTTTCCCATCATTATAAAAGTGCAAGATTACCATTTTCTTCTCATTGATTGCAAAGAGGGATTTATGAAATAACTATTTTTTGGTAAATTTATTTAATTGAATTACTTTACAAATTTTTCCTTTTAAAAATAAATGTAACTATTTTTAAAATTCAATGTTTATTTATTTATTTTACAGTTAGCTTTCGCAATAGCAGAAGAGAATGGAATCATCCCGAATGATCTAAGCAAATCAGATTCGGATTCGGATTCACATTGTTATTATCAGTGCATACTTGGATTTTGTGGGTGCGGTTGTACCACGGCGAAAGGTGTCTAGAGTTTGTTTTCTATTAAGCCATGTCACATTTAATTATTTACCTGTAATTTTTCATAATCACTTTTACAAAAAGCATGAACCGTTAGTACAATGAATTTATGGGACTCAAATGCTTTGCAGGTATGAAATCAACGGTGGCATCACAAGATGCAATCTGCAAATCAGACTCGGACTGTGAGTCACAATGCACTCACAAGTGCGAAAATGGATCGTGTTTTTGTAGTTGTGGAATTACAAAGTAAACCATTTACATCTAAGGTCCCGTTCGAAATATTATGTAAAAGAAATATAATATAGTATAATTAATATTATTTATTTTTATATAATATTTAAATAAAATATTAAATAATATAATATTCGGTCAAAATAATTTTATTTAATTTTAATTTTATAATAAATAAAAGTAAAATTATTTTATATTATATTATATTATATAATTAATTTTAAATAAAATTATTTTGACCGAATAAATTATTATTTAATATCTTGTTTAAATATATGTTTTATTAATTATACTATATTATCAATATATTGTATGGTGTACCAAACGGGACTTAAGTATATGTTTGATACGAGAATAAAAATAAAAATAAACTTTTTATGAATTAGTTTTGTAATGGATTACCAAAACTCAATAGATTGTATATATAAAACTCATCTATAAAAAAATTATTCTTACTTTTATTACCGTAAACATACATTAAATAAAATAGATTGTAATGGATTACTAAAAAGAAAAAACAAAATAGATTGTAATGGAATAATTGACAGTATCATATAATGGATGTTACCCACTACATGCTTTCCAAGCAATGTCTCAAAGCAATCCCTACTCTTTAGGTATTATTAAAATCCCTTCACGATTTTCATTTAGGAACAATCATCCTAAATGATTAGTTTATTCGAAAAAAAAAAACTCATAATTTAAATATTATATTAAATTTATTTATTTATTTAATGTGAAATCAAAGAGACGTACAAGCATAATTGCAGTTGAAGAAGAGTCATTTGACAAACACAGCGAACGTGAGAGGCTGAGAGCAATGGTTTTCTAGTACTTGATCATTTTTAGAGGTGAAGCTACATCAATTTAAGAACGGCTAAACTCTTAAGCAAAAATATATTAAATTTATTATGATTTATTTTTTGAGAGTCATATTTTACGACTCTGATTAAGAAAGATTTCGTTTATAAAACAGTTTAAATGAATCAAATGTTATAAGATATTTTTAATTTATATAAAAAAATATATTAAAATTAAATTGATAATTATTAAAGAATAAAAAACACAATCATTTTTAGATGGATGGAGTGTTCTTTTTGTTAAAAAGATGGATGAAGCGTTTCGATAAACATGGAAAATGATGAAAATAACTTATATTAAATTTTTTTAAGGATGCTTTGATTTCGAAATCAAATTTTGTTCAAAAATACAATTTGTTCTTAACTTTAATTTTTTTTTTGGGTACAGGTCTTAACTTTAATTTTCTTTCTTTCTTTTAACATTAAAATTTAGACCTCTTTTATAATAAAAAAAATTATGAAAATAAACTCATGATTGGTTTTTGGACATCGAAATAAACTCACTCGAATTCTAAACAATAAAAAAAATTCCAAACAATAAAACGCTCACGTTGAAGAGGACCAAAAAGCCCTATTTTGGCTTGTCGGCCCCAGCCCACTTTCAACTTCAAGAGCGTCCTAAACTTGAAGGCCTGCATTATGACCAAAAAAAATATAAGGAGGCCTGCATTGTAAAGCAATGGACGAGGAGGAATCTGCGGTGTTGTTCTGGATCTAGGTGAGGGAAGTACGATAGCTAATCAGAGTTCACACTGATTCTTCCATTTCCATAGCTTAGAGGCGAGAGAGAGAGACAGAGAATGGTGAGGGAAGTGTCAGAGAGTTGCGTGGATAGTCTACTGACGGAGATGGTTGCGTGCTATTGCAATCGATTCTACGCCAATAAGCCCGAGCTCGCCGCCCGCAGGATCGAGGCCATTGGATATCAGGTCGGTCACCAGCTCTCTGAAAGGTTGTTATCTAACCCTAATATCAGCCCCTTTTCCCCCTAAATTCCCTTTCTTTCTTTTTTTTTTTTTACAAAAAATATTTAGTATAAAAAGAATAGTGTTTCTCGATTCATCATGTACATTTTGTTGAAGTTTTCAGTTGTGTAGATCTATATCAGTTCATTTAGATGAAGTTGTATCATGAAATTCCGGATGGAGAGCTATGCTGAGACACGCACAAGTTTTATATTTGGAATCCTTCGAACTCGAGTAACCATGTGATATTTATTATTCGATTGGTGTTCATTCTGTCAATTTCGTGTACATGAATCCGGCTAGTTTTTATTTTGGGTGGATCAGTTTGCATCTGATATTGTTTCAATTTGATTCAAGGCCCTTTTGGGGGTTAATTTCTATTTCTATCTTTATTGGAGAAATTTAATTAGAAACTAGGAGTAGGAGGCAGAGGACAAAAGATCCTCTCAAGAGAAACAATAAGGAAAGAAGAAAAAGCAGAAAAAACTCATCTAGTAAGCAAAACACCAGTCAAGTCCAAGGATGGGGGGAAGAACTTTGCTGGGCTTGTGGATTTGCAACTAATCATTTGTATCCTTTTGTTGAGTTCTGCTGCCCAATTGAAAGTCTTCACCTTAGACGGAGCCGCTGATTTCCAAAGAGACATTGGCATTCTCCACAGAATAAAAATTGCAAATGGCATGATAATGTAGGGAGGATAAATGGTATATAACCAAGGATGAGAAATTGAGGAAACAAAAAATCGCACCTACAATTCCTCCTGATACATATATACAAGCACATCTCCAAACCTAAAATTCATTAAAGGAAGGAACGAAATATACCCTTGGAAGATGAACTTCCATTAGACTGGAGTTAGAGTGAGTGGCATTTTTCAGCCATTCTCCTTTCTTGAGTGGGTCAGTGGTAGAAAATAGGAGGATTGAAGGTTCATTGAGTGTATGAGAGGGTAAGGGGGATTTGCACGTAATAGGAGGGGATTTAGGGTCACATTGGCGGCTGTTTGGGTTTTGTGAACGGTACATGCGTGAATAGGGTTCTGAGTTTGATGCTTTTTAGGGAAAATTCATGCAAGGAACAATTAGGATTTTGATAGGTTGAATTGTTATTGCTGTCTGGCAAGGGAATGAGCTCTGGTAGTGAAGAAAAAAAGTAAGGAAAACAAAGTAGAAATGGAGTAGAAGAAAAGAAAACTAGGTTTTAGGACTAGGGTTTGATTTCACCACACAACTGAGAAGAGAGCAATTTGCTGCCATAATTCATAAGTCTCAATGTCTCATCATCTCAAAAGAAAATGTTACAACCGTTTCCTATTACTTTTTTGGGTGTAGCTGTTGGAACTCCTGATTGTTAATTCCTTAAATGGCTCTCAATTAAAATGTTTAATTGAAGTCAAACCCTAAATTAATTATATTCTTATATGTCTATTCACTTTTAATTGAGGGTAATTTAAGAAATTATAATTAAAAATAGTTAGTGTGGAGTGTGAATAGCAATTGGGAGTACCAATAGCTTCAACTTATTTTCTACAAAATTAGGAATAAAATCCTTCAAGGATTGTGACTCTCTACTACTACTAAGCCCTTAAGGGAAAGTTGGACATCAAAAGAAAATCCAATAACACATAAGTAATGTTAACCCAGGCCCAAAAACAACCACGACCAGGTAATATCAAGATTACTAAAATACCCTTAGAACTGAAAATATAAAATTAAATAAAGTAACAACTTACTAACAATAATAAACCTAAATAATAGTGATCTAGTAAGGTTATGGAATAATACAATAAGCTCCTAAATCAAAAGTAAACCAAAATACTAAGATAATCTTTAAGCTTATACTTTCTTGATGCTATGCTAGTGTGTCCCGCATCAGAATTTCTGACATTAGTAAAAGCAGACAAGTATCTTTAAAACTAAGTTCACATATGGCCTGAGCAATCTGCAAGTGAAGAAAATTAAAAAAAGACACAATGATAAATATCGAATTCGAAAATAAACCTTTAACATCACTTCATGATATTGATTATTTTGGTAGGCTAATTCTACATTATGGTTCTGTAGTTGATTATCATGAAATTTTAATGAATCGGGAAAAAATGTGGTTACGTTTTAACACTTCTCGTCAGGTATACCATGGAGCGGCCTCGGTTCAGTGATCATCTGGAGGCCATCAAATTCATCTGCAAGGATTTTTGGTCTGAGCTCTTTAAGAAGCAGATAGACAACTTGAAGACAAACCATAGGGTGAGTTCAAAGCTGAACTCAACAGGTGGTATATATTGTTTTTGATTGGGATGGTATTTACTTTTGCTGCAGGGCACCTTTGTATTGCAAGATAATAAATTTCGTTGGCTTGCACGGATATCAGTTGATCCTTCTGCTGATAATGGTAGTTCAGTTGAAGATAATTCTGCACCTACAGCTGAAAACAAGGCAGCACAAGCAATGAGCATGCATCTTTATTTCCCATGTGGGATCATTAGAGGAGCTCTTTCAAACTTGGGAATTCCTTGTGCAGTTTCTGCAGATATATCAAACCTTCCAGCATGTGCGTATTTTTTTTTCTTGTTTTTCCTTGTCTCTTTCTTGGATAAAAAGAAGTCTGTTTAGCTAAGAGTTCTTTTCATTTTGAATGTTTTCTGGATCTACATGTTATACCTTTCAAGGTAGGGTAGTGATTGTCTCCCATTGGGTGTGAGAGGTATGAATAATCTGAGCTGTTTGGAAAAAAAGTTCAAGTGGGGTCCAGTTGATATCTAATGGCACACAGTGAGAAGTTTAAGAGTGTGAGAGTATCATTATTATTTAAGTATCATTGTTAAATTTTGATTATAGTTTTCTTGATCAAATTTATGATGGGTGAAGTTGTCCACATGTGTGTGTGTTTGTGTGTTTTTTTTTTTTAAAATAAAATTTTGTTCAAACTTGTATGCTTTTTCAAATTGATGAACTATTCTTCGTCAATGACTGATTAACTACAGAAAAAACCAAAGTCTGGAAAAAAAGTTTTATGTTGTAGTTGATTAAGGTCCTGCTTGATGATAATCATGTCGCTAAGTTGGTTATCAAATTATTTGGGATCTAAGGATCTTTTCATCATGGAATAAAATTATTAAAGGGTGTTGACAGTAAAGTTGAATACTTTGATTCTATCAGCCCCTGCAATAATTGCTCCAATTTAGGAACTTTTAGTTTGTGCTTGTTTCTGGGAGATTTCTGTGATTCGGTAATATTTTCATCCATGTTTGTTATTTTTGGACAATTTCAAATAAGATTGTTTGTCCTCACACATATGGACATCAAAATTGAGGTTAAATTTGACCTTGCCTTGTTTATATCTATTAAAGCATCTCAGCTAGCCTGTTCTATTTTCAGCATTAAGATTTTTAGTAAATCCAGTAGACCCTGTTCACGAGGGTGTACCTTCATGCCCCTGGATATTACTGATGTAGCTTGATCTGAAATTTTAGCATCATTCATTTAATTGGTCTCTATTTGGAATACACGATGCTGTTATTGTCATAATATTGAAGCTTGTTTCGCTCTATTGAGTTATGACAAACTATTGTCATTGCAGTGTGCTGATTCTTTTGGTTTGTGTCAAAGATGCAGTTCCAAATATCTTTCTGCATGATGTGAACTATATTTATATGTTTGTGTCTGAAAATTTGCCTTGTATGCATGATTTACTCTGATCATTTATCTTCTGTGCATCACTGAGCAGGTTCATTTGTGGTCCGCATAAAAGCTTGATGAGTTCATTGTTGTATTACTGGTGGGAGTGGAAGCATTAGCATTTTTCAAAACAATGCTTTGATGTCGACGAGCTCTTTTGTCATAAATTTGCTGGACTGGGGAATGTTTCTTTGCCATCTTTAAACTATGAAATATTATTGGCTTGTTGTATAGGAAGGGATCCTGAGGAAGTATTTTGATAAATGAAGACTTGTTCTTTCAGATGCAGATTCTATGGAGATTACAATGATATCGTGTTTCCTCACAAATTATGGTGCTTTGTGGAAGAACGTTGGGAATTTCAGTCATTGTAATGTTGTTGCCGTTGTATGGAATAAATGCTATCCTTATAATTTTAAAACTTTTGGATCTTATTTGATTTGCTTGAACGTGGCTTCTTTATAAGATGAGCTTAAACTAATCCATTGGGAAACATTTGATTATGAGGGATTTGATCTGATTTAATATTTTGCCATATTCTATAGCAACATTAGAGTCACTGCAAGGGTTTCGGGATTTGTTGGTGGCGAAGCTTGGATGCATCTGAATTGGACGCACAAGCCGAGTTATGCAAGGTATAACAGGGCGTGGAAAAGTTTTTATGGCATCCCATTAAAAGGGGACAGGGTTTTTCGGGCATTAAAAAATGTTAATGTTGGTTTCATTTTTTGTGTTTGGTCCATTTACTTGTGCAGGGTCTCTTCTAATTATCTGGTCAATTGTGTCTATGTATTAAAAAGTAATATGACTCATGAATTTTGTAATAACTTTAATGTTTTCAGATCTATAGTTGATATTATAATAACTACAAGCTTCTACGATATGTAGTTTAGCCGTGATTGTGGGTAGATTTTTATAGTTTGGATCATGATTAACAAGAAAGATTACCTTAATCTCTAGTCTTTATGACTGAACTAATTATGTTTGGTAACTAAAATAAATCATGTGTACGGCATCAAAATTTTCAAAGCAATGCATTTTTCTCTAGTGGCTTGCGAATTGTAGAAAGGAATCACATGCTTGACCAAGCAGACTCGAATTTCCATGTTCTTACAGACTAAGCATATCATTCTTTTTTTGTTTTTTAATTAGGAGTACTCTATAGAATTAAATGATAATAATATAATTTGTTTTATGAGATAGGATTTTTCAGAATTGAATCGTAATTTTTTATGTATAAAAACGTAAAATATTTTTATTACGCTAATACTTTATGAGATACGTCATGTCATTTATGTGTTTTGTTTCTCTTAACCAGAGTGAAGTGATTGAACTTCATAATATGAAAAGAGATAGTATAAGTAGCCATGAATATTTATGCAAATATCTAAATTTAAAATTTTCATCACTTTGGAGGCGTAACAATCTCGCTCATTGCGTAATTTGATTATAAATAATGCTCATTCTACAATTTGTGATGGGAAAAATGTCTGCACAAATTTGACAAAATGGGTGTGAAGAAAGATAACAATAAAGAATAATATTATTTATACATATATTATTTTCATAAGTTTAACATTTCTGAGGCCTTATTTATAGGCATTGAAATAGTTAAATTCAAGAGTGATCACGGTTTGGTTCGGTTCAGTTTTGAGGGGAAATTTAAACCGAACCGAACCAATCGGTTCACCCATTAGATCAACCAATTGGTTTGGTTTCTGCTAAAGAACCGAACCAAACCAAATCAAATCGATTGAAATCGGTTTAGTTCGGTTTAGTTGATCGGTTTTTATTTTTGTTTTTTTTGCTGAATTTGGCCCAAATAAGACATAAATTAGGATCAATTTTAATGTTCAAATAAATTCTTAATTCAAATAACAGTCAATATTTATAACTAATATGATACCAATTGTCAAATATTAATTTAAGTTTATGTTACAGTAACAGTCTTTATCAGAAAATTTCATAAGTTTTAAGTTTAATTTGATAATATTCTCAAACTTATATTTTAAATATTAAAATTATGAGAATGACATTTAGACAAAATAAATTTATACTATGTCATGTATAATAATAATGCTATTGTAACATATAAAAAATAATTTAAATTTTAAGAAATATAAGTGTAATATCACATATAAAAAATAATTTATAATTATATATTATTATCTTTGGTTTAGTTTGATTTTCAAAATTAAAATTGAGAATCGAACTGAATGATTAGTTTTTGATAAAAAATAAAAAAAATAATTTTGATCGATTTTAATCTTCTTTTTTATTTTATTTAAATTAAATTAGTTTTGAAAACCCCTAGTTAGATTTCACTTTAACTCTTTTTAACTATAACCTTTACATAATTTTTCTGTTAATAATAATTTTGTACAACTAAAAAAGTGGACGATGTGAGTGTTACATAAATTGCACACCTCATAATTTATACTCTTTTACTTGACATTAATAATTTTATATAAAATTATATATAACTTAAAAAATTTTCATAATAAATATTTTCTTATTTTTGATTTGTTTTGAGGAAAGGATGAGCGGGACGTTGTTTCTATCTGACCGTGCCAGTGACGCCACCAGCCAATTAACGAAATCAAAAAGCACTAGCCGCAGTACAAATTGCGTGCAACTCATGCTCACCCAAAATTCTTCTATCTTATGGTTTTTTCTAACTTCATAATAATGAATGTAAGATAAATACTATTAATTATTTAAGATAATTGTATAAAAATTTTAAAAATTATTAAATAATTTTAATTATAAAAAAATATAATATAATTATATTAAATTATTCTTTATTTTATTTTATTAATATTTTTTTAATTTTATTTACTCTATTAATTTTTTATTCATTAAAAAAAATAAAGACATAATTTTAAAAAAAGTAATTAATATTTCTTTAGTATTATCAAATAATAAATATTTTAAAACAGAAGAAGTATATAATATCATATTTGATATCATTTTTATAGATTTGTCCAACGTTTATTTTTATAGACTTCGACTTTGATACAAAAATTTCTCTATGCTCACGTAATTCAAATCATTTTTCCTTTTTTTTTTTAGCAATTGCGGTATGGCGTGCAAACTAGTAAAATTATTCCCTAAAACAACTTATTTAATAATTTTATATTCTCTTAAATAATTAATTTAATAATTTTTATAATTAAATAAAAAATATTAAATATATTTTAAATTTATAAGACATTAAATATTTATAATTTTTATTTAATATATTTTTATTATATAGTATTAAAAATTAAATTAAAATAAATAATTAGTCTTTATAATTCTATTCGATTTAAATTTTGATCTTTATATATTTTTTTCTATAAATATCAATCTTTATAATTTTATTTATTTAAATTTTAATATTTACTGTTAAGGTATTGATATTTATATTTTTTAAATATTTAAATTTAATTCTTATAATCTTTTTTTAATAATGTATTGATTCTTATTTTTTATAAAGATTTATTTCTATAACTTTTCAATTATTAAGATATTAGTTTTTGAGAAACTAAAATTTCCGTGAGTGAAATGATAAGAATCAATATTTAAAAAAATTTATAAGAACTAAAATTTAAATTAAGTAAAATTATAAAAATTAAGTATATATTTGAATTAATTTATTTTATGATTAAAATAATTTATAATTAAAATTTTATTAAAAAAATTAAAAAAAAATAATTTTTTTTTAAAAAATTATGTCCAGACATACACTAATTATTTATTTTACCAAAAAAATTAAAAATAACATTTAAGAAGATATATTATTATTCGTAATTTTTTTTCTGAGTTATTAATTAAAAAAAATTTAAACCCAGACTAATATGACATCGAGGTCCCATTAATGCCCACCCACTACTCAACCTGATTGTGACGTTTATTATCATTTGTCACTATTCAGAAGAGTTGTTTATTACTCCACTCTGTCTCGACTCCTTCAGCCAATCAGTCCCTCACATCACACGTAACTTTCTTGGCTTTGTAATTCGTTCCTGGAATTGTTGAATGCTTTGATGCTCACCCCTCACCACGACAATTTTCTTCCCTTGCTCTTCTGGCCGATATCTTCTTGTCTTGTTCCTTCTTGTTACCTCTGACTCGGACCCATATTTGATATCTGCATATTCCAATTCCCTTTTTCTCGATTATATTATATTATGTTTCTTCCCCTTGGATTCTACTTGCTTTTGTTTTCTCTGCTTTTGGGAGCTGTGGTTAGTGGTTACAGGGTCGGAGTGGGTAATGACTTGCCACCAGCTGCAACTCTTGGATGCCTCTTACTCTGTAATGGTCGTCAACCTGTGTGAGTCGTGAGACGTTACTTGGCTTGGCTTTTGCTTCTCTGATATAGTTTTGTGGGCTGTTTCTGTCGTCCTTTCGAATGGGTAGCATGGGAGTGACGAATTTTTCTGTTGTGATTTGTGCTCCATTGATGAGCCAATCCGTTGAGCAAATTGTTGGTGACATGCACCGGGCAAAGGCACAAGGTGCAGACATAGTTGAGCTCAGGCTGGACTGTATCAGCAACTTCCAGCATCGCCGTGACCTTCAAATTATCCTCACAAATAAGCTGCTGCCTGTGCTCCTTGTTTATCGGTGATACATCTCTTACCCTGTTTCTTTAGCCAAGGAAGACATGTTGTGTCTAGTATCAACTTACCCACATGTTTTGTCTAGTGTCTATCTTCTTTAATTTTCTTTGCTTTCACATATGCTTGCTTAATCATCTGTGTTCAGTATATCTGTTTTACTTTTCTGAAGGCCAAAATGGGAAGGTGGTTTATATGACGGCGATGAGAACACGCGGCTGGAAGCATTACAGCTGGCTCTGGAATTGGGGGCTGACTTCATAGACGTTGAGCTCAAGGTACTCTTTTTCATGATGATGAAATTTCCATGTTGTTCATCGCACCAAATGGTTTGTTTTCTTTTCTTTTTCCTCGTCTGTTACCGTCTACTTTCAAAAGTGAAATACTTGCCAAATGCCAAGAACATACGGGAAAACGCATTTTACCACATTCAACTTTACTTTACTTCGTGTGCAGTTAGTCCTTAAATTTAAAAAACAGGTCAGTAACTTGCAAACGTGTGTGATTTGCTCCTGAAGTGTGATGTCCGTTAAATATTTTATGAAATTTGTCACGTGCACCTCACGTGTTATGGTTGATACAGTGGCAAATTCCGTCAATTATTTAGCGGGTGTCACATTTAAAGAACAAATCGCACATGTATATAAGTTAAAGGATCTTAATATACATTCTTTTAAGTTAAAATAGAGTTTTCCCATAACATAATGACATGAACGCGATAGCGTTTCTATGCCTCTAGTTGTGTGATAGATTGCTTCTGTTCTAGCGCGTCCGTCATAGGTCCAATTTGAGATAAAGAACCAAGAAAACGATGCTTTTTTAGATTGGCCACGACATGCCTCCCACTGGGTTCTTTATCATTTAGAATCATAATTACCGTAACAATTAACACAGAAAAAATTTCGTCTTTAACACTTATAAATTGTTCACTGTGTGTATAATATTTTTTATTATTATGTAAACCTCCTTGACTTACATTATATATATGGTTGTTCAGCAGCTTCGCAACTTATGACCGTGGTGGAACATAAGAGAAATCATAAATAGTCATGACAAAATAATTGTTTCCTGCTATGTGGATGACATGACCCCCCCAGAAGAAGAACTGCGTCAACTCGTTACGCTCATGCAAGCCGAGCCGATATCATCAAACTTGTCACACGTGCAGCTGATATAGCAGAAATTACAATAATGTTTAACTTACTTCCCTATTGTCAGGCATGAAATTTTATTTATTTATTCATTTATTTAATAATTGGCAAGTGAACATTGGGAAGGGTTTTCCCTACTGAGCTAATGTTCACTGGCCATGAGAATTTATTTTTAAGTTTAGAATCCCCTTCCCAAATAGATTAGTGTAACTAATCACATGATTTAGTCGTTATTTGAATTTTCTGGGATCAACAAAAAATCTGGTTGTTGATGTTACATGGCAGACAGAAAAATGCTCCTTGGCAGGTTCGTCAATATTTATCATACACTTCTCTTGCAATAATCATGTTTCCAATATAAATTGTGCCTAGCAGAAGTACGTCTGGCACTAGCCATTTCCTGGAGGGGAAGGTTTCTTCTTTTGGGTTTGGCTCTGTAGGGAAACTATATAAAGAGAGAAGCATATCATTTCTAGTATAAAAAGATGGAAATCTGAGAGAAACAATGAACTTTTTCCTGTTCGGATCTTTTTGATGCGTTGCGTTATATCTTAAATCAAACCTAGTTTTCTCTCTCCTTTTTTAATATTAGTTGTTTCCAACATCTAGTGCTTATTCTGGTAACAATTTGCAGGTGCCATTAATTGCTTATTGAGGACTGATAAGCCAGCTTCTGTGTCCGAAATTTGGTGGGTTCTTTGTCTGTGGGTCTTTGGAAGGAAATCCAGTTCCTGGTCTACCTTCTCTTGACAGTCTCCAGAAAGCCTATAAATTGGAACTTGTAAATGTGGATACTAAAGTTTTTGGGCTCATCTCAAAACCAGTTAGCCACAGCAAAGGCCCTATATTGCATAATCCTTCTTTCAGACATGTAAATTACAATGGAATGTACGTCCCCATGTATGTTGATGATCTCAGAGTTCTTTAGCACCTATTCAAGCCCTGATTTTACTGGTTTTAGGTATGCCACGTGTTGACTATTAATCCACTTGAAAGTTGGGGTCATATTTCATCATTTGGGTGATTGGGTCCCATCATCCAGGGACTGCTCCTATTTGTTTTTGTGGTTTGCATGAGTCTCTTCTAAGACAATAACTTAAGCAGTTAAATTTCCTGTTACCATGGCGTTTTAATTATTTTGTTATCATATCAACCATTTAAGTGTTTGTATTTCTTTTTTCTTTGGTAATTTCTCATCTGCTGCTTCTTTCTTTTGTACTGCAGCGTTGGGATTCCATACAAGGAAGATGTTTCAAGGTTTCGCGATGAAGTCCATCCACTTGCTCAGGTTGGCTTATTCTTCCAGAATAATGTCAAAATTCAGCAAACTTTTTCTTGTTTTCTATTGTCCCATAGTGGTTATCTATTACCAACATCATGGCTCGATCTGTACTTCCCTAATAGTTCCTCTCTGCCTAAGATATAAATTAAAAAAACATTTGGCCTTTTCAGAAGGAAAACCAACCCTTACCAAATCACTTGTAGTTTGCTGAACTTCATAGTTTTCTACACTTTCTATATGCTATCATGTTTGTTCTTGCCTTTTTTCTACCTGAGCCCTCAGTTTATTATGGTATGTTGGTGCTTGATGACATTGGTGCTCAATTAAAATGGACTTAAGCCATGGTTGCTCTATCATGTAGTATTTTTTTTAGTGATACATAATCAATTCATTTCTCAACATGCTCCACGAGTCTATAGGAGCTGTTAATACTATTATAAGGAGACCAAGCGATGGGAAGCTTGTTGGTTATAATACTGATTGTGAGGCTTCAATTACTGCAATTGAGGATGCTCTCATAGGTAATATTCCCCCCCCATCTGTGTTTATAATAATTTCTTAGAACTTGTCAAACGTAATTGTAAAAAACCAATGAACCTATAGGCTTAAGGTATTAGGTGTATACCCAAAGGTCAGACACTCGATCACTTGACCAAAGAGGTTCTAATAATATTTCAAAGACCAACTTACTTAAAAGCTTAAATTGTTAGGTGCAAACCCAATATTGGTTTTCATCTTTAGTGTATGTTTGTTATGGAGGTAAAAATGAGAGGTAAATTTTTATGGATGAAATTTGTGTATAAAAAGTCTACATAAATTTCATCCATAAAAATTTACCCTCCATATTTACCCCCATGCCAAACGTACCATTAACAGTAATTATTTAGCAAGTTTCACTTTTTCTTTTTACTGAAGGATTCTGTCTTAACTCTTATCCTCTTTCTTGTAATTTCAATGAAATTCTTCTTTGATAATGGCCTTCTTCTTTAGCAATCAAATTACAAATTGGTATAGTTTTAATTAATTCTAAAACTGATTTATTGATACTTATGAACCAACTGACAGGGCATGGTTGCAATGATGGTGGAGCATCTTTATGTTCTCCCCGTGCTGGAAGATTGTTTGTGCTAGTTGGTGCCGGCGGAGCTGGAAAAGCACTGGGATTTGGTGCTAAAAGCAGAGGAGCTGGTGTAGTCATTTTTGACATTGATTTTGGTATAAAATTCAGGCTTATCATATCTATAATGAGATTCAATTTTCATTTGACCCTATGTCATGTTGGGGCTGAAGTTTTACCAACATACAAGTCACACCATTCAATTTTGACAAGTAGAAATGTTTGGCAAGGCGTTGAAACACAAGCAGTTTCACTGGTGCTGCTATCTTCCTTCCTTGCTTGCCAACAGGAAACAAACCTCCTCCCAACCTCCATCTCTTTCCCCAAAAAGGGCGAAAGGGGAGAGGGGGGAATTGCAAGACCATCCTTGCCTCAGACTGCATGATAAATCAATTTCTCACACCTTGATGTATCATGTTATGATTTTGCACCAATTTAACTGCTATACAAACTGCTCTAGAGGATATGTATAGATATATATTTACCTTACTCTCTCATTTTGTTAAAGAAGACAGAGCAAAATCTCTTGCTTGTGCTGTGTTTGGTGAAGCTCGGCCTTACAAAGACTTGGTCAACTTTCAGCCAGAGAAAGGGGCAATTCTTGCAAATGCAACATCTTTAGGAATGCATCCCAATACAGAGAGAATTCCAGTGGCAGAGGTTCCATACTCTTTATTTCATTAGAAAAAAAAAAGTTTGATTTGAGTTTAATTAATAACGGTGATCTCTTTTCAAGGCGACTTTGGGAGACTACCAGTTAGTATTTGACGCTGTATACACACCCAGAAGAACCAGATTATTGAAGGAAGCTGATGCAGCAGGAGCAATAACCGTGAGTGGGGTAGAACTGTTCCTTCGGCAGGCTATTGGTTAGTTCAATCTCTTCACGGGTCTAGAAGGTAAAATCTTGACTTTCTTCTTTCAAGTTTGCATCAACAAAGATTGAATTGAAACTTGTTGGAAGGGCCATTCATGGGGCAAGTTACTGACGTTGGCAAGTGAAGCACTTGAACTGTCACTCTGTAACATCTTATTGTGTTTAAGGTGCTTATGCTTACTGCAAAAGGTTTAATATGCAAAAACTTCAATCATGACTTCATGAGCAAATACAGATTTTGTTTTTGGTCACTCAGAATTGTTTCAGTATACTGGTTGCCCTGCAACATTGCAACCAAGATACCTTAAAATCTTTGAAATTCACTTTCTTATACGAGTTGGGTGGAAAGTTTATGAAGTGATCTCATTCCCGGTGGGTTTCTCTTTGTCAGCACCTGAAGAATTTATGCGGGAAATCATTTTGTCAAAGTTTTGATGCGCTGCTTCCATAATTGATAATGCAACTTGATGGAGGCTGCAGCTATCAGGAAGTTCGTACAGGGCTTAAATATAAATGAGGTTGGATGGCAAGCTTAAATAATAGGCAACAGTTATAATTGACGCCACCGAAACACTTCGTTGATTATTTATTTGGTGCTAGAAGACACTTATCCATCTTGGTATATTATTTGTTTTTGTTTTTATATTTTTTGGTCTTTGGACGTTGGCATTTTAACTTGGGGTTTTTTCGTCAACCCTAATATTGACTGTAATATTACGAGTAAAATGTATTTTTAATCTTCAAAAAATATATTATTTATTTTTTTTTTAAGTTTAATTTTATTAATTTTAATTTTTTAAATTTTAAATTTACAATAATTTTATTTTTTAAAAGAATTAAATTAATAAAATTAAAAAAAATAAAATAATAAAATTATAAGTGATTTAAAATTTGTAAAAATTGAATCGATAAAATTAATTTTTAAAAAATAAAATTAATAAATAATATATTTTTTTAAAATTAAAAATATATTTTACTCTAATATTTTGTGGGTAAATATTATAATTTTTTGTGTGCTGTTGAAAAGACCAACCAAAAGAAAATTAGATGGCAAAAATATTAATAAATAGAACAGTTGTAAAAAATATAATCGTCAAGAAACTTTTTTTAATGATGTTTGGTAAACGCGCGGTAAAGTGTAAACATTAAATTAATAAAATTTTTAAAATATCTCCAACAAAAAAATATTTAGTAAAAAATTATATATTTCATATTTTCATTAGTCAAAGAAGCTTTTTAAATTTTTTTGAAAGTATGAAAACATTTATTATTTTTGTTGAGAAAAAGCACTAGTGTCATTTGTAAGAAATGCATGCAAAAGATCAAGGCTGTTAAATTATTAATTAAGAAAAAAAGAGAATGACCAACTCGGCAACATCTTGCTATATTGATCCTAGTTATCAAGAGGTATTATTTAATACACTACTGTTATTATTTAATTAAGCTGTTTGATATACTGTAAAAGGAATATATAGTATAGAATAATTAATATTATTTATATTTAAATAAAATATTAGATAATAATTTATTTAATTAAAATAATTTTATTTAATTTTAATTGTATAAAATTATATAAAATAATATAATTTAATTTTTATAAATTATACTATCAAAATTAAATAAAATTATTTTAATTAAATATTATATTATTTAATATTTTGTTTAAATATTATATAAAAATAAATAATATTAATAATATTATATTATTTATTACTTATGCAATATACTAAACTAGGTCTGAGATTGCTATTTTATGCAAGATAATATATTAATATTAATACCGAGCTGAAAGAGTTTCATTATTTTTCGGAATGCAATCGCTGTTGATCGCAGATCAGACGTACAATTTTGAGTTGTACCATCCAAAGTGCACATGCACTATTAATATTCACGCCAGGTGAAAACATAATTACTCTCATTAAAGTTATGTTTATTAGGAGAAATCAAAATGATATTATTCTTTCTGATATATTGGTAGTATAGAGGTTTGAATTTAAGATCTCTTGCATATTATTTAAATTTTTTATCACTATTTTACTCCTAATGACTTATCAAAATGATATTATTGAACCTTTAGAAATCAATCTTACAAACACTTATAAACTGTCAATTATATATATTATCGTTGTTATTTATCTAATAGAGAGATTATTATTTTTTTCTCCAGAAGAAATCTTTTTTTTTCTTTATATAAGTCCCATTAATTATGTAAGTTTTACTAAATAGCGACGAACTTACAAGAAAATAAGAATTTTTCTTACAGAACCATCAAATTTTTTTGACATTCTAATGAAGTCATGAAATCCAGTATTTGCATCTAAAACCTCAACATTATATTTATTTTGAAAAATGCAATTACCGAATTATTTCTATAAATCATCTAAAATAGTTTTTTTTTTAAGAAACAATGTGAATGTGAAAATGGAGTGATTGCATTGCATTCTTTTTCACTATTATTATTGTTATTGGCGTTGATTTCATTATTGCATTCTAGCACGTGTTTGTCAACGCAAGAGTTAGGTGGGCAAGGGAGTGGGGACGACGTGCACGCCGTTGGCCTTCGCTGCTACTGGTGAATCAACGAAACTTTTATTTTCTTTTGCTCTTTTACATATATATATATATATATATATATATATATATATATAATTTTATATAAGCAATCCTCTCTCATACCCTTCAACAATATATTTCTGACAACTTTCTTCTTTAATTTTTTGTTTGTTTACAAACAAATCTATCATTTGATTCACACATTTCCACTGTCTGTCACGTGATCATCTTCCAACAATTCAATTTTGCAAAATATTTGCATTACTTTTTTTTTATTATTCACGCTGAATAATTTTGGTTGGAGAAGTTATAGCATCATTGATTAATGCGTTTCCAAGCAAGTTACTAAGGCAACCAAGGAAGGGAAGCCAGTGACTTACTCAACGAAGCAAGGAACTAGCCACTAGTAGTTCAATTTCTCGTCCAACTGTTCTTCTCTGGCTAGGCTGTTAAATTGATGCAAGGATAATTAGGATACCATGTGCAACCCCCCAACTTCTTTTGTATATATCTCTCTCTGTCTTATGGTCATTTATAGTTGCATTTATACCCAACCCAACTCCTTGGACCATCTTGGTTCATCTTCTAGCTAGGTTAGGTTCCAAGAGAACTCAAGTCAGTGCTAGCTAGACACTCTTTCAGCATGGGAAGCCTTTCGGTACTCTCTTCTCTTTCCATTCTTTTGGAACAAAAAAAGATAACAGATTCAACTTTGATTTTTAATGCCAGTGGGGATCAACCTCATGTTCAACTTGCATCATGATCATTGCTTTTTTCCACGTACTAATTCATTTGTGTTGTGTTGTGTTCCTTTGACTGTTTAGCTAGCATTCATTTGGTTATGGTGTGCAAGTTTACAGGTTTATATAATCTTACATCTTTTGTTGCATTTGTGGGAATGTATGCATGTTAATGGCAAATAGTTGGACACCTCCAATTTACAAAGGAGTACCAGTGGAGTTGGGAACAGTCCTACACTTTTGTGCACTCCGCTGATGGGTGCCACAGTGAATCAGATGCTGACTGAGATGCGAAGGGCCAAGGAAATTGGCGCTGACCTCGTTGAGATACGCCTCGATTGTTTGAGAAGCCTCAACCCAAGACCCGACCTTGAAACTCTGATAAAGCAGAGTCCTTTACCCACTCTTGTCACTTACAGGTTGAGAGAGACTCATAGATGCATTGTTTACATTCAATTTTAAGTTTTAAACTTTTAACCAATGGCGTAATCTGAAATCCAAGTACATGTACCTCATTTTTTGGAACTCAGAATTTTTTTTTTTTTAAAAATATTAGTTCTGTAGAAAAACTCTAGTTATGCCTGAAATCTGCAATTGTATACTCATTTTTCAGGCCAATATGGGAAGGTGGTCAATATGAAGAAGATGAAACCAAGAGACAGGATGCTCTTCGTCTGGCAATGGAATTGGGAGCTGATTATATTGATATTGAACTTCAGGTAGCTATTTAATCAATAAGGATAATTTCCTACTGTTTGTGAAATACTGAATGAAGTTAATTAATTAAACATATTACAATGTCCTGATACTGGGACCAGCTATCCATGTAATAATGTAACTAGTTAGTTTATTACAATGTTGATGTGACTCTCACCTTGTATGCAGGTTGCTCTTGACTTCAATAGTTCCATAGATGGAAAGAAGCCTGATAATTGTAAGGTCATAGTTTCTTCACACAACTTTCATAATACTCCATCATCTGAGGCCATCGGCAATCTGGTAGCAAGAATACAAGCTACTGGAGCTGACATTGTGAAGATAGTGACCACCGCATTGGACATTACAGATTGTGCGCGCATATTCCAAATCACTGTACATTCCCAAGTAAGTTATGCATAATTACATTCCATGTGTGTACTGCAGCCTGAATCAGTTCTGTTTTCCTTAAGCATCGGTTGAATTCTTGGAGCTTAGTTGCACAAATTATGTTGTTTCTGATGAATATATGTAAATGAAAAATGGCAGATCCCAACAATAGGAATTGTCATGGGCGAGAGGGGTTTGATTTCGCGGTTACTTAGCCCCAAATTTGGGGGTTATCTCACTTATGGTGCGCTTGAGGCGGGTGCTATCTCAGCTCCTGGGCAACCAACAGCAAAAGATATGCTAGAACTGTACAATTTTAGGCTTATAAGGCCTGATACTAAAGTGTATGGAATTATAGGAAAGCCAGTGGGTCACAGCAAGAGTCCTCTTTTGTTCAATGCAGCCTTCAAGTCAGTTGGGTTGAATGCAGTTTATATGCACTTTTTGGTGGATGATGTGGAGAAGTTTTTCAATACCTACTCATCCCCTGACTTTGCCTCTGGATGCAGGTTCTCTATCTCTTTGATTCGACGCTAAAGAATTTGGCTTTGAATGTCTCTGTTACCTTTGTCCTCACTTTAGTCTTCTGGAAAATAACAGCCTAATGAAATTTATTTCAACGAAATTTTCTATTGGTTTTACATGGTTGTCTCAGGAAGTATAGTAATACAACTTAATTGTGGACTGCAGTTGCACAATTCCTCATAAGGAGGTTGCACTAAAATGTATGGATCAGATTGATCCTATTGCCGAGGTACTGATCATTATTCTCTTAAACTAGAAAGTATTAGTTAATGTATTAGCACAATAATCAGTTGTTAAAACTGATCTTGTAAACGATTCTTTCAATTCTTACAGAAAATAGGAGCTATCAATAACATTGTCAGGAGACCCGATGGAAAGTTAATGGCTTTCAATACTGACTACATTGGTGCTATAACTGCCATTGAGGATGGATTACGAGGTTTTTAATAGACTTACAACTAATGCAAAATCAAGTTAGAAAAGCTTAGCAGCTTATGGTTTCTCTTATTGATGCTTGTCTTTTATAGGTTTGAATGGTGCATTAATACCGGCAGGAGCATCACCCTTGGCCGGCAAGCTCTTTGTTGTATTGGGGGCTGGTGGTGCTGGGAAATCACTTGCTTATGGTGCTGCACAGAAAGGGGCAAGAGTAGTTGTTGCTAACCGCGCGTTTGGTAAGACCTAGGCATTTATCACCACATTGCAACATAATATGAGCCCTGTAGTGGCTGTGGCTTTGAGTTGAATGCTTCTCAAAAATCAGTATTGCCCCCCTTTAGATAATTTGCCTGGAAGTCTCGTTTAAAAAAAAAAAAGAGAAAAAAAAACCCATGTTGGATGCATTCACATAACACTTGACTTCACTTCACCACCCTATTATTTTTGTATTGCCTGAAGTGAGAGAAATTGATGAACTTTTGGTTGCTCGGACCATACATAAAATGTTGTCTACTTACTACAGAACGTGCTAAAGAATTGGCGTACAAAGTTGGAGGAAAAGCTCTGAGTCTGAGTGAAGTGGAAAATTTCCACCCAGAAGAAGGGATGGTGCTTGCAAATACAACGTCTGTGGGAATGAAGCCCAAAATTGACCAGACCCCCATACCGAAGGTTTGTTCCTTATCTCTGTTAATCTCCTCATCTATGTTGCCAAGACTTTATTTGAGTAGGTAAAATATTGAGAGCAACCAAAATGGAGTTGGGATGAAAAGGTTTTGGTAGGGTGAAAAAATCATTCTCGGCTCACTTTTATGCAATAGTTGTGACCAAAACTTGTGGGGCAAAGTCTACTTTGAATGAATAGTTACTCCACTTTCAACCATTCTCCATTTTCCACCTGCTCAAAAGTCATGGGCTACACATATTGCATTCTAGGGCAGTCTATGCTATATAATATATACTCTTCCAGCAAATACATGAATTCTTTTTGGTACAAGGAAATACATGCATTCTCATACGTACTAAATTGCATATTTATCAAATTCACATCTTCCCATATTCTCAGAAATTCAGTGTTTAAACTTGCAGCATGCTTTAAAGCATTACTGCTTAGTGTTTGATGCCATCTACACGCCAAAAGATACCAGGCTCTTGCGGGATGCGAAAGAAACCGGTGCTGTTATTGTCTATGGGACAGAGATGTTGATACGCCAGGGCTTTGAGCAGTACAAAAACTTCACTGGCTTACCTGGTAACATGAACAAAACTAACCATCAAACACAAACTTTGAGCGTTTTCATTTCCTGTTGCTTTTCAGTATTCACTGTCTTCTACTCTGTACTAAATAAAAAGTCATCTGACTTGTGTTTATGTTCAACTCCAGCACCGGAAGATTTATTTAGACAACTGATGGAGAAACACGCGTAATGGAAAATTTGCTTTGACACTTGCTGTCGTTGTTGAATGAACTTGTGCGCGCTATTTGGAATTATGCAACTTAGAAATAGGTTTGATTCTTGTTTAAAGTTGAAAGGGAATGGGTTCTGGATAGAGCCCTATGCAGCAATACTTGTTGGCAGAAGTTTAATGACTATGTATCGTGTGTGTTAGATTGTGCTGTGTGTACTCTTTTTCCCATCTTTCTTTGATTGAAGGACCAATCGGTTTATGCCATAAGAAATTATATTCTTACTTTAATATTTTTACCCCTAGTTACCTTTGTTTTCCCTGAAGTTTCATGATCTTAATGAATACGTACGCACAATCTCCACTATGAGTTAGAGAAGCCATTTAAACAATTTTCTTGGACACGATCGTAACTTTAAGATTCAAATTTTGATCTTTTCATAGAAGCCTAACTCCTTTACCAATATATTCAACCCTAATTTTTGTACATAAATTACCCTAGTTGAGTATTAGCTATCCATCTTAAGCTTAAGGTTCAAATTCCATTGAAATTGCGTGGAGCCCACTTGAGGATGAGATATATGGGAATTGAATGAGATAGGCTATTGTATACCCACTTGTGTACCCACCCAACGGTATTAAAAAAAAAAGAAAAAGAGAGAGAACATATATCTTCATAAATTATCACAAGATTTGTGATATTTTATGATATTTTAAAATTGAATATGTTTGATACAAATATTACTGAAAGTGATAATAATTATGCTAACATAATCCTAATAACTATCTTAGTTATAAATGATAATTCAAAAAGAAATCCTAAAAGGATTAAGATAAATATAAATATGAACCTAATAAAAAGGGTTTATTATTATTTTGAAGGAATCATTTTTTAAATAAATTATGCTACCTTTTCTATATAAAAGAATCTATCTTTTAGGTAAATATACTTATCATCATTATATACTTGCAAACTAATATTACTTTTAACTTAAACATCCTAGTAAAAAAAAAAAACTCAAACATCATTTTGTTAGAAATATTGGGTGTCCTTATTTAGTATCTGTATTTTAAACATCATGTATGATTTACATGTAACGTTAGAAATGAAATGAAATGGTACATACCAATGTTTTACATATAGCTTTTGGGAATGGAATGGTATATATGAGAATAAGGTGTTGATATATATTTTTTTCAACAAGAGTAAAAAAAAGAGACTAAACACAAAAACAGCACATCCATTAGAAAATTCACGGGTGGAGGCAAAAATTCATGGAAAAAAGCTTTATGAAATATAGGGAAAGTGTAAAATAAGAGTTGTTTTGGTGCTATGTTTTTCGAAAAAATATAAATAGTTTGATTATATTGAAAAATAAATTAGTTGAATTACTTATAAGTTGACACAAACACTAACACGGAGAAAAAAAAAACAATTGAGCTAGATAGGAAAGTCAATAAAGATTGTTTTCCATGAAAAAATAAAAGAAAATTTGTTGTTTTTACTTTTTAGTGGATGGCGAAGGCAAGCAAATAATTTGGTGCTCACGTGACCATCCGCCTTTACAGAACTGTGCCAACTGCCAACAGCCAATGCCAGAATTTCAACTTCGCAGGGCGAGTTGGAGAGTCCCTACCTCACCTGCTCACGGTTCATTTTTCAATTTACTACTACCTTCTTTTTTTTGGAAATTGTTACTTAATCGTAATTAGTTTGTGAGAATTAAAAACAAAATAAATTAACATATTCAATGACTCTTTAATGAAGATGAGTAAAACTGCACCAAAAAAATGAAGATGAGTACTTTAGATTCTAATTAATTTTTGCTGATTATTTAGCTATATTTTCTTTCCCTTTTTTGTCCGTCCTACTATAGCTAGGTATATGTTATATTGGAAAGAATATATTTATTCTTTTGATTTCTATTTTTTTTAAAATACGACTATAATTGTATGCCTGTGGCACAAAGCCACAGAGACAAAATAGAACCGATATTTTATAATTATAAAGGTGCCCAAAAAAAAGAAAAAAGAATATGACACATGTACAAGTCGCACATATTTGGAACTTTTTTTTTTCTTATTTGGTGTATATATAAAACAATGTATTTGAAAATTCTAAATATTTTATCAATAAAACAATGCACATATATATGATAGACACTAAATCTAACAGTCATAAACAAATAGTAGGAGGCAGAAAGGTAGAAGCGCCATGATAAAATCATTTATTTATGCATGAGAATATCTATCTTTTTACGTTTTTTTGCACTTTTTTTTTCTCTTTCGTTTATTATAAAAAAGTAGACATATAAAAAGTGTAAGATTCAAACGTAAAAATAACTAAATTGTTTGTCATATGCCTTAAAAATTAAAACTAACAAGTTTTTATTTGTTTTTAATTTCTCTCTAGCATAGGCGCGTACGCTCGTCTTCGTCCTCAATTGCTTTCTGCGGGAAATGACTCGCAGCAGCGTGCTGGTATTGATTTTCTTCTGTCCAACTTTATTTCTTGTTTTGAGGCTGGCATTGATTTTCTTCTGTCCAACTTCATTTCTTGTCTTGAAATGGAGTGGGGAAGAAGAAATTACTACTGGCACGCTGCTGTGAGTTATTTGGCGCAAAAAGGAATTGAGGACTCTTTCCCTATGAAAAAGTTTTGGGGGGATGATGAGAAAAAGGATGGGTGCTGTGCGTATGTAAATTCCACTATTTTGGATTTAAAGAATGTACTGCAGAAAAAAAAAAAAGTTGTGTGAAATGAATGTGCCAACGACACAGAAATTTGAGTTTCCTTTTCCAAGTACCAAACAGTTCATGACTACTGCTACTTGAATGGTAATTGATATTTCATCTGTTAAGCTCTTCATGTTGTTCTTCATAATTAATTATATGCTCAACAAATCTTTAATGTATTTAGAAAATATTATTTTTTAAGAAAAGATAATATGTTTTTTCAAAAACTCTTCTAATAAAATTTTAATTATAAAATATTTTAAATATAAAATAATCTAGTTTAAACATACAACTGCTACAGATCCTGAAACAGAGGATGGCGGTAGAAGAAATTCAACATTAATGTGTGCTGCAATCGTGGCGGAGTCAGTGGAACAAATGCTGTTTCAGATGCGGAAGGCAAAACAATTGGGTGCCGACCTCGTCCAGGTTCGGTTGGACTTCTTCAAGAACTTAATCCTATGCATGATCTTCAATATCTAATCAAGCACCGTCCTTTGCCCATTTTCATCCCTTGCAGGTTTTCTCATCACCTTTTTTTTTCCTTCTTATGTTAATGGCATGCCAACGTGTTATTAGATATTTGCATTTTTTTTTCTTATAACATGACACTATTGCATTAGGAGGAAAAATAATTACAAATGAAATTTAATTTAAATTTTATTATATAACATTTTATATTTAATCCAATGTCACATGTAAAAGATAATAATAACAACAACATACATATTTTCATATGAACAAGTTGACAATAATTCATCGAAAAGTAAACAAATATAAACTAAGAATATGTAGGATCTTTCTAAATACCTCCTCCTATAGCCTTAATGTTCTACATTCAACGTTTAACCAGTAACACAAATTTTAAAATTTCAATCAGCCTGCATAGTATTTCCAGCCTAAGATAGTCATATTAGATGAAATAGGGTTCTGTATTTTTGAAAATACGTAGACTAGGAATTCTGTGTATTATGTTTTTGTATGAGCTGGCTCCCATTTTCTTAAGAGTTATTATCTACTGTATCTCCCCAAGTCTTAGGGCTCATTTGAATGATCTTTTAAAAAAATGGTTTTTCATTAATTTTTTTTAAAAAAAGTTTTTTTAAAAAAATAAAAGTTATTTTATGTTTAGATGTAATATTTGAGAAGTATTTTTTTTAAGTTTGAACAGCTTTTTTATTTTAATTTTTTTAAAAGCACATCTAAATAAGCACTTATTCATTAGCAAGGGTCACGATAACTTGATAAAACTATAAGGAAGTGGGTGAAAAATGTAGACCACTTTAAAAGATTAAAATTTAAATTAAATTAAAATTTAACAGTATAATTATGCTATCCATGTATAATTTTAGTATAAGGATGTAACGCTCTAAAAGTATATAAATTTTTTTTCGGAGATTAAAATACTTACTATTATAATACTAGTATGTTTCTAGCATTTTGGATCATTTCCTTGATTTGATACCAACACGGGAAGGAGGGGAATACGATGGTGATGAAAACCAGCGACAAACTGCTATGCGTAGTAACTTTGACTATCTTGGAGCCATTGCTGCTATTAAGGAAGAACTACGAGGTTTATGTGTTTCTTTGTTTTCTTTGCTGCTATCGAGGTACAATTAGGACCACGAGGTTTTTAGTTTTAGAGCTTTCACTGCCTGTCTTTGCAGAATCAAGCAGAAGAATCGTGTTCGGTTCACGTCTAGCTGGTAAACTGTTCGTCCATATGGGAGCTGGTGGGGCAGGAAGAGCACTAGCTTACAGTGGAAAAGAAAAGGGAGCAAGAGTAGTCGTTTAAGTTGATTATTCCTGGCTAATGAATGATGATGCAGAGCATAATATGACAGAATCATTAAGAAAAAAAAAATACTTTCTAAACTTTAAACACATTATTTAATATTTATTCTTTATTTTTTTTCCAATGAAAAAGGTATATAATTTTAGTGTACAAAATAAGTGTAAAAATAACAAAATTCTAATTTCACGCCACTTCCTGTTTGTACGCTTTAACAGGAAGCGCTGAAACACTACTCGCTGGTGTTTGATGCCATTTACACACCCAAATTGACAAGACTCCTTCGTGAAGCACAAGAAGCTGGAACTGCCATCATTTATGGTACAGAAATGTTCATCAACCAAGCATTCGTGCAGTTTAAAAGGTTCACTGGTTTGCCAAGCAGAGCAGGAACAAAAACTGCATTATAATCAGCAATTTCTGAACTTTACTTTCACTCTTTCACCTTCTAATGAAATTCACTTCATATTTTCTGTAACAGCACTAAAGCAACTCATTAGGGATGTTCTGGCAAGAAATACATGAGAAGAATTTCTGGTTAGACTGTCGCTGAAGCTGCAGCTGAATTGCGTTTCTTCCTTACAGTTAAATCATTTCATTCCCAAAATTGGCAATTTGTTGGCTTATTCTCTTGTGCTGTGCTAATAAAATTTCCGTAAGTTAATTATGAAATGACTTGTCAACACGAATTGAAAATTAGTTCATCTTACTAGCTAGTTACCATGCCATTAATGTTACGAGATAGTGCATGAAGACTCATGAAGTTACCATTATTTGTGGGAATGTCGAATGTGCATTACCATCTTTTCTTATTCAAACAGGCCGCTGAAATGTGTATAGATACTAGCCATAGCGTTTTTAGCTAGTAGTCGTGACATAGTATTAGAATTTTAATGACAAAATAGTTAAAAATTCTATTTTTGTTGTCTCTATTATTCACAAATCATTCATGTGTATTTATTTAATAATTTAAAATTTTAAAATAGTTTATTTGTGACAATATATAACACAATCGAATAAAATCGATGTCTTGCATCCAAAATGAGAACATCATCATGTGTTCGTAGAATTTATGGCAATGTGTTATGCTCAACACATATTAGATATAAAGAGTGAAACATCCATTTGGCAACATCGAACTTCCACAGTCACCCAAAGGCCAAAGCCAAACTAATTCTGAAAATGTTTATTTAGGGATCAGTTTATTAATTTTTTATCATTGTACATATAACATATTTTAATTTTATTTTATGCAATCTATCTGTTTTATAATATATTCATAGTTATTGAATTATGTTTTTTATAATTATAGATGCAATCAAACCAGTGACCCAGTAACGATTTTTGGTCCGTATTTAACAATTATGTAAGGTGAAAGTTTATAAATTATATCTTCAATTATTTTGTTTGACTTTTTTTTTAAGTAGGTATACATACAAGCTAATGACATAATTAAGAAAACTGATGGTTATATTCCAAAATCTCATTTTCGAAATAAATAATTTTGAAGTCCATAATTTTCTCTCTGTCTCTCTCTCAGACAAAAATGTCATTGGTTTATGAAAGGAAAAGAGAGAGAAACGCAAACCAATTACACAATAAACAAATCTGTCATCCAAATCAATTGATCTACGAAAATAATTTAGGCTGATATTAAAGGTGGAAGATGGTCCAAATCAAACCAAAACCTAATTATAATTTGTATAACTCTGTATCTTCTTAATTTATTCTTTTTAGTAATCTTCTTAATTATCAAAGAAAAATATTAAATGTATTTTAAGTTTTTAAAATATTCAATGCTTTTATTTTTTTATTTAATACTTATTTTATTAAATATTAAAAAGATTATTCAAAAGATCAATTAAAAACATATAGTGAAAACTCTTACGTGACATTTGGTATGCAAAAATGATGATTTCATTCTATACTCATTTCATGAAATGAAATATTTTTATGTATACTAATAAAAATAAGCTTGGAATGAAATTTTCGTTCCATACCTCATTTCACAAAACTTTGAATAAAACATGAAATTTATTCTCTTAAAGAGAAGTGAGATAGAGATTCCAAACTCTATGAAACGAGACTTATTCATTCTTTTTTTAATATATCTTAATTAGTTTTATAAAATAATAATTATTATTTTTGTTAAATTTAATGAACTTAAATCTTATAAAAAAATGAAGAGTAATATCACTGAATAAAAATTTAAATAAGAAATAAGATTATTAAAAATTTAATGATTATATTATATATTCATTTCAAATAATAATGTACAAACTGCAATGTTTTCACAAATAAAAAATTATTTATTTTTTTCCCCGTAAGTAATAATATTTATTATTATTAAGTTATAAAAAATAAATTTAAATATTGTTCTCAATAATATATATTTATATTACATATATAAGATATACATAACAAATTTTAAATTATTTTACTTTTTTAATAAGAACATTCATGTTATTTTAATTATTTTAAATTATATTTTATATTAATTTTATATACTAATTTAAAAGTTACTAAATGAAAATGACAATTTCATTATATTTTATTGTAATTTATTCCATTTTATTTTTATTTTATAAAATTATCAGTTGTATATATCAAACGTTAAGTTTCAATTTAATGATTTAAATGGGTTGGGCAGTAGACCATACCTTGATTTACAATTGAAATTGAAAAATGCTAAACCCTAAACAATGGTAGAGGTCAAATAGGCACTTTAAGATATTTGTAAAGATGGTCATTTACCAGAAGGTTGAACGCAAGTTATGGCAGGCAATAGGAATCAGGGGCGTAGTGGAGGACTCCCGTATCTGTAAACAACTATTTATAAAAAATTACACACAACTGACCTGGCCTAGCACTTAACTTGAAAAGTTGAAGGGCTCCCCAAAAATTTGAAGGGAAATTTGGAGAAACTCCTGAAACCACAATTTGGACAAACCCCAGGGACCTCCCTCGTTCCTTCTTCCCCCCAGCCCCACTCAAACTTTTCCTTTCTCTTCTTGAAATTTTCTTTCATTTTCACTTCCCGCTTTCCGCGCGCTCTCTCTCTCTCTCTCTCTCTCTCTCTCTCTCTTCTTGTTCCTGGGACTGGGACGAAGGGTAGTATGGTGTGGGTATGTGTCTCAAATCGACCCTCGCAGCTGCATTGTAAGTAAGTACAACCAATCATCTACTCATAGCTTTCACTTGCCTGTTCTGTTCCTCTGATTGTCTTCTTTTCCTATCCAATCTGGTCCAATCATGTCGATCTTTCATCTCTTGCTGTCAGCATTTCCTCCTCCTTGGATTGTGATTTAGGGTTTTAGGTTTTAAGGTTTTGCTTTCTCTCATCGAAACTGTTTGAACCGGTGTTTGTTTACTTGTTTTTGGTTCCGCTGTGTCCGAAGCTTGGAATTTAGTGTTTATATTTTGCTATTTAGTATTAGTACCAGAGACGGACTATCTGGTACCTGCGGAAACTTCATGTTCTTGCCTAAACTTGTTCTGAGATACTTATGGTATTTTACTATCATGTGTTCATTTCAGTTTCCGTATTTTGCCCACTTGAGATCGATGATTCTCCTTTTCCTCCTGTGCGTGGGTGGGTGTGTGTGTGTGAAATTTGTACTTGGGCTTTCCTATGCCCTATTAAGACCTTTCCTGTCTGAACTTTATTTTGTTTTTTTAGTTTTTTTTCTGTGCTTCCAAAACTTCTGATCTGTTCTCTATATAATTTAAAGCAACAAATCTTTTTACCTCCTTTCATGGAACTTGTAAAATGATTTGATTCTTGGCATCGCAAAATAGTTAGTAGAGATGAAACGAAAATCTCAGCTTTCTTGATTTACTTGTTGAGTGCACCAACAAATTTTCCCAGAACCTTTTAGGCTGGTGGCTTTTCTAGCGCATCCTTGAAGCACGTCAATATTCACTGTGTTCTTGATAAATGCTTTATTGGTGGTTTGGCTTAATCTCGCTTTGCTTGTGTCAATCAGGTGAAAATGTTACACTGTTTGTGGATAGTGAATAGACAGTGAAAGTCGCCCATTATATGTATCGTTGTGAGATTGAGAGAACTACGATAACTGAGTTTTGATTTCAATTCACACATGGAGTGCAACAAGGGTGAAGCTGTGAGGGCTAAGCAAATTGCTGAAAGTAGAATGCAAAGTGGTGACTTTGTAGGGGCGCTGAAGTTTGCTATGAAAGCCAAAAAACTGTTTCCTGAAATTGAGAACATTGCTCAGATCCTTACGGTTTGTGAGGTTCACAGTGCTGCACAGAACAAAATCTCTGGGTCTGACATGGACTGGTATGGAATTCTTCAGACTGAACGATTGGCTGATGAAGCAACTATAAAGAAACAGTACAGAAAGCTTGCACTACTACTTCATCCTGATAAAAATAAATCTGCTGGTGCAGAGGCTGCTTTCAAGTTGATTGGGGAAGCTAATAGGGTGTTGAGTGACCAAGCAAAACGTTCTTCATATGACAACAGGTGTAGAGTCTCTGTGAGAACTGCAGCACCTAAGCCACCATCCCATGACTCAAATGGGAGTACATTGGCGACAAAGCATGATGCAAATGCAAGATATTATCAGAATAATTTTTTTTCGCATTCCACTAGTTCGAATTCCCATCAGCAGGCTGAACAGCAGACGTTCTGGACATCTTGCCAACATTGTAATACTGGATACCAATACTACAAAACTGTTGTAAATTTAACCTTACGTTGTCAAAAATGCTCTAAATCCTTTACAGCTCATGATTTGGGGTACCAGGGTATCCCACCAGGATATACATGGACATCGTCATTTAATAACCAGAAGGAGGTTCCAAAGCATGGGCTGCCAAAAACAGCCTCAGAAAGTGATGGTGGAAAACCTTATGTTAGAGCACACGAGGATAAGTTTGTGTGGTCCAATTCTGTATCTATGTCAAATGGTACTGCTGGAGTTGGTGGGCATTGTAAAGGTGAAAAGAGTAGAGATGGCAATGTAGCTGCAGGAGGGGGAAAGTTTGGTGTTGGAATGTCCATACCTGCTGCATCAAAAGCCAAGGAGTCACAAACCCCAACAAATGTTGGAAGTAAGAGAGCAAGGCAGTCAGCACCGGATTCAAGAGAAGATTGTAAGGCTGGAAATGGTAATGACATGAAAAATGCCAATGTTAGAGAAAATGGTGTTGATCCTTCCGAAGTTAATGCAGGGGTACAACCTAGGAGATCCTCGAGGAGAAAGCAGCCTGTTTCATACGTAGAAACCCCTCAAGATGGTAATTTTGAGAGTGCTTCCAAAAGATCGCGACAAAATGAATCATTTAACACTACTGAAGGGGAGAAAAGAGAAGTGCTTGCAAGTGGTGGGTTCAATAACAATAATCCAGCTAGTTTCACTGCTGGCGTGGGTAGTCAAAACAGAGAGATGAAAAGCAAAGCAAGTGGTCCACCTGAAGAAACACTTTTAAGAAAGAAAAGCAAAATTGAGCAGTCTCATGTGCAAAGAGAGGAGGCTTCCAAGTCAGATCTTGAAGATAGAAAATCAAAAGCTGACAATTGTTCTCCATTGAATTCAAATGCCTGTCCCAATCCAGAGGTCTTTAGTTGTCCTGATCCAGATTTCAGTGATTTTGAGATGGATAAGGCAGAGGATTGTTTTGCTGCTAATCAATTCTGGGCTATTTATGATAATACTGATAGTATGCCAAGATTCTATGCTCTTGTCAAGAAAGTGTTCTCCCCCTTCAAGTTGCAGATTACTTGGCTTGAACCTGACCCAGATAAACAAGGTGAGATTGATTGGCATGATGCAGATTTGCCTATTGCTTGCGGTAAGTTCAAACTTGGTGATTCCCAGAGAACTGCTGATCTTGCTATGTTCTCTCATCAGATGCATTGCATAAAAGGAAGTGCCAGAGGTTCTTATCTGGTATATCCTAAGAAGGGAGAAACTTGGGCAATTTTCAGAGATTGGAATATTGGATGGAGCTCCAATCCAAAAAAGTATTCGGATTATGAATTTGAATATGTGGAAGTCCTATCTGATTTTGATGAGAATGTTGGGATTGAAGTTACGTATCTTGGCAAAGTGAAAGGGTTTGTTAGTCTCTTTCAGCAAATTGAGCAGAATGGAATTAGCTTATTATGTGTTCCACCTAATGAGCTATATAGGTTCTCACATCGAATTCCTTCATATAAGATGGCTGGTGATGAAAGGGAAGGTGTTCCAAGAGGATCTTTTGAACTTGACCCTGCTGGCCTGCCTATTAATCTTTTTGAAGTTGGTGATCCTGTTGACGTGAAGATGGAGGATAGAATGTTAAACAATGGAGTCAATTGTTCGGGTCATGAATCCTCTAAACTCAAAGTGGAAAGGATGATATCTAATGAGAGTATTCACAAAGCAAAGTTGCATGAGAGTAATGATGCTGAAAGAGTTTCCTCAATCCTTAGAAGATCACCAAGGTCAAACAGAAAAAGTATGGATAATGGTCAAGTAAGCACTAGTCAATATATGATCAGAGAGGACAGTAAAGACCTTGGCCACAGGGACTACGGTCAACCTGAAGGAACCACTGCTGCATGTCAGGCTAATGTGAGGTCCAAAACAACAAAGAAATATGAGGAAAATAATTATGAAAGGGAGACATTGAAAGTTCGAAGGTCACCTAGAGATTTAAGCAAGAAAAATGCTCAAGTAGATGCAGGTGAATGCACAACAGGCAAGGTGACTGATAATCATTCAAATGCCAACAAAAAAGTGAAGGACAGCAGTTTTCCTCAGAACGTAGAAAGTGTTCCCGCATCTTTGACTAAAGATTGCAGAGTTGTGGGAGCTTCATATTATGACTTTAAAAAGGAAAAATCTGAAGAAAGGTTTCAGTGCGATCAGATATGGGCAATATATGGTGATAGAGATAAGATGCCTGAAATTTATGCTCAAATTAAGAAGATTGAATTCGCCCCTAATTTTAGGTTGCATGTGTCCTTACTTGAGCCTTGCTCGCCACCAAAAGGCTTAAAAAGACCAATATCTTGTGGTACCTTCAAAGTTAAAAATGCCAAAATGCAGATTCTTTCTCGCTCTGCATTCTCTCATCAATTACAAGTTGAACCCACGGCAAATAATAGATATGAAATTTATCCAAGGAAAGGTGAGATTTGGGCTCTATACAAGGATCAGAACTATGAACTGACTTCTTCAAACCAGGGGAGAGGCGAATGTCATCTAGTAGAAGTATTAGCAGACAGTGACAAGAGTATACAAGTTGTTGTTCTGATGCCTCTTGGCAACTCTCAGCCATTTTTCAAGGTTCCTAGAATCCAGAGATCTAAAACTGGTATAATTGAAATATTAAGAGCAGATGTTGGTAGATTTTCTCATCAGATTCCTGCTTTTCAGCACAGTGGGGAAGACGATATTCATCTCAGAGGGTGTTGGGAGCTTGATCCATCTTCAATTCCTGGTTTTGTCATACAATTAGACTGAAGTAAAGCCTTTTTCTTCTCTCTTGCCTTTTTTTTTTTTTTTTCTGTCAATTGTGGACTTATATTCTCCTCTTTGATTGAACCAGTTTTTCTATGAGGAAGCAATGTATGAAAATGTGTTTGAGATTTCCTCATATCGTGCTTAGATCAATAACATTTTTTGAAGCTAGTTTTTTTTTTTTTTTTTAATCTTCTGTCCATCTTTTTGTTATCTTTGGTTAGATGCTTGATTCAGCACCTTTCTTCTGGCACAGGACGTCTGATCTTGTGTTGGGGCTTGACAATCCTTGACCATGTCTATGTCATATGGTTTCCTGATTTGCGTCAGTTTGATAACTATACTGTCCCATTCCCAGAGGAAATTATGTTCGGCGATACTATCATAGGATCATGACAGGAAGTAACGGGACATTTTCTGGTAATACTTTTTTTCCTTATATATTGGGGTGCTTCTGTTAATTTACTGTATCCATCTTCTAATACGACTGTCCAAGATTGTTACCATGGTGCTCGGCCATTGGCATGGGGCAGGCTTGAAGGTGGTTGTTAAAGGATATGCTGCACTGTTTACTTGGGAATATTGAAGCAAGGATCATCCATGTTTGATTCTTGGACATAGGCAATGTCGTAGTGCGCATAAGACCGGACAATCCATGCACCATTCTCTGAAAGGTTTTCTTCTCTTGTTTATGCATTTCCATCTGTACGAGCCACATCCTCAGTGCCATTTTCATACTATGGTCGAATTTGTTAGTATTCGCGGCATGCATTCTCCAGTATGGGTTGGAGTTGAAACATAGGCCAAAGGCATGCATTGGCTTGTATAATTAAAATTTGACTCTAGCTGACCCTGACCCTACATTCTTAGTTTCTCCCTTTTGTTGGGGACACAAGATATAATTTAGTTTCTCCCTGTGTTTGGTTTTCATAAGTTAAACCAAACAATTTAATTATGTTATTACTTTTCTCTTTTGCATTTCTCATACCCTTAAAGTAAATTCCAAAACGCATAACGTAGTGTAAACTAGCATGCCCCTTTGAATGCAATATTATGTCTTGCATGCTATATAGGGGGCCTAGTGTACGGCATCATTAGTTAAATAACATTACACACACAACATGGATGGAAAAATATGTTCTGTAATGGGTACATGTCATTTTTTGGCTGAAATGGTGTTTCTTGCTACTCAAAAATCGCAGATATTGTACTTGGTGCGTTACAATTTTGACTTCGCAACCTGTTATGTTAGTTCGCTACTGAAAGAAAACATCAAGATTGACTTTGCCTCGATCTTTCCATTCTCATCTATTAATTGAACATCATTGCTTACATCAAAAGCCAATCACCTGATTTGACCATGTTAGAGCACAATTTAGCATGGGTATAGCAGCTAGTTTTTATAAAAAGTACTTTAAATTTATCTTGATATTAAATTATTTTTTAAAGTATTTTTTTATCATTAAATTATTTTAAATTTTGATTTGACTTAAAAATATTAATTTTTCTGTTAATAAAATAAATTTTAACATTTAATTTTAAATTTTACTAAATTTTATAAGAGTTTAGTGAGATAAAAAATTTTAAGAATTAATTTGATAAATAGATAAATTTTAAGTGTGTAGATTGTATTTTATCTTATAAAATTTATTAACTAAATGATTATATGATGTGTACGTGGGTTACATGTTGTATATGCGGTGGTGATTTTTATTTTATTTAATAATAAAATTAATATTTTTAAATTAAATTAAAGTTCAGATAAATTTAATGAGGTAAAAAAAATTTTAAAAAATAATTTAATATTATGATAAATTTTAAGAATATAAATTATATTTTATCTTTTTATAATATTAACTCATTCTTTGCTTTTGAAGGTTGGTTTACTCGATTTTTTGGAAATTAACTTTGAATATTTTAAACAAAAGGGTCTAAGATGCTATTTATTAAAAACTAAGGAAAACAAACTGCAACGCTGACCTTTACACTCTGCAGAGAGTAATGTGTCATTTTTTTTTTATAGGTTTGGGTCAAACTCTAATCGAAGACATTGGAAATGGGTCGAAGCCTATCCAGAAAAATATATGCAGGTCTTGAGTAATTTCTCTACAGAGTTGGAAACCCAAAGATAAAACTCGAAGGCTGCTCGAGATTTCTAGCCCGCTACTGATAGAAGAAACGAAAAAATGCTGTAAGCAAGAAAATTAATAGCTAAAAGTCAGAAGATGAAATATGGGGTAAAGGCCTCAAGCGGGCCTGAGGAAAAATTGAAATCTTGCTATCGAGTTTTTCATCAAAACCAGAGGTGATGAGGGAGCCTATGATACAAAGTCTGCTAAAAAGATAGCACCCTAAGCATGTGGAGTCAACCAAAAAATAGTTCAACTCCATGGAGGTACGACAGTGGGCATTTTTTTTTTCGGTAAATGTCCATGGAAACATTTATGATGACTATTAAGCCCTATTGTGGTGCATTGGGAGATAGCCCCTACTGTGGCTGATATAAAAAGGCTGCCCCATTGCCAAGAGTTTGTCATGTCATCATTAAGAAGTAAGATCTAAGAAGGACAACTAACTCCACTGCAACTAAGCAACATCCATGACGATATTTTATTAGGGATGTGGAATGCAGATCTTAGTTTTTATATTGATTTGGTACATGGTCATGGCTGGTGACCTAACGCGGCGAGAGGTTATTGCTTCCAAGTTTCTCAGTTTGTGGCCCATTTTTAATAAAATAAAATTTGAAAAAGTTTGGCAAAAAGTCATTAAGAAAAAAAAAACGAGAAAATTAAAAGCTTAGTCGGATTCTGGAAGGTGGAAACCCGTTGGAAGGGATATGGCGATCGACTCAGAACTTCTTGAAATCACCATCATAACTATTTCTTGTCCTGGTATGTAACAATTTTCTTTTTCTTTCTTCTTTTTTTTAATAAAAAATTTATAAGTTGAAGGCAAACACAAGCTCATTGCGAGTAAATTACATTGGTCGCCCGAAAACAGAAAATATTTGATTAAGGCCCTAAAAATAAGCAAAAATAAGAACCAAGCTTGAACTGAACCCATAATGCATTTGTCATAGTTAGGTATTGACGACGCCGTTAGGTTTTTCTACAGGTCTCGAGACTGTCTTCGGATGTTCATCAAATCTCCTCCCGCACTGAAGTCAGTGACAGACCTATAAGAGAGAAGTAGTGCAAATTTTATGCAATCCATACTCCAGAGACATGTGAAAGGTGTTTGTTGATGGATAGAATACGAAACGGTCATGTTATGAGAAATAGAAAGACCAAAGTGTTTTAGAATAAGATTAGTAGATTTTATAATTAATCGTTTTTCACATATAAAATTTGTGCATATTTCTAACACGTTTTTAGGCAAGAGGAGAGGATTCAAATTTTGTTGATTCCTTCGTAGAATTATACATTCTATTTCAGTTCCTCTGCTTAAGCTCACCTTGCTTAGAGTTTTTTTTTGTTTTTACCATGTTTGGGAGTTTTGAAAAGGATGGAGTGGAGTGTCTTATAATGGATTGGTTTGGAAGAGAGTAAAGTAGAAAAGTAAAAAAAATTCTATTCTATTGTTTGAAAGTTTTAATGATGAAACGGAAAAAAGTTTCTTCCTATTGTTTGAAAATTATAATGGTTATTAATAGAGTGAAATAGATTATAAATTTAACTTATAATACTATCTTTTTAATTTTTATTGTCCTCTTCATGATTAGAACGGTGAAAGTAAAAAAAGTAAATGATTATTTAAAAAAAAAAAAAGAGGAAACCATTCAATTCCAAACTCCAAATTAGAGAGTATGAAAATTTAAGAGTTTGAGTGATATGAAGTGGTTTGAGTTCCCTCCTTAACCATCTTACTCCGTTATTTAAATACTTCGAAAAAAATGGGGGGAGGGGGGAATTATGTATGTGATTGTTGGAGCCGATCTCACTGTTGTTTTAACTTTTGAATGGCAGGCCTGGTGGTTCTGAGGCGAAAGATTCCTCCATTATTCTCCAAATTTTGAATTGTATAAAAAGATTGAGATTTTGTAAAACAATTCATTAGTTGGCGTACATTACTTGCAGGTCTCCTTGAGACCAGTTATTGTTGAATCAATGTCAGGCTTACAATCTCTTTTCTATCAAAGTTTCAGTTCCGACTTCCTCGCATTTTTAAAGGATTTGTTCCTTAACTTGTTTCCATATGAATATCCCCTCTTTTATGTTGACATGTGCACAAGATAATATAGTGCCTCACTTAACTTCACATGTTTATAAGAATCAACTTGTCTTCACATGTCCGTGTGCCGTGGTGTCTATACAAGTTGTGTGAATTAACTTAATAAAAGAATGTCACTTAAAGTGACTTGTCTTTGTCCTTGACAGAAAAATGCTTTAAGTAGATTCAGCTGTGCCAAGAAAAATGCTTAAATATATATATATATATATATATATATTTATCAAATTTGAAAGCAGATAACGTCAAGTGGTACCCTTTTATTGACTCAGCTCACAAGTTTGTGCGGACAGAGTACATACAAGAGTTTCACTTGTCCAAGAGTGTGGTGAAAGAGCGAGTGTTAGGTATTAATTTATAGAGTGAAGTTGGTGAAAGTCGTAAAAAAGTGGTTCCCACAGTGTCCGGATGAGAAAGGAGACAGAGTATGTAATTTGAGCACATGTCTGATATGACTGACTGCTTATGGATAAGTAAGCTTGCCTTGTGACTCGCTGGCAAGCTTTTAAGTCTTCGTTTCACATGACTTTAAGAAGAGTACTAATTGTGTGCAACATACCTGTTTTAATTTTATGATATTGTGTAAAATGTACTAGTACAAATCTCATACATGTTAAGTGATTCTCTTTTTCAAGCACTAATCTAAGTATGCCATTGTGTAAAGAAGAAGGACATCTTTCTTGAGTAGAGAATCCAATCCAATTTTACGTATGCCATTGTGTTTAACACTGTACCTCTCTGGAAATTTATCTCTTTTAATTTCACTAGTGTTTAACACTGTTTGCTTTTTCCCTTTCACACGTTGAGGCAAATTGACCTTAATCTACATATGCTATTTGCTGTAATGCTACAGTGATCTGCACCATCCTGGCGTGCTGCCATTTTTTTTAATGTACCTTGTTTGGTCCTCAGCATTTCCTACTTGATGCTTTTACACTTTTGCAGTATATATATGCTTAATTGATAAAGTAGAGTGATTTATTAAGAGTTGGTTTCGATTATTTTAGGTTGAAGGGGTTGAAGGCATAATGGGAGCTTTATGCCAGTGCTTTATGAAGTTGAAATGTCACTCTGTAGGGACCCACTTTATTTGGCTCAGTTATGAATGATCTTGGCTGCACAAATAGCTGCCCAGTCCCTTTCATCACTTAACAGTACCTAGTACTACATATTGCTTATCACAACGGTGAGAAGATTGGTTATTTTGTTTTCTTATGCACGCCTGTTTTTTGCAGAATCATTCTTTTCCTGAATGGAGTGATCCTATACGATGTTTTTTTTAGGTATCCATAATATGAGTTGTCAAATATTTAGAAAACAAGTACAGTGGCAACTTCCAATCTTTATACTTTTTCTTAGCTGCTTTTCACACTTGTAGTAATTACTGTTACACAAGATTTAATTGTATATTTAGATTAATTTATTTTATAATTAAAAAAATTTATAATCAAAATTTTATTAAATTTTTTTTTAAAAAAAATTGTTTTTTTTTTAAATTTTCAAACATACACTCAGCGTGTGTTTAGATTAACTGTAAAAAAATTATTTTAATAATCGATTATATTTATAATAGATTTTCTTTAAAATTAATTATGATAAAATCAATTTTATATTTAGATTATTAAATAAAAAAATAATTTTAAGATAATATATTTTATTTAAATTATATTAAAAAATCACTTTTATAAAGTAAATTACTAAGTCCATAGAAGTAATAATTAATTTGATCCTTTTCGTTTATTTCATGTGTTTGGCAGGAGGAGGCAGGTCTCTGTTGTACAATCTCTTTTGGAAGAACCGACTGCAGAGTTTTTAACTTTCATGCGAACTGAAATAGGGGCATCAAGCCACATCCTTCCCAGTTCCCTCATGCACTCCACTTGTCAATTAATTTAAATAGTAAGGGAATAGATTAGAGATCATCCACAAGTTCATGCCCGCCATTAATTAACTTGCGGTTGTCATTTGATAATTTGAAAGAACTCGTGAATTAAAACCTTTAGACTGTTTATAAAAACAAAAAAAAAACTGTTAGATGACGATTCAAAAATAATTTTCATCTCTAAGCTCTATACAACTATTATGTAAATTGCTGCGGAATTCATTCATCCATAAATCTAAGACTTTATAGTCAACAACTACGTGTAGAATAATGCGGGTTTGGATAGAGTGGACCATAAACAATTACCATGTATTGAAACAAAAGGCTGTTCAAAAACTATTTCCATCTCTAGTTTTTCTCCAAGCACTGAATTGTTTTTATTTAACATTGTTGACTGTTTTTAAAATCTTCCTAGAAGAAAATGAATTTTTTTTGTTAATCAACATGATGCAATACTTGCTTCGTCAAATTGCATCACCTACACTGCGTCATCTCAGTAGAAAATTTACATTTTCTACGTGGACCTTGTTCGGTGGACCACTTATATAGACACTTTGTATGCTACCACATTGTGTCATCCGAAAAGGTAATCATTTTCCAAGCGAATGGAATATTGTATGCGTAATATATAGAAAAATTGTTAGTTGTTCAAGGAGATTATAAGATATTTTTTTTATTTTATATTATTCAATAATAATTATATAAATATTATAAATTATTATTATTTTTAAAAAAATTTAATTTAAATAAATAATAATAATTTATAAAATTAATATAACTATCATTAAATGGTTGAGAATAAAAGAAATATTTTTCTTTTCTAAATACATAAGAATATTTCTAATATATATACCTAGACCACCCCAAGGCAAGGGGTCAACCTAGTAGTTTCATAGGAAGTTAATTCTGCATGGGCTTCTTTATCCATTTGCTCGTGCTCACGACGGAATCATGTTATTGGATGCCTTGCGTAGTAATTATATTTTTCATTATCTTGCCGCTGTAGTCTCCACAACCACCATCATATATGCATGATAAATGACTCCACTAATAATAATAATAATAATAATAATAATAATAATAATAATAATAATAATAATAATAATAATAATCAGAAACATGTAACATGATATATAATAGATTTGCTAATTAATGAATGAACATAAAGTCTCTGAAGCGTTTTAATATTTGTATATATATAATCTAGTGAACCCGCTTATCTTTTCTTTTATATAAATGGGGTGGGAAACTGGCTGGCTTTTTCAGAGCGATTAAAATTATGAACGATCTCCACATCTTTGATCGTAAAGCTTTCTGTTCTAGACTGATTAATTGATTCTCACTTTTAAAGTTTCTTTGCTTTTGTAAATAATATATGTAGTTTAAAACAACCAAACTTGGTTTATGTTATACTAAAAAGTAACGTTTACAAGTTTCTCATTCGTATACGAAAGAACTATATAATGAATCAGAAAAGCTTTTGATGTTTTCCTTAAGTTGCTTGCTATATCAGACCTTCGTACATTTTTTTTTGGCTTGCCTCACTTTAAGAAGACATATCTAGGCTCATTGAGTTATGACAAAACATTAAAACATTAAGCTTAAAGAAAATTCACCAAGGTCAATTTGCACTCGTTGATTGAAAAAATTGGTAGGGCAAATTAAGTCTAAAGAAAAATACATTAGCACGCCTTGAAGAATCTGCTCTTAAGTTTGTATGTTATTTCAGAGTTTTTTTTATTAAAGATCTTCTCTAATTCTTATCAAGAAGCCATCATTACAGCCAACATATCAAATCTTTTTACATTTTTTTTGGGCTCATCTCACTTCAAGAACAGGACATACTCAGACTCATTAAGTTATGATAAAACATTATCAGAAAGTCAATCAAATGAGCGAACTCCTGTTGGCTCCTTCTTACATTCTCTTATGTTAAATTTAAACAACTTTATTAATCCATTTGACAAAGAAAGTCAAATTTAAATCAATTTGATCCAAGTTAATTATTGAATGGAAGATTTATTTCAACCTAACTAATCAATAGCTACTAAGGTTTCGTTTACGTGAAGAAAACTTATTGTATTACATAATGCGCGGGACCTTTGTTAATGCGCGGTACCTTTGTTTTAGCTTTTACGCGACAATGCGATATACTCAATGTATATCGTTGCTTTTGATTGAAGTTTCTGCCTCTGAATGATATACTCAATGTAAAATATGGTAAATAATTCACCACCTGTGCTGGAAAAATTAATTAACAAGAACCCATTGGAAATTTCGACTTTGGAAACGGTTTCCTTGACCAAAGTCCTAGTCATAATTCTCATAATTTAGGCGTGTCAAACCCAACCAAAAAGCCTTCAATTCAATTTCAGGGGTTATTTCTCAATGAGAACTTCCATTCAACGTTCAATTCTTTATACTCGAATGTGATTTGATCACGTATTCCTTTCATTCCCCGAACCATCCAATCTGAAAGAGTACTTGAACAAGAAGAGGAGAAGTTGTAAAGCTCTCGCATGGAGATAGAGTGGAATATTGGATTGATATTAACAGGTAATTAAACAACATGTACCAAAAAAAGAGACAAGATAAACAAATATATAGTGTAGCTTCCAAATATATAGTGTAGCTTCCAGGTTCCTTCTTTTTTTGTTTTTTTGGTCATCATTTCAAGTTTCTTCTCAAGTTCATTGTATTAATTTGGAGGGAATGATCAACAAACGCGTTTTGTTTGTTGAGTTCGGTGGGATTTAAAAGCAGCTCTAAACCTGAAACCAAGGAAGATAGATGGTAGGCAGCATTTTGGTATATTAGCTAATTCCGCGATTCAAAATTTTGAGTTGATTTGTGTTTATTATCTTTCAATAGTAGATATTTTCTGATTGCACTGTGTTCTGTAACGCGTGCAATAATTAATTTTTTTTTCAAAGAAAATATAATATATATAATCATAAATAGCAGTTACTCACTCACTTTTCCATTGGAAGGCAAACAAATTCAAATTAGGGCTTGCAGTGAATTTGCGGAGTCATTGGCGCTACAGAGAAAAGGATAGAAAAAAGAGTGTTACTGGTTTGAAGAGAGAAGTTGGTTTAGGGATGGGTGGGTGTTTCTCAGACTTGGAAGGAGGCAAGCAGGCTGTGGGAGGGTTCCATCACGCCGCCGCCACCAATGGCGGCCACAACGACGCCGTCGACTTCTTCTACAGGACTCAAGGTTTTCAGCCAATGTTCACCCAAGTTGAGGTACAAATTCAATGCATTTTTTTTTTATTGAAGCTCCTTGTTTCTTTTCCTTTCTTCCATGCCAGGTTTTGCTATAGGAATAGGATTATTGGAATTTGGCTCTTCTTAAGTGATGGTTCACTTTAAATCATCAATGACTATAAATTCTCATGAGATCGTCACTTTAGAAGCACCTAATCCGAATTATCAATATCCTAGAGATACAGAGTCTTTTTCAATTTTATTTATTTTTATCTTATATTACAAATGAAGGCTTTGAATAACTCAGTTATTTAGTGATTAAGGCTATACATCAGAGTTTTGAAGGACAGCGTAGAGTGGTTCATAATAAAGTAATTTGGGATAGAATTAAATGAAAAGATAAAAGAATATCACTGCTTGAAAGCTTTTAACGAAAGAATAGAAGTAAACCTTGTCCATTATTACTAAACAGTGTTAAAGTATTGAGAATTAAAGTCCTAAATGATCATTTGAAAAAAAGAAGAAAGTAATCTATTCCAAATCCCTTGGAAGGGTATGAAAATTTGAGAATTTGAGTGATAAAGACTGGTTTGGGTTTTTCTTCTTAACCATATCACTCTATTATTTAAAAAAAAAAAAACCCAAACAATAAGTTGAGTTGCTTTTATCACTTCAATTTATTACTAACCACTCCACTTTATTTAACCAAGCATAACTTAAAGAAATATACTCTTTTGATATTCAGAGTTCAGATAAAGAGAATTATTTTTTTTAGTGTATCATGTCAACGAAAAAAGTATTAGATTGCTAAGAAAAAAACTTAATTTCAGTTAACTAAAAAATTGACATGAGATATGGTACTGTACAATAAAAAATTCATCCATCAAAGGTTTTTCCGGTATCCTTCCTTTTTATAAGGATATCGGTATTATTCTTATGTGTCATACTATAATATGTTTGTTTATAATTTATTTTTTTAATCACAACTGATTTACTTTGTTTAACTAGTAAATTATATATATTTATTAGTATTTCTTACCAATAATCTTATACCACGTCAATGGAATATCAGTACCCATTTAATAAATATTGTACTAAAGGAACCTTTTTCTTTTGTTTTTCGGAGAAGACACAATAGATTCTTTATTCTATATCTTACTGTCCATAATGTCAAACCCAATGTATTATTTAGATGTTGCAGTCAACCTTTTTTTCCCTTTTTCTATTGACCAGCATAGACCCGGCCCCAGTATCCGTACTGTTCTCATGATTTGTGTGGTTGATAAGAGAAAGGCTGCTACAACTAGTAAACAGACAAGAAAGAGCAACCACAAGTTCAACCCTATGCTATTGTTTGGTTACGTTTGAAGGATTGCTGTCCTTGTTATATATTTGGCTCAAACAGAAATCAACAGAACAAAAATTTTCTACTAAATTCCTTCTCTTGAAAATTTAAAACAGAATTTAAAATTATATCCTCCTTTTATTTCTCTTATACTTTGTTTGAGAACAAATTGTAATTGAAGAGTGAACATAAAAATAGTAGCAGTAAAAGGGAGAAGTAGACATTAGTTCATTCTCTCATGCATTAAGGATATCATGTAATACAAGAAATCAAAGTTGGTGCATAGCAAAAAAAAAAAAAAAAGAAAGAAAGAAATCAAAATTAGGGGATGAAAAGAATTACAAATTCACCTATAACTTTTATGAAGATAATATTTATTTAAGAAATAATTGTTTAATTTGAAAATCCTATAAGCTTATGTTCAGATATATATTCTCCTTACCAACAACTTTCTTTCCTTCAAGATTTATACTCTCTTATTTTTACTTGTTTATAACAGTGTTAACCCTATATCCATGTTGCAGACAACTAGTTTTAAATCAAGATTCATATATGTATATATAAGGTGACTTTGACCAATTAGATTAAAATCGATTGAGTTGAGCTGAGAATAGCAAATTCCAAGGGTGTATTATGCTTTTCACAACCCTCAGGTTTTTAGAGCAAGCTGATGGAATTGACACATTGACATTGGTTTGTCATATCTTTTCCATTAGTTTAAACAAATGATTCCATATTTATTTTTGGATAATACTATATAAACAATATTTAACATAGACAAGAAGAGACAACAAATGTGATATATAAACAATATTTAATGCAGATAGAAAGGGACAACAAATGTGTGTAACCATAAGATAAGATTGAATGTGAATTTGTGCAGGAAAATCTTGATATGCCACTACACAGATCTAAAAATAAATCATGGTACAAAATTAACTATATTGTTCTTATGATTGTGTTTGTTCAGCATTTTACCGCTGTGATGAAAGCATGTTTTAGTGTTTTATGAGTGTGTGTTTGTCTTCCAATTTTTTTGTTGTTCACTTCTTTTTTTTTTTTCATATATAATATTCATTATTGTTGAAACTTGGTTGAGGTGGACAAAAATTCATGGCCTTCTAATCTTGTGATGCAGTTATCTCTATCAGCATCTAACTTACTGGATCGGGACATTACATCAAAGGTATATTTTCATTTAATTAGATAAGGATGCATATATAATATAATGATCTGAAAGCTCAAAATGGTTGGCATAAGCTGATTTCTTTAGTTTCTTGATGTTTCTTTGTTTATTTATCTGTGACCCTTCTTTCTCTTCATGAACTACCTTTCCATTTGCCTTAATATCCTTACCTCTTTTGATGCTAGGGAAAAGCAATCTCAATTCTAAATTTTTTTTAGATGCCATTTGCATGGTACAGTTAGCCTATACTTTGTTTCACCACTGCAAGCCACTAATGTTGGCTAGTACTTTGCAAATATAGAATAGAATTGAATTCCTGCATACACCAAATAAACAGTTCTGATTTTTCCTATTGCTTCTCCATATCCTGTTAGTAAGAATACTAGGGCTCATGAGTATTGGATGCACATCAAGAAACAGTAATGTTCACTACAATAGCACCGCCCTTATATTCACAAACATTGTTGTCAAACTCGCGTGCTGACTTGTACATCCAGACCAAAGAATCGAGTCAACTTGGTAGCAAATTATCTTTTGATGAAACTTGTAGACATTAAAATGCATTCGTGCTGTTTCATTCAGACTATCAATCATTGTATGTGATGCCAATCAAGGATATGCTGTTAAGTTATTTTTTAGTCTGTGTAAACTCGTATACAGAAGTTTAGGAGGAGAGCCACAGTTCCTCCACAAATTCATGTAAATGGCAAGTTTAACAACTTTATTTGCAAATAATATTTGTCTTTTTATTAACATAAAAATTTTAATATTTCGCTGTGTGTACTTTCTGGCGTTGGCAAGTGGCAACCTATTTGAAAGTTTCAATATCTTCTTGGAAGTATGTTTTGGTACTTGCATGTTGTTCAAAATCAGCCTTTATCAATTATTATCATAGTTTAGGCTGAATTCTTTTTTTTTTTAATTTTGTTTCAGAGTGATCCTATGGTGGTTGTATATGCAAAGAAAAGAGATGGAAAACTGGAAGAGTTAGGTCGCACTGAAGTCATACTGAATTGTTTGAATCCAGAGTGGATAGAGAAAATTACTGTTGCATTTCAGTTCGAGGTTGTGCAACCACTTATGTAAGCTATCCTTGATCATTAATCTTGTGCCTATTCCAAGATAAATGCGTTCACTATATGCAATGAGCCTTCTTTCTAATTTGACTTATTGACTTGTAACTCCGTCTCTCTCATTTTGCTTTTCTTGCAGATTTCATGTGTATGACATTGATACAAATTATCATTGCATTCCCACTGAGGTTTGTAAATTGTAATAACTCTTCCTTTTAACATTTTATGCTTAATTGAAGCATGAGTTCTCCCGGCATTGTTTGCTCAATCAGGATTTTACAGCGATAATTTTCAACTAGAGTTAACAAACAGTGCCAACTTGTAGCCTGCTAAATTTATGCAAAGAAAAATCTTCAGCTGTAGGATATTTTAGTTTGCAATAAAAACTGTTATCTACATATATATGTAATAATTTCACAAAATCACTGAATTATACATTTGTACAATATTAAGTAAGTAGCTAATTCTGTATACACCTTCATAAAGATGAGATTGGCTAGAAACAATGTTATTATTTTGTCAGAGAAAATTGAAGAATTGGGAAGTCCTGCCAGGGGATCATAGTTTAAGATTTTTATGGGTTATATATACATCACACTTCTAGATTGTAAAATTCATATTAAGAACACTAATTATTGTCAACTTTCGGCAATTAACTTGGCTGTATTGTGGGCAAAATACTGTACAATGAATGAGATGTACAAGAACTAGAGTTGATAATAGACAACTTATGGGTTATACTTTTGAATTGCTTAAATTTTATAGTTAGTTACCTTATTCAGTGGTTTTACAAGTGAAAAAGTTAGTATGCTTGCAAATCATGCCAATTATAAGCAAAAGCAAATAATTTTCGTAGGTGATAAATTATTTAAATCATGTGTCTTCATCCACTTGGTTAGATTTGAAACTAAGACCTATCCAGCTCCTCTCGACTTTAAAATTATATGTGAACATGGGAGACAAAAGAAATAAATTTATGGCAGATTTCTGGAATTTAAATATGCATAATGAGACTGGAAGCAGAGTCAACGGATTAAGGTGATGCAAAATAAAATGAAACAACATGAAAAGTTTATATTTAAAAACTAAGAAATGTTTTTTTTTCTTGCAGACACTAAAACTGAAAGATCAAGAATTTCTTGGAATGGCCAGTTGCACTTTATCAGAGGTGAGTTGCCTTGTATTCATTGACATTCATTGATGAAAGCATGTTAATTTGTTGTAATATGTCCATTGCATTACTTCTAAATTTTTTCTATGAAACAAATCAGTTCACGGTTTACACAATTAAGAGTTAAACAATGAATTATTCATTTTTTTTCCCATTTTTTTCTCCTCTTTTTCTAATATGAGAAATTTCATTGGTGATAGACCATTGACCCTATACATAGTTCACTGCTCTTCTACCATGTGTAACTTTCAAGCTACCATGATTTTGCAAAGAAAATTTGCCTTTAGCTCTTCCCAGTATTAAGTCACATTAATTAGTGCTGCTTGCTAATTCTATTGCATTCGGATTATGGACATTGTTTGACACTGGTGTCTCTTTTCTTCCCTCCTCTGTGTGTGTGTGTGTGTGTGTGTGTGTCCTCTATGGCAGATAGTGACTAAACAAAGCCGGAGCTTAACCTTAAGGCTCCAAAACAAGAACAGGCATGGTGGTTTAAGAAACCTAGGGACACTTACTATTCATGCTGAGGAGACCACTGCTTCAAGGACTGCTGTGGAGATGGTCTTCCGTTGTTCTCACTTGGATAACAAGGACATTTTTTCTAAAACTGTACATATTCGATACCCAGTTACATGTTCCATACTTTTAAGTGCATATTTATTTTTTGTTTGTTTGCCATTTTTAAATTCCTCATCTTTGTTTTTCTTGTAGGATCCTTTTCTTAGAATATCAAGAATGGTTGAGAGTGGAGGTTCTGTTCCTATTTGCAAGACTGAAGTTATTAACAACAATTTAAATCCAATATGGAAACCAGTTTGCCTTAATTTCCAGCAGTTTGGAAGTAAAGTAAGTCATCTTTGGGCTTGACATTTGATGTTAAACCATGGATTACTATGACTATTTAAAATTTATTACTTACTCAGCTAGCAAGATACTTATCCAGCTTTCAAAATTTTTAACTTCTATGCAGGATACTCCATTAGTTATTGAGTGTTTTGATTTCAATAGCAGTGGCAATCATGTACTTGTTGGGTAATTATGCAATTATTGGTTTATTGCTTTATTTTTGTTCATCCTACACTTTTTTGGTTATCATTTTCTTGTTCCTGGACGCAAAATGTATTGATATCAAAATTTATTGTCATCAATCATCAGTAAACTGCAGAAGTCGATGGCCGACCTAGAAAAGCTTAACAAAGAGAGAACAGGTGCAAATTTTTTAATACCATCCACATGCCAGAGACATGAGAAGGTGTTTGTTGACCCCTGCAACAGAATTACATTTTGGTTCTTTCTACTCCTCTGCTTAAGCTCAACACTTTCTAAAATTTCTTCTATACAGGTTCTGAAGGGTCAACTGTTTGTGGATCATTATAAAGAAAAGGAACAATTCAGTTTTATTGACTACATATCTAGTGGATTTGAACTGAACTTTATGGTTGCTGTAGATTTCACTGGTAAGTAGCAATTGTTCCATTAGTGAAGGTGATTAAAACTTAATCTTGACTTTATTGTTTGCTAAGTGCTTCAAAATTTGTCCAGCTTCAAATGGAAGTCCTCAAAATCCAGATTCTTTGCATTACATTGATGTATCTGGACAGTTAAATTCATACCAAAAGGTGAGCTGTGATACTTCCTGTCAATGATGCTGAACTTACGAATCATTCACTTGCAAAACAATTGAATCAATCACGTTCGAGGTTTTACAGCTTATGATTCTTGTAATATGTCCAGTTTTTGTATAAAATCAAGATCCAATATTGTAAACTTCTTTTTGGTACTGACTAGCTTCAATAAGAGGGTGACATTATATAATTCAAAGTCTTGCCTAATCAACATAGTAATTATTTGTAGGCTATAAGGGAGGTTGGGGAGGTTATTCAGTTCTATGATTCTGATAAGCGGTTTCCTGCTTGGGGCTTTGGAGGAAAGATATATGGCGGTACCGTATCCCACTGTTTTAATCTGAATGGGAGTCCAGGTGGCTCTGAGGTGAGAAGTTCTTTCATTATTCTCCACTAGAGAAGGTAGAAAATTGTGCAGTTATGATGCTAGAGTGTATTCTTACATGCTTAATTGTCATTTTTCTATAATGAACTCAGCTTTTCTTCCTTTTAATTTTGGGTTTTCGCCTCCTTCAAAGTTTTTAATCTGACATCCTCTCATTGTTAGGGCCTCTTTTGTTTTTCTTTTTTCCTTTTGTTGCTAAGATAGACCTTATTTTCCCCCGATATAATATAACAATTCATTACAACTCGTGTTTCCTACTTATTGCTATTAATTGTCCCCATCCTATAATAATATATGCACTTGATAATAATGCCTTGTCTTCTCATGTTTCATAGGAATCAACCTCTAGGTTTATTTAGTTAGCTTGAATGCTTTACTGTGCTTTGGCTTTCTCTAGACTACCTGGAAGAGAAGGATAATGACTAGTATAATTGAAGAGGTTAACACGGTGTTCTGAGTCTTCTGACTGTAACTAAAAAAAGTCAGATTTGATTTCTATTTGTCAAGGGTTCAACAAATGTTCACACTACCTCTCTGGAATTTATCTGCTTCAATTTCCTTAATGTCTGCATTTGCCTTTGATTAGAGGTGACAAAAGAGAACTGCAAATAATATATACTCCATTCCTCTAATTATATATACAGTTCAGGGAAGTACTCGCATTTATCATGAACTTCTTGTACTTTGAGGCATTTTGTCCTTAAATGGCAAACCACTGCCCTGCTTTCTTCTAAGCTTGTTTGATAAAGCATAGTTTCTATGATGAGCAACGAAACTGTACCTTCATGATATATGATTCGCATGTTACATTCCTTCTGATCCTCCTTCTTTAAGAATATAAAGAGCTATTTTTCCATTGTTCTAGGTTGTAGGAGTCGAAGGCATAATGAATGCTTATGCTAGTGCTTTACGCAATGTCACTTTGTCAGGACCCACATTGTTTGGCCCGGTTATCAACATGGCTGCACAAATGGCTGCCCAGTCCCTTTCATCACATAACGTCACCAAGTACTATGTTTTGCTTATCATAACGGTGAGAAGATAATTACTTGGCCATGTTGTTTTCTTATGCATGCCTGTTTTTTGCGGTATGATTGAGAATAACCAATCAAATTTTTCCATCTTTTCTAGGATGGAGTTGTTACGGACCTTCAAGAAACAATAAATGCCCTGGTGAAAGCTTCTGACCTTCCCCTATCAATTCTTGTAGTTGGAGTTGGAGGTGCTGATTTCACGAGCATGGAGGTCTACCTACTTATCCTTGTCCAAGTTTTACTCCATGAATAATTTATTATCATGGCAATGCTTTATTTTCATAATAACAGAAGGTGAAGGGTAGCCAGATCCAAAAGTGAACAACAGAACATGATATGGATTGTATTTATTGTGTTGCAGATACTGGATGCTGATAATGGGCGTAGGTTAGAGAGTTCTACTGGTCGTGTAGCTACAAGAGATATAGTGCAGTTTGTCCCAATGCGAGAAGTACAAAGTAAGTACCATTCGCTTCTGAAGTGAACTTGTTTGAGTCTTTCTATTCGCTGCACTTTCCTTTCCCCATTCCATTTTATGCTACAACTTAGAACTATTCATTGCACTTAAACGCACCCATTTCATGTGTTTTGACAGACGGGCAGATCCCTGTTGTGCAAGCTCTTTTGGAAGAACTACCTGAACAATTTTTGACTTTCATGCGAAGTAGGGACATTAAGCCACTTCCTTCCCGTTTCCCTCACGCATCCACTAGTCATTAGATCATTTTATCTATCATTAGAGACCACCAACAAGCAATTTGCATTTTCATTCATTTGCATTGTAAATAGAAGTATGAATCTCCGTTGTATATCAGTGTAAAAAGGGCAATGATTTAGCTTTGAGATCCATTATTTCAAAGCAATTATATGTTGATACACTCTTTCCCTATTGCCGTATGGCTATTCCTTACTTGTGATTATTTCATATAACATGATTTTATCTACCCCGCACAAATTGATAGAATAAACAATAACTCTAAAATTGATACAAAATTTCTTGAAAATGAATCATGTGATTAATTTTCGATTCAATGGTAAATCATGTCTGAACAACAGATTATCAACGTACTTACATTTAGTTTTACTATCACAAGCTTTAATGATAGTGGCTACTGGAATGGGCTAATACGAGCTTATTCCACTGATCAAGTTATTTATAGAAATCCAAATTCTTAACAGCATGTTTTCCATAATCTAAGAAACAAAAAATCTATAAAATCGTAAAATATATTAAAAATAAATTTAATTTTTTTTAAAAATATTAAAATTACAAACTAAACAGGATGGACCCAAGAAAAGAAAAACCTGTTCAGTAAACGGATTAAGAAGAGGGTGGTTCAAACCCGCCAGTAATGGCAAGCTATACGTTACCATAGATGGATTTCAACCCATTTTAAATGTACTAAATAGTTGACCAAAAAAAAAAAAGTACTAAATAGTAATACCCTTCTACTTTTGCTAATAGGAAATATTACAAGACAAAAATGAAAGGACAAATGTTATTTACTTAAGTAAAATCACCTATCTAGCAATCAATTCTCATTCTGCAACTAGTCCTAGATTCCTTCAATAGAAAAATAAAAATTAATATCATATTTATGATTTCACACAATGATTTATTGGGTACTAAAGAGTGTAGAGACATGCCACCCACTCAATTTATGTGCAACTAGGCCTTCAATAACTGGAAAGACGGGTGCGTTAGAGGCACGTACACTCAGCCAGACTTCAATTTGGTTCGTGTAAATGAACGCCTCGTAGAGAAGGGGGAAATAACCTCCTGAATATTATGAATGAATCCTTTATCGTAAACATTATTCTTGACAACTACCACATCTTCTAGAGGTGATCTTCGAAAGAAGGCTCTCCATTTGCTTAACAAGGGCTTATTTTCGCTGTTCATTCCACTGATACTTTGTCTTAGGGCTTCAGCACTGGCCTTCGCTTCCTTTAGCTTCCTTTGCCAGTCCATGTACTCTTGCCACTTAAAGGTCTGTGATCCACAAAGAAACCTTTAGTTTCATTGAGCTTCAGGACGTCAGTAATGGCTCTCAAAAGCATGAAGTTCTCCAAATAAACAACACTCCAAAAAGATTGGATATAAAATACCACAGAGCAACGATATTTGCAAAAATTTGCATTCACAAAGCAGCAGAAACTATACAGGTGACTCCATCTGAGTTCAGGTGGCTCCACTTGAACTATTTCCCTTTCAATTTTAGGGTTAAATTCAATTTGCCTGTGGTTTGGGATGAAATTAGTTTGCCGACCTGTGGTTTTGATTTTGTTACTTTGCTTAATTTCATTAGCTCTTTAACCCCCTGTGGTTAGTTTTGTTAGCTCTTTAATCCCTTATGATTTTATTTTGTTAACTTGAACTACAAATTCATCAATTTTAACTAATGTAATTAAGATTTCTCTAGTTCTTTAACAACCTCGGAATTCATACAGTAACTTAACAACATATTGTCTAAAGTAAGTGGACAGACATATAAATAGTTTGAAAATTTGGTGTTATGGTAGCAAGTAAGCTTTATTGAGCAAATAGAAATACCAATTATACAAATTAGACAATCATGTGTAAACTTATTGGTTTAACAATTTATATCATAAATATGGACTTTCTTGGTATAATAAAAGAAGACACAGAGCTCTCAAATATATTGAAAATGATACCACGTGGGGGCAAAGTACTAACAAAACTAATTATAGGAGGTAAAGTGACATAGTTGAAACTACATGCTGGCAAAGTGACATTGCTCCAAATCACATGACAAACTAAATTTAACCCTAAATTTTCTGAAGCAATCTGTCCAGTTTGTGCAGGTTTGTAAATGCAAGGATTCTACTATTATTGGATAATAGTACACTATCAGGGTCACAACATCAAAGGCCAGGTATAGTGGGAAATGGAGACAGAGAAGGAAAAAAAGACGAGTGCGCGCACACACACAGAGAGCAAACAATGAACGTATCAAAACTAACAAGCAGCCACTACAAAGATCATATAGAGCCAGTGAGCCACTCATAAACTATTTTATTGTCTAGAGTTAAGATGTTTTATGCTTCTGGTGCTACCTAAATATAGCTTTGATTGTATAAAACACAACCCACCAGGTCGCAGCAGGATGAAAACTGACAATCTCTAACAAAGCTGTCAATCTGTCTGAATGCAAATATTTTTCAATAACATCATATCATATATCATGGTGATTTTACATTATTCAACATTCATGCCAACTTCCAAATCATGGTATTCTGTTTTTCATTTTCTTCTGACACAAAAGATGTGGTAATCGTATCTATACATCTTTAACTCAACTATTTAAAGGCATAGTAATCGGATCTATCGAGTTTATGGAGTTTTTTGTTTTCACGTGAATAAAGAAAAAAGAATCATTGCTACTTCCTGGCTCCTCATAATTTACTAAAAATATAGACATATAATTATATTAAGGTCAGAGGTAGAAAGTACCTCATTAGTGGTAGTGTTGCTAAGGCAGAGCTTTGCATGGTAACCAAAGAAACCAGCCAACAACATTCCAACAATTGCAAGGAACACCATAAGAAGTATCTGAGTGTTGTAGGATCCCAACAACCACTATATGATAACAAAAGATCATTAACCAATAAAATAGAAAATTGGGAATAAAAATAGGAATACATAACAATCAACAAGTAGGAAAAAGACAAAGCCTCACCCGTACAACATGAGGAGCTAAACCCAGAAAAGAATTTTCTATTTCATAATAAACTGCAAAGTCAAGATAAGGAGAGAAGTCTCAAAATTAGTAGAAGAAACAACTTAATCTTAAGATAGATATTACTCGAAAATCAATATTACCTGTTAGAATATACACAACTCTTAATTCTTTCAGCCTTCCAGCAAGAACCAAACCAATGGCAACTGTTCCATACAAGCACAAAAGAAAATGCCTACAAAACATGAAAGAATCACAAATATGTACGGAACCAGAGATGAAGAAAGAATAACTTATTGCATATCTATGGTAAAGCTGAAATCAGCCAATAAAATGTGTATTACTACGATCAAGAGAGTGGAAATGAATTTAGATCTTTTAATTTCTATGCTACCTCTTACAAGGAGGGGAAAAAGTTAGAGTGAACATTTTTGCCACCAAAATAGCATATAAAAAAGCGCATGTTCATAATGTGTTGGAACAAGTTTAAGAGATAGCAGTACAGTACTTTGGTAAAGGATCATTTAAGTAACATAGGTAGATTGAATTTTTTTAAAGAAAAATAAGTTTTATTAAAGAGAAGAGAAGAAAAGTACAAATGCAACAAGGGTGAGGATAAGGTATCCTCTAAAACAAGAGAAAAAAAGAAGAAGAAAAAAACAAAAATTGAGAATGTAGCAGGACTGCCCAATTTCTCTGCATGTCAGTGGGCAACAGCCTTGAAACATTCAGGAGCATAACACCAAAGGGAGGCCAAAAACATAATCTTATCCCATAGTGCATTTAACGGCAAAGAAACACCCTTAAATATGCGTGTGTTCCACTCCAACCAAGTGCCCAAACCAAAGGATTGCAAAAGCTGCAAGGCGTCATAGAATTTTAGTCTCTTTCTTTTTACCAAAACCTTTATAATGAACAAATAGGAACTTCTCAACTGTAGAAGGACACACCCATTACTCATTAATAACCCCAAAAAGATTGTTCCAAAGGAAAGTATGTCTAGCAGTGCAGAAATAAGTGACCCGCTGTTTCAGATCTTGACTTACACATAACACATGTCAGGAGAAAGGGCAAGTGTGAGGCCTATGATTTTATAGCAAGTCATTTGTGTTAATTCTCTTAACTAATGCAGTCCAAACAAAAGATCTGACCTTAGAGAGAGCTTTGAATTTACAAATGTGTTTGTCAAGGGGGAATCTTTGGCTGTTTGGGGAGTGAGTTATAAGTATTTACAAGAAAACAAGCTAGAAGAGTCCAAAATTCAAACTCTCCAAGTGTTACAAGAGTTAGGAGAGAAGTAAGCAGAATAAAGTAAAAGCAAAAGGGACTGTAGTTCATTAATTTCTCTATCAGTCAAGTTTTTACTAAAGTGAACATCCTAGTATAAATAGGAATAGGAGCTCTAAGTAGAAAGGAAGTTTTGAAGGGGAAATTATGCAAGGCAGAGAGGTTATAGAGATGAGGAAAAGCCTCTAGGAATGAGACATTTCGGACACAAGTGTCCACCTAAATATTGATACAATTTCCGTCACCAAGACTGAGAGAAACCATTGATTTAAAAGAATCATATCCCTAAGAGATAACCTTCTAGGGACTAGTGTGAGTAGCAGAGATCACTGGTTCAGTGTCCCATCCATTCCAATCTAAACCATGCTTGCTCTGAATAACTTGGTGCCATAATGAAATAGTCTCTTATGGAAAGTGCCATAACCATTTAGTTGCCAAAGCAATATTTTTAGACACCGTTCAAGACCAAAACCCCCTTCATTTTTGGTTGAAGATTAAATATTAAATGGAAAACTAGATAAAAGAAAAGACAGGGTTTCGAAGGCTGTACCAGGTTCTCCCATGTGGTTAAAACACAAATAAGAGGTTGTTTCAGGGTGTAGAAGGCTCTATCCGTAGTGCAAGAAGATACCTCCTGACATTTTTTTGAGTGAACCTCAGTTCAATATTTTTATGCTGAGCAGAGGAATTTTCCTGAGTTCTTGCATAGTCTTTCTAATGTACCATACTTTTTTCTCGGGTTCTGTTTGTAAATGGTTGGGTAAATATTAAAGCCACTTATGGTAGACAGAAGGCAGGTTGGGCAGCATAGGAGTTAGATTATGTAAAATGATACTCATGTAAGAATACATATTGTCAACCATCACAAACTGATGCACCACATATAGAACTCACCATAAAAGAAAAGCCATGAAATACCGGGTGTTTCTCTCCCCTATGCAATTATTCTGCAAGTAAAATAACTTTGAGTACAAACAAAAAAAAAAGGATTTATTACAATGAGAACCACATAAACAATCTTATAAGATGGAAAGATTCCTAACCATCCATCCACAGTGATGATCAAAGCGTGCAACACAGCGATCACAAATGCTGCAGTGCTTGGACCTAGCAGGTCTGCATACAAAATTAAGACCATTTTATATATAAATGTATTCCAGATTTCAGCAAAATTTTACACCAGTGGCAAACTCACTTCGGAGTTTTTGCAAGTGGAACATTCTTTCTCTGCATAAATGATATTATCATAGGGATAAGCATAGAGATACTGAGAAACATTCTCAGCCTTTACTGTCCCAGGATCAGAAAAGCTGGTCACAAGAAAGAGCAGAATTCCAACAGCAACTGCCAACAAGCTTGTGTACCTAAAAGAAAAAATAATGTCTAACGAAATTCAGGATAGAATAATGCTGAGAAAACCATAAAGCAGCAAAAGAGTAAATATATTGACCCTGAAGTACAATACCTGTGAATTCCACTTAAATAGTATCCAGGAATATAGGCAAAAGATGACTTTGAAATGAAATAATATGTTAAGCTTATTATTGCAAGATATATGGTCTGCAATAAACAGAAGTTTGTTTAGCAAACCAACAGAGAACAAAACAATGGTTCTTTAAAGTGGATGCTTAAATAGATGTTAAGACTTCTTGAGAACAAAATCATTGTCCCTACCATAATTGCAATATAATGCCACTGCTATATTTTACAAAATTTGATGGGAATCAAGACCAATCATACCACAAAAAGGGGGCCCGGGGGGGAGTGAAAGGTGTTATTGGGTTTCATTATGACTCTGCTTCTCAAGAGTCAAGATCATAAAACATCGGTATTATTGAAGAGCAATGCTTCATCGAAGAGGATGCTAATAAATGTGATCCTGGGTTATTCTGAATATAATTCAAAGTGCCATCATAATTAACATGAAAATAATGCTAACGTCAAGAGCACCAATTTCTATTGAGAAGCCAAAAAAAAAGCAATAGTGTAATCGGTTTCTGTTTCTGTTAGGAAATATCATATTTAAAAGGATATATGTGTCATATGTGAAAGTTATCAACATCATACAAGAAGTAGAAATAGCCTGATTGATCACTCTAATTAACCATATAGAAATGAACTAGAGGAGGCTGATCCACTTCATCAGTTCATCCAAATAGCAGCTTCACTAAACTAAATGAAATCACCGCACACAACTTCGAAAATTCAGAAAAACCCAAAACCAACCATAATAAACCCTCCAAATCAAATGACTCTAAAATCAAAGCCCAATCTATAAGAAAGAAGAAGAATCCAATCGTTCCTGAACTATGGCCATACGAATCTAAACAGATAAAAAATGGTTGACGAAACCTGTAGAATAGGATTGGGTTGATCGCAGCAGTAATACTCCACAGAAAGAACCGCATTCGTACACTTAGCGCCAAAAACAGCCCGAACGAAACGCCTGCAAGAGATGCAGCAATTGAGGCAAACGCGGAATCGAATGAAAGAGAGAAGAATTGAAGAGAAGAAAAAGAGACTACAAGAAGTAATCGTAGGCTCCGAAAGTAAGGAAGTAGTGTATGCGTTGGATGAAAGTGCCCTGAAAGATGGGCCATTGACCGCAGAGGAAGGAGACGACTACCAGCAGAGTCACCAACCCATGGCACACCAAAACCCACTCTACGGCCATTACGGACACATCCACCACCACCACGACGCTTCTCCCTGTTCGACTCCTCCACGATGTGGAAACCAGGTCCTTTATTGTGATTTTGAGGCTCCCACTTAATTTGTCTTGTATGGTGTATAGTGTGTATACCAACTACGAATTTTATCCGTGTTTGTTTTGTTCTAATTCTTCTTTCACATACTTCTCTTTCGTTAGAGTTATGACAATACTTGTGTCTTTTTCGGCAAATTTAATGAACACACTTAATACACTTATCTATTTTATAACTATCTATATCTACACACAAAAATTCAACAAAAATATTATAATATATTGTAAAAATATTTATTTTTCTGATTTTTTATATATATCAATATTCTTTTATTTTTTTTAAATACTAATGTTCTTGTTAAGTTATCTATTTATTTTTATAATAAATATTTAAAATTTACAAAACATAACTAATGATCAATAAATGTTTAAAATATATGTAAATATTTTTTTAAAAAAAAAAAACACTTTCATCCCTAACACTCGGTCTTCGGTCTTGGCCTAAGAAAAACCGCTCCAAATCGACCAATCATGCCTTCATAACAAATAATTCAATATTGCTTGCCATGGAATTTTCAATGTTCAGATTTTTTCCATCGCAAGGAGCAGATCCAACCGTTCTTTGGAAAATAAAAGAAAGCATTTAATAATCATCATTTAACTTCTCAATCAAATTCGATGAAAATGGCCTAAATAAAGAAACAAGTCCAAGAAAACAATGATAAAGCTCTAACTGATGCATACGCATATCTCAAGAAGATAAAATAGTATATGTTCTCTTATAAAGTCCATCCTTGTAAAGTGAACCTACTCACAACCTACTTTGTAGGGTTATATCACTTGTCTTTCTCTCGACACAATGATATTTCACACATAAAGCCTCTGAAAGTGCTAACCAGAAGAAACAAGAAACTGAGTTGATTTATTGCTTTCTGTTGTAACAAAGATATTCACATTTTGTCCCTAGAAGAATTGAGTACAGTAACACCAAATGAAGTCCTTGAAGATCAATATATCCTGTAGCGCAGTTTAAGGGGTGACGGGAATCATCAGGAAAAAGAGAGAAGGGGGGGGGGGGGGGGGGGGAGGGTTTGTTCCAGTTTCATTTAGATATCTGAAACATTAATAAAATTCTCTATAATGTCGATGCAGGATCCTACAGAGTTTCCCATGGACATGGCCTCAGCAAGCTTAGCTCGAGCTCCTTCATGTCGACGCAAGAGTAAGACTGTGTTTAGCACAGACCATCTAACTTGAGAATCTGCCTTCTTTTGTGTGAAGCCCAGGCTCTTAAGCAATAAATCCAACTATATACAATTAAAAGAAAAGTCCAATTAGTGATGTCAATGCTCTCTGAGCTATCCCTTTGTCATGACTAAGCAAGTTAAAAACTGCATAAACCTTTCTTATGTCATCCAGACCTCCTTCAGCAAATCCATATATAAGATACTCAGTGGACACACCAGCCAGTGCTATACATGAAAATCTGTTCAATGTCTAATAACATAAAACACCAAAGTGGAAATGTTTTGTCAAATAATTAAACTTCATAATCTGTAGAGAACCAATTAAAGCAAACTTAAAGCAGTGAGATTAGATGCCAGTAAGACAATAACATACTGTAGCTGAGACTTTTCCCGCATTCACCTGCATGACATGGAAGGCACTAACGATCAACAAATTTAGTTGTCAACTAAATGCAGTTTACAGGATACTTAATAAACAAACAGTTTAATGCAAGTTAGAAACATGTATTCTTAAGTTACATAATTGATATGGAGTCATGCAACTGAAACAGTCATGCAAAGACAGTCTTACCAGTGCATTGTGACAAGGGTCAAAGCCAGATGACTAAGACAGACTCAGTCATGCAAACACATATCCCTAGTTGTTACTCTCTCTCTCTCTCTCTCTGTTTGGCCCCTTTAAAGTAAACTTAGTACGTTAAAACATATTATATATGGAACAGATTAAGCAACCTACTTCTTCAACAAACTCAAAATCCACAAAGGTGGTGCCTGCTTGAACATTGAGAGATCCCTCCTTCTTCAGAGCATCCAAACTAGAAAGAGTATATCTTTTAGGAAGTATTCCTATCAGATAAGCAATTAAAAAGTGGCCAGCTTCATGCTGCATAATTAAATTTTGCTATGGTTACTCATGGTCATTGAGACAATGTAAATTATTTAGATAACAAATATAACAAGATTATTTAAGTGCTAGCAATAAGATGAGGGCATGAATCTGACTTGAATAACCCTATTGTGGTATTTCTGACTGAAGTTGTGACCGATTGTATCAAGAACCAAGCTACCAAAACCCCCGTTGAAAGATACCTGCAAACAACCAATTTGATGAGCTTGGTCAAGAAAATCTATCTGCTGTAAGTAATCAAGCAGCACGTATTTGAACTGTGAACAAACATGAATGTAATGGAAATCTGAAAAACAACTGATGATGAATGATAGACAAACTTGGAACAGATTTTTACAATGCAAGAGAGAGATATAAAACTACAGTTACATGGGTATCCCTAAACTTCTATCCAGCAATAGGTGAATCTTAAATTCTTAATACTTATATAATAGTTGTAAAGGTCTGTCATGAGTGAAGGTGGTATATTGCAATTAAAACCTTTCAGTCATATTGGAAACGAATGAAATTGGAAATAGCATTTCTAGTAAAATTAAGAAATTATTAACATCCCAACAAACCATAACTAGACATACAAAGCATGAGAAAATATAATAAACTCAGCCAAATATGTGAGTAGAATGTCGTCTTTATCACAAAAGGAAACCAATATTTATGTTCAGCAGAACATGTAAACAAATATGAAACCGATGGCTCTTTAATGAGAGCTTCCACTTCACTCATCTGGTCAAATGAAACCATGAGTTTCAATCCAAGTGCGAGCACATACCGAGTCTAGTGTCCATAGAAATAGCAGTCCCAACGAAATGTAAAAGATTTGCTGTGGAGAAATTCCAAAGGAATTCCATGCAGTAAACCCTCCTACAATAGCAGCAATCTGCAGGTTTCTCTCTATAGAACCAAGGGTTGTATCCACTGGTGACAGAAGAGATAAAGTTTCAATTCCATTCAGCCTCAATTCATCCAAGGTGTAAAGCCTTTGAGGCACCTGCACATGCATTCACACCACAAATGAAGCAAACCCTGATCTTTCCTAGCCGTACTTCATAATTTTGCACACTTTTGAGTTAGTGCATGTTTGGGAATAGATTATTTCAGGAAAAATTTACTCTTTCTTCAAAAGTTCTTTTAATAAGATTTTGATTACAAACTATTTTAACTACAAAATAAGCCAATCCAAACACACATTTATAATACTAACATTCATGGTGTATGATGAAAAGATCATGACACGTTTATAACTAATCTGATTTTTTTCATACCCAATCAGTTAGCAGCTACCTAGACATGATAAGCCCTCCATATATTCTGTAAAATCTAATCAAAACGCCATACTCCCATTCCTACCAGCGCTTGTGCAAAAAGCCAAATACTACAAATAAACCTCGACAGAAACTAAAAAGCAGATTAAAAAAAAGAAAAAACTGCAAAGAGATTATTTGGACTTGTTTACCATTGCTAATGACAGAATCAATTGGTTAAAAGTTTAAAACCGGTAAACATCAAGCATCCGAGAAAGATCAGCTAAAACCCAAAGAAACTTGAGAAGAAGCAATCCAGGAAGCAAGAGTGAACGAGTAACAAAACAAACCTGCCTGGCTGCACCGAAACACCGAAGCCCACCAGGCTTGCCCCGCAAATCCTTGACAAGAGTGAGTGCAGCTCTATCATCCCCGTTTGTTAGCTCCTTGTCCACTTGCTCCAGCACTTGTCGCCGAGAGACCCCAATTTGGGAGGAGCATCTGACCCTGAATTCATAAGTGACAAGTTTCAGTTGCCGGGGACATGACAATGTCAGAGCCACACCCCCATATTGCATCAAAGGCAAAGCACCCATTTAATGAAAATTCTTCTGATGAAATAAAATTACCTCTGATTCTACTACCATATTTTATTAATTTCCACGGACGAGGCTTTTTTGAAGGCCATCGTTGCATTTTTATTGCGCATGCATTCTTCGCCACATAAATAAGAGATAACCATTCCAGAAATCAAAAAAACAATTTGCCTGCCCTCCAACCCCCGTTACTACTTGCACGCTTGAAATAAAATTATACAAATTAAAATATTATAACAATTATTAAATAAATTAAAATCACGTTATTAAAATTTTAAAATAATTATACATCTTATTTTAAATAAATTTTAAAATATAAACGATACCGTTGAGTTCAATTTAATTTCCTCCTTCCGAAGGGTGGGGGCCGCATAAACATAACGAACCGTAGTTGAGATGGGCCTCCTTGCCTGTCATACTTTTGCGCCCCCACTCGCTTGGAGAATCGTCTACTGATTTGTGTCATGCAACGGCTGGACGTAGTGCTTTAATGGCTTTGCGTCACTGAGCGAAGGATGACCCCAAAAAAAAAAGATGCGAGAAGTAAATTCTCAAGAGCAAAGGCCCATAAATTTTAAGATTATCGAGTCCCCTAACATGATTGCTCGATAAGTCCAATATTTAATGCTAGAGTTTTATATGCTGAATGCTTTTCTTGTGCATCTAGTAGCACCATGTCCATCATCTCCTAGGTTGTGTCTGACTTGCAGTAACAAGCCAATAAACCATATGAGAAATATGCGTAACAATGGACAGCTGCCCTAGGACTCCTTTGCCCAAGCTCCCGCTGTAATACCCGTTCCTATACCCATGTCCCACCTCTTTTCGTTTAATTTGTAATGGGTCCCACCCATTATATATATATTTAAAAAAAAAAAAAGAAGAAAGATGGCAAAGCTTAAGACACAAATTGGTAGACGGAGGGGGAGGGAGATACGAAACGGAGCAGGAGCTCCCATCTAAACACTGCCCTCCTTGTTCTTTTCTACAACTTTTCTCATTTTTTTCATTTTGCTTCAAGACCCACTTGCATCTAGATGTAAGTATGAGTTTCTACTTCTTGGTTCTTAATTTTTTTCTTTTATATATCATTTAACCATAAAATCATGAAATGTTTACTATTTTGTTATAGTAGAGAGAGTGCATTTTTGGGATTTTATATAGTAAGCTAAGAGATTAAGAGTTTGAGATTCTTCTAAATTTTGTGGATAAGTCAAATCTTAGTTTATCTTCAAATTTTTTATCATTCTTAAAAATCCTAAATCATATAATTTGAAAATTTTGTCTATACTTATTTTTCTACGACTATTCTTACTTAGAATAATTTTTCTAAAGCCTCACAACTTCAAATTGGGTAATCTAGTTAGTGATCTTAAATTTTGAGATTATGACTTTAAGTTAAGGGTATGAAAAGTTTTTAAAAGGTAGTTTTGACTAGGCGACAATTATCATTTGGCCTATGGTAATTTATTAAAATATTTTATTATTATTAGATACTTCAATAACTACTCAAATAGCTTCAGGTTGAGTTGTTGAGTTTACTTTGGGTTGACTTTGTACTAATCTCCTAATTTGTGAGTGGATAATTTACATTATGATATATTTCAAATATTTCTATATATATACCATCATAGTTTAATTCCTTAATCATATTTTGAATACTATTTAAATGACATTTACGATAATATGATTATTTATTTTTAAAAGTATCAAATTTTATCATTAGAAAAATAAGATTATTTTTTTTATGTTGAAAATATTGGTGAAAGTATGAGAAGGCACTTGAAGAGAAATTTCAAGTTGGAAGTCATAGCTTTATATGCTAAATTTTTATTTTTACAATAACATTATTTATGCATTTGAGTTTATAAATTATTTGAAGTTATATCTACAAAAAGTAAATAGAAAATTTTAGATTCTGAAATTCTGAAAGTGTGATTTGATTTTATAAAGAGAATTAAGAAACAAAAATATTTGATTTCATTGTATCAAAAATATTTTTGAATATTCATTTTGGATTCCGTGTCAAAACATCGTTTATCGTTAGCAAAGAAATAAAATGACCTATATGCATATAATAGATTCAGATATATTTGTTTAGCTATTGGGTAAGCAGACCCTTAACCCCTTTTCATGATTGTAGAGTGAGCGGACCTTACCAATGAAATTTATATCAGGTGAGATGAAGCTCCTGACTTGAAATAATATTCGCTTGACTATTAAGTGAGAAGACACTTAGTCCTTTAATATGATTTTAGAATGAACGAACCTTAATTATGAGATTTGTATCAGGTAAAACTAAACTCCTAACTTATGATGACTATGAAATTTGATTTGCTAAATTGAAATAACTACTTGTATTATAATTCTTTCAAAAACTTATATGATTAATTGTTAAGAAATTTTATATTTACATATATCTTGACGAAAGAAAATATTATTATATTATTATTATAGGCTTTATTTTATTAAAGTATTTTTTCTTCAATTATTTTGAAAATTCAAAGATTTATTCTAAAATTTGTTGTCTTTACAACTATTATGCTTATTATATTCTTAATGAATCTATGTAACTCTTATTATTTTTTCGTTCAAAATAATAAGTGATTAAATAACTAGTTTTTAAAATTTACAATTTTTTTCCCATGCATATTTGATAAATCTCCTTGATGGTAGCTTAAAATATTAGATTCTAGTATTTTACAACTATAAAAATAAAATAATATATTCTTTTATTTTAATTATGCAAATATAATTTATCTATATCTTATTTTGATAACCAATTAAAATTAAATACATACATACATACATACCAAGGTTCTGAAAACCGAACCGGTCATTGAACCGGTCGAGGTACTGATTCAAGGTTCAATGGTCGAACCGTGGTCGAACCGTGGTCGAACCGGAGTATAATTAAATATATATTTATATTTATATATAAATATATATAATTATTTATATAGTATTAAAATAAATAAAAATTATAAAAATACAATATAAATCAATAATAAATTTATTTAAAACACAAAAAATAATATCATAGATCAAAAAAAATATTACATTCATATAATCAATACAAATCTTCTATCACTCCTCATCAAGTTAAAGGTTACAAGTTCTTGGCTTGTTACAAACAAGTAAAAAAACAAATTAAAAAATATGATGGGCATAATAAAATGACTGGAGAGACAACACAAACACTGCTAGATGCTGGAGAGACAACACAGCAAAATGATGGCTGGAATGATGAAAAATCAGAAAAGCAGTGGATGACTGCTGAAATGGTGCACAGCCAGATAAGCAGTAGATGGCTGGAATGATGCACAACGAGAACACAATGGCTCACAGCTATGCTGAAATGGAAAAAAAACGCAAAACAGAGGCATGAAACAAGCCAAATAGCAGGTGCGGTGGTGCTGCTGGCTGGGCTTCACCGGAGTTGCGGTGCGGTCCGTGCGGAGACGAAGCTGACGGCGCTGGCTGGCTGCGGCATGCGACGCGAGACTAGAGGCTGCGGTGCGAGAGACGGAAGCTGCTGCGGCTGGGGTTTCGATCGCGGAGGGAGGAAGGGGTTTCGATCGCGAAGAGACGGATCTGCTGCGGCTGGGGTTTCGATCGCTGAGGGAGGAAGGGGTTTCGATCGCGGAGAGACGGAAGCTGCTGCGGCTGGGTTGCGGAGAGACGGAAGCTGGGTTTCGAACTTTCGATCGTCGTGGACGGAAGCAGCTGCTGCGGCTGGGTTGCGTGCGAGACGGAAGCTGCTGCGGCTGGGGTTTCGATCGCGGAGGGAGGAAGGAGTTTCGATCGCGGAGAGACGGATCTGCTGCGGCTGGGGTTTCGATCGCTGAGGGAGGAAGGGGTTTTTGATCGCGGAGAGACGGAAGCTGCTGCGGCTGGGTTGCGGAGAGACGGAAGCTGGGTTTCGAACTTTCGATCGTCGTGGACGGAAGCAGCTGCTGCGGCTGGGTTGCGGAGAGACGGAAGCTGGGTTTCGAACTTTCGATCGTCGAGGATGGAAGCTGGTGCGCGGACAGAAGCTGCTGCTGCGCGGACGCGGACGAGGACGGAAGCTGCTGCTGCGCGCGGACGCGGACGAGGACCGAAGCTGGTGCGCGCGGCGGACGGAAGTTGCTGCTGCGCGAACCGGGAATCGCGCGAACCGGTACCGGTTTGACCGGTTCATCCGGTTTGACAACCGGTTCACCGGTTTTTGACCGGTTTTTTTGACCCCCCCCGGTTCTGGACATAACCCGAACCAGAAGGGGACCGGTTCCCGGTCCGACCGGTCGAACCGGCCGGTCCGGTCCGGTTTTCAGAACATTGATACATACGTACATACATACATATATATATATTAATCTACCTAAAAACTTACTAAAGCTTTTACATATTATATTAAACTTTGAATTAGTATATTTTTAAGAAAAACTACCAAATTTTAGATAACTTCATTATAACACTTACAATTATTAGTTAGATTCTTTTATGTTAAATTTACTAGGCAAGATGAATAATTAACTTAGTTTGCACATCGATCATAGCTCAAAGTTAAATCATGACAACCACAGTCATCCAACCTTACCCGTCTACTATTATTTATTATGCAATAGCTCCAAGATAACCATATTTCATGGTTTTCTGTTTACCATTACTTAGGCTTGGAAAACTAGGTTAACAGGACATCAAACAGCACTAGTCTCAATAACCAATTAAACTTAAAACTAATGAAAGAAAAAGGGTATTCTGGAATTAACTGGTATTCTCCAGGATGGGAAAAGGAAGACACTCGTTGCGCCTGTAGAGAGGACAGGGTACACCCATTAGCTTTTGGCAGCCCGAAGCTCAAGCCTCAAGCTCTGCGCCGCCTTATGCGACTGTGTTCACAAAGACACCATTCGAAAATACAACAAAGTGGATCAAACAAAACCAGATCAATGCTGAAACCCCAATATTTTCAAACTAAAACGAGATCGATCAAACAAAGAGGACTGGAACACTCCATTGCCGATCCATGTTGAAACCCCAGTATTTTCAACTGTCAGTTCGAGTAAAACGAATCATCTGCTGATCCTTCTTTCAATCATAACTTACTACGGATGATGACAGACCATTTTGCATTCATCTCTAGTTAAACCTTGTGGTAACCCAAGTACGTGTATAAAGTACCCCATATCAAGCCCCCAATTCTCGAGAAGAACACAGAACAATATATTGCAAGAGGATTATCCAGTTCATTGTACTGACAAGTAACACATCTCTCTGGAGGCAGATATTGATGTAGGAAATAAACAAAAACAGGTATTTTACAACTATAGTAAGGGAAAATCAGGATCTAAACACAGCCTAGAAAACCCTAAAACTCTTGAGAAGCAGATCCAATTTCGCCCTTCCCTTTGCCAGTCTTCTTGGGAAGCAAAGTCTGGTGAATATTGGGCAATACACCTCCGTTGGCAATGGTGACGGACCCCAAAAGCTTGCTGAGCTCCTCATCGTTCCTCACCGCAAGCTGAATGTGCCTGGGAACAATACGGTTCTTCTTGTTATCTCTAGCAGCGTTCCCAGCCAGTTCCAACACCTGAACACGCACAGAACATCAACAAATTTGATCCGTGAGAACCACAAGAAATAAAAACAAATTATCAAGAACCCAACATTCAAAATAAAAAGCGCAAACAAATTGATGAGAAGCACAGGCACTGAACAGACAAATTCACAAGTATAACCCTAAATCCACCAATCCCTAAAATAAAAAGATCAAAAGAAAGATCAAGAATCAAACAAACCTCAGCGGCGAGATACTCAAGTACCGCAGAGAGGTACACAGGGGCTCCTGCACCAACACGCTCGGCGTATTTTCCAGCCTTGAGGAACCTCGCGATCCTTCCCACAGGGAACTGAAGGCCAGCCTTCTGCGAGCGCGACACGGATTTGGAGGCCTTGGGCTTGCCCCTTCCGCCCTTGGTGGAGCCACCGGTGGAACTCATTCTCTGATCAAAGAAGAAATTGGGAACCCTAACCCTAGAATTTGAGAGATTCACTGTCCGTGCGTAAAAGAGCGAGAGAGAAAGCAAGCACATCCCAAAACAACAGGTGGAATGGAATTATATACAGCACCAGCCTCCGCACTGATTGGTCAAGGCGGTGAGACGCGGATTGCCAACGTGGCATCCGCACTAAGATTCGCGGGAAACTACTTTTTCGTTTTTCAAGCATTTTCGAACATCCCGCGCCCTAAAACCCGCAATTAACAAAAATAAAAATTTCATTGAAATGGTTAAGTAGTTAATTATCAAACAACGATGGTTTTTTATTTTGTGATTAAACGTATTAATATTATCAATTTCAGCTCAAAATAATTTTTTTCTCAAAAAAATAAAGAATTAGTTTCATGTTTATTATCAACCAAAGTAATATTTTTTAATTACTCAATTTTATTATATAAAATTTAAGTATAGGTTTATATTCAAATTGTGAAAATCACGAACAATCAATCAATGATAAAAAAAATACTAGTAACCTTTTTTTGTGGATGCAATAGTAATTTTTTTATTTAAAATAAAAGTAATGATAAAATAATTTTTAAAACTTTATTCTTATTGGTCAAGACTTTAATGAATATAAAGTATAAACAAGTTTCCTTATTTTGTATTCACCAAAATTTTTAAAAAAATAACAACAACAACTTCCTTCATTTATCTATCTCACTTATTTTTTTTCTATATTTCAAATCATATAATTTATAAACCTTTTGTGTTTTACATATTCTTGATGAAATAAAATAAAATCAAATAATTTCCTTTATACTTAGACTAATACACTTATACATGTGTAAAAATTACAAAAATATATTAGATATTTTCAGTAAATTTATGTCTCTATTTCAGTTAATACTAAAAAAAACAAAAGAGGAAAGGTTCCAAGGCCCTAAAGGCCCAAACTATGCCAAAGAAAAGCCCCAACTTTTAGAGCATAGAAGCTCCCTCAATGGTCAAAAAAATAAAAGTAATAAATGTGCTCCTCTGACCCTCACTCTGTTTTGTACCTTTACAGTAGAGAAGCTCCCTCAATGGCCCAAAAAAATAAAAATAAAAAAGGTGCTCCTCTGGCCCTTACTCTGTTTTGTGGGGATGGAGTGGGGATTCCGTTTTGGGATTTGTTAAATATGAGGAGAAATTATATGTGACTACTAGTATTAAATTGCTATTTGAATCTTCTGTAATTACTTTATAGTTATGATGATCTTGGGCACATAGCTATCATATGTGTTTGTCAAGTAGGAGAATTAATATTGTAACGCTCAACTAAAATAATGTCATCAATTGCAATTAAAAGGGTGGGAGTTTAACATTAGATGCTTCATAAGGACGCCAAATTAAGTAGTTTGCAACGACTTTAGAAAGTGAGATTTTTACAATGATGTTTGATGGTATTAATATGAATATAATGATAAATTGTTCTGTTTGCCGGAGTATTGAAGACAAATGTAATATTTCCTGACAGAGAAATGGGAAAGAAAAAATGCTAGTGTTTAGATTAATCTGTTGCTCAGATACACAAATTATTTTTTATTCTCTCAAATTATTATTTTTTATTTAAAAAATTTGGATTTTCTAAAATGTCAAGTACACTTAAGAGAACAAAATATAAGTAGATAATCATTTATCGAAAAATTAAGACATAAGATTTTAACAAATTTATAATTCTTTATTTGTGTATTTATATTTTATCAAATCACAATTTTAACAAATTTATAATTTTTTATTTACATGTTTGTATTTTATCAAATTATAAATTATTTAATCTTTTAATCAATAATTATAAATACTATACTTTAAAGTGTACTTTATTTAACATAGCAAAAAGAAACCTAAATATAAGAGCAAAACATATTTTGGATTATATAATTTTTTTGGTTGATAATTAAATTATACAATATACATCTTTATAACAATTGCATCGCGTGGAAGATATGTTTGAGAGGAGAGAGAGAGAGAAAGAGATAGATGGAGAAGAAGACAAAAAGGTTACAGAAAGAAGATGAGGTGTGAAATGATCGTCTATGAAAATACAATCATATGAACTCTTTTTGTTTTTTTGGTACAATTTTTTTTTGTTGGTACAACAATAATATGAACTCTGATTGTGAAGGTGGGGAAGAAAAGTTAATGAAGATTTTTGTAAAACGAATTTGGGACAAAGGAACTGGTGTTCTTTTCTCATTTAAAAGAAGGAAAAAAAAAAAGGGGGATAATAGTGGGGGAGCAATTGGGTTTACTTGTTGCCAAATAACGAGCACTTCTCTACTGTCATGGACGAGATAAAAACATTTTTGAGCACTGACCGGTCATAGGCTTAACTTTTGCCATACATAAAGGGAGGTTAGAAGATTGTATAGGTAATAGGTATGGGACTTAACTTTTTTAATTGATTGTGTTTCTATACTATAGGACCCTCCTCCCGTGATTTGGTACTTAGCTGGTATTAAATGTGTCGTGAGATTGGTGTAACCAGCATATAACTGTATGATGTTTTCCGGTAAGCATCATCAGGACTTAGTTGATATGGATAAGTCAAAGTTTTTTAGGACAATAGGGGCTATGACCTTGTTTATCGAAACTACTAAAGTGATGATTGCCTAGTCTGACTTCCAGCAAAGAAGGAGAGGAAGACAGATTCTGGGCGTCACCTTGCTGGCCAAGCAGTGGGGCTTGTGTCGCCTGGCAAGTGTTCTACATATAGCTAATTTTGGAACACGGATAGGGAAAGTATCTGATGATATTTTGCTGCTGTATGTTTATCCGTCTGTGCTACATTCATATAAGTTTGTTTGAAGACTCTTGAACTGTTTCTTATATTATGGGTTGTCCTTCTAGTTCAAAGATGGACAGTCTTTGCCAATGTAAATGGAATATTTTTTTTTTGGTGTAATGTTAAGGCTTGTATTATGTTTGCTTGTGTTTGTACTTTGTACAGATATTTTTCAGGGTTGTCTTATGTGACAAAGGTTGAATCTTTCCTCCAATGTGGTTGTCTGTGAATCATCATCATTCGTCAATGAGATATGTGGAACGTGTAATCGCAGGCATATATCCGTTTAATATCGTTTACCGCATCTTGCTATTTTGGCTACCGATGAAGATATAATCTGAGCTCTGGTTCTTAAATTTAGATGCCTATCCAAATCCAATGAGTAGTTTGGAAGTGTTAATGGCAGAAGATATTAGAATTGTCTCGCTTGCAAAAGAAAAAGTCCTCATAGATGTGTTGCTACTCAAGGGACATTCCTCTTTGCCCCGCTCCTCTTTTCTCTCCAAGTACCCCACAGGCTTGAGTTGGAAGCTTAAAGTGGTGGGGAATGAGAGAGCAATGCAATTTTTATTTGTTGGGTAGAAAGAGAGCAAAGCTTTGGTTGAATGTACATGCCCCCAAGCTCTCCCTATCCTTATTACCTATCCTCCCAAACCGCGGGCCCGGAAGTGTTCATGTTGCATCTGGGGCCTTATGTGTTGAGCAGATACTGGACGACTAGCAATGGTGTAACTGGTGAAACAAAAAAAGAGCAATGGGGTGTATCTATGGTAGTTGTTCCTGAATATCTAGCTTCTCCTAATATTGCCACTTAAAACGTGTTTCTTATCGTATGCTTGGTTGTATAGAAAACTCATTATATAAAAATTAACTCACATCCCTGTTCAAGATTATATATCGTTGGACAAAGTAATCTATCTAAATCGCATACCCAATCTGTTTGCACCAGCACGCTGTCTGATATGAATCATGGACCGAGAGGAGTAAGAAAATCGGCATTAAATGTTGTGGCCTTGTACCTTTCATATGTTTTGTTCATTCATATGTTTCAAGATAAAAACTTTTGATCAGTTCTATCATATTCTACATGAATCATATGATAAAAGCATGCATTTGAGATCAAACAGTTAGGTTTACCTTCTAACTTCTTTAGTTCCTTCCAACAATTTAACTGTAATTGTATATTAACAGAATGCCAGGATCTGCTACACAAGTTCTAGTTCCGTCCCAATCATACATAGCAGTTCTAATTGTTAAAACTAAAAGAAAATGAAAAAATGCAGATAAAAAGAAAAGATATAATCATGATAACAAGTTAACTACAAAGAAAATCTAATCAACATTCTGTAATTCCTGATAATTGCATTTCTTTTAGGTTAGTGGGGGAGCAATTACCATGCATTCTTATTTCTTACTGCCTTTCAATTATCTTGAATCATAGAATATTGAAAGTGAGCATAAGCAAATAGAAATAACAGAGATGTTAACACACAACAGCATATTGCCTATTTGATGATAACTAGTTGACATATTTCCTCATGCTTTTGGCTCAACTAAGGTTAAATATTATTTTCTAAAGTGAGAGATCAAGATATTAGATATAACTCAACCACGTCATACTATGGAAGGTAAATCTCGATCCTAGTACCAAAGCAACTCATCCGAGAAGGAAAAAAGACAACCATTCAGCGTCCTCTGGCAACATACGCAGCCAATGCTGCAGCCAAAATTGTAGTTGCAGAGGATATCACAGTCCACAAGCTTTTCATCTTATGTGCCTCAGCCACAGAGTTCTGCAGCGATGCAAGCTGTTGCTTCATGTCATCCACCATCTTATTCTTGCTTTTGAATGCGTTCCTGATTGCACCCAGTTGTTCAGCATATGGCTGAATTTCTTCCTCAGGCTTTCTGCTCATTGGATACTGCATCCTCAACACTGTCCTTGCACTGACACACAAGCGCAGCAGTACTCTTCAACATTGCCAGTGCCTGGTTTGAATTGATGCAGGAAAATTCAATCTTGGCTCTCAAATCATCAGACTCTCGTTGGGCCTCCAGAAGGCTCCTCTGCAATACATCCTTTTCGTTCATCAAAATGCCCACATGGCTTTCCATCATCTCAATTTTCTCAATTAGCTTCACCCGCTCACTTCTCATCTGGCCTAACTCAGCTGCCCTTTGTTCAATTCTGTCCTCCATTCCTGCAACCTGCAACATCAAGCTCTTCACTTTATTTTTCTCCTCATCAAATCCCTTTCTGATGTTATCCCTCTCAAGCATCACTTCGGCAACAGAATTCTTGTAATGGTTAACTTCAGAAAGTAACTGCTTATTTTTCTCTTCAGAGTCTCTGCAGGAGCGTTTCAACTTATGCACAACATCCCTCAGTCGATCCACTTCTCTTTGCAGCTCAACAATTTCAGTCTCGCAGCTAACTTTCACCTGCTCAATCTCATTTTTCGCTCTGACTGTTTCATCAATCTTGTGCTGCTTATCCTCCAATTCTTTCTGAAACGTATCCAGAACCTTCTGAATACTGTCTCTTCTCTCTGTTAAAGTCTCAATACTCTGTTCCATCTCCTTCTTCTGTTTCAGCAAGGCCGTTATCTCCATTGCCATCTCCTTTTCCTTCTCCTTGGCCAGGCCAAGACTCCCTTCCAAGTCGCGAATGTTTGCACGCATCAATGCCTCTTCCTTGCGCAAATTCTTCAAAGACTCGTTGAGTCGTTCCAACTCTAGTTCGAGCCCATTGATTTTCAGGTCTTGTGCATTCTTTAGCTTCTCAGTCTGATTCTTCTCCCTCAAAATCACGACAATCTCACCCTTCAACTCGTCAATCACCCTGGATGACTGCGCAGAGTTCCTCAGAGCAAAATCTCTTTCCGCTGTCAGTTCTCCAATTGCCTTTTCTTTCTCATATCCTTCATCCATTAACTTTTTACCTTCCAACCTCAGCTTCTCCACCTCCTCTCTAAGATGCCTCTCTCTGTTCTCCGCCTCGATGAGCTTCTCCGTCAACCGATTCGACTCAGCAACCACGCCATCAAAATCATTTTTCATCTGCACCCTCTCTCGGCTCAGCCTACTCAGCTGACCCCTCTCGCTCTCGAGGCTCGCCGTGAGTTTATCCACTTCCCTCTTCAAAAACGCAATCTCGGCCTCTCTCTCAGCCACAGCACGCTCCATCTCATTTCTCTCTCCGACGAATGTACCATAGCGAAACCCCATTTCCCTCATCTGGGCCTCCATAAAAACAAAAGCCACACCCTTCTCCAACTCCAAGGCGACATTGTCCTCGGCCGCGTTGGAGAGGTGAGCCTCTAAGACCTTCTGTTCAACAGCAGAACGGTTGAACGCAGATTCCAAAGACTCCTTGGCCTCGAGCAAGGATTCAACCTGTTGTCTGCGTTCGGCTGTCTCCTTGAGAAGCAGGGAGTTGAGGTTCTTGAGGCTCTGCAGCTTCTCTGAAGGGTCATCCATGGTGACGGGTGGTGGCGGTGGCGGTGGTGGTGAGGGGTGGAGGGAGTGAGTGAAGTGTTGGGGTTGAGTGGCTTCTTGTTTGCGGTTATTAGATCGGTGGGTCAGTTTCTTTTTGGCCATATTTGAGTGGGGATGGCGAGCAGGTGATGAGGAAGGGATGCGACGATGAGAGGATTAGGGCTTTTCTTGGGTTTCTGTTTTTTATGGTGGATATGGAGCGTTACTGTGACCCTTCCCCTGTTGTAGATATGGAGAGAGAAAGAGTGTGAGAGAGAGCGAGAGAGAGAGTGGATGCGGATGTTTTCCATTCACCTTTCAAAATTCGAATTTTGGGGCCCAAACCCATATGATATGCAACTTTGGGCACTTTTTGGAAGCCGAAACAGAGATTCCTATTGAATGGAATGGACTGGGTTTCTGTTGGGTATTGCAACTTCTCTAGTTTTCTTTTTATATGCTTTCTTTGTCTATCATATTTCCAATTTAATACGGTTTTGTTTCAAGCTTAGTTTCGTGATAAAGATATTTTATGGTTCAAAAATTTTAGAAATTACTAATGAGTGTTGGCATGGGTAGAAGAAGCTTAGATTTAAGACCTTAAACATCTTTAGGAGGAGTCTTCATTTCAGCGTTTGACAATATTTTTAAAAAATTAGTCTATTATTCAGTGAATAAAAAGATATTATGAAAAATAAAAAAATCTTGAAATTAAATTATATTAAAGTTTTTGGTTTGATTTAATTTTGAATTAAGAGTATTGATCTTTTAAATTTTATTAATATATTATTAATTTAGAGGACAAGAGATATTTTTCTGATTATGAAATACAGCCTATAGAAAATGGTTTTAAGGTTTAATTAAGGATGGGTGTGGGTTAGACTGATTTATTTTTTTTTTTTTATAAACTTGACTTGTACACGTGTAAGTTGGGTTGAGTTAAACTTAAACTCATAGGTTAAACATACAAAAAAGAATTTAACCTACTAAAATAAAAATCTTAAATCCAAATTATAGATATATAGATCTCAAAAATTAGTAAAAGAAATTTCTTCAAAGATTGACAGAACTTTCAAGACCAGCATATATTGCATGTACTGATGTACATATAGTCTCTGAACCTGCTTCCTTTTCCTATTTCCTTTTTAGTTTATTTTTCGGCGACATGTGCAAGAATCAAATCTTCTGTTTTTCATTAATCAACTGTGATCTGTTTATATTGCCTTTGCAGGAGACATATTTGGGATAAATCCTTGGTGCAGTTGTTCTGGTTGCCCATGATCCTTGGTTTCTTTATTCCTTACTTGAACCAATCATTTGAGCCTAAGCCACAGAACATCTTCACAGATAATTAATTATATACAGATACTGGACAGATTGCCATTGACAATACTCAGGGAAAGTTGGTACAAGTGTTGGAAAATTTGGATGCAGTGGCATATTACACAAACATAGCAAAAAAAAAATTGGGGGACAGTAGTCCTAGGAAGCTTTGAAGAGTGAAAAATAAGATGGGGTAACATAGCTCAGGGAACTGATGCCATTCTTGCTCCCACCCCATATAGGATATCTTTGTCTTTATGACAATTGATGGCCTTCAAATTAAAATTTGGAATCTGTTGAAAGCAACTTGCATGTGGAGCATTTTGAGATTAACCATGTTGAAAGCAAAGGCATTGTCAACAATTGGAATTTTACTAATTCTCCATTAGTGAAAGCACTGAGGTTTAAGCCACAACCCTCCATCTCATCCATATCCCAACCTCGTTTCTTTGTTATTTTTTTATTTCAAAAGGAATAGGGGTGGGGACTTGGTGGCTAGAGATTATTGTTCTATGACTATCTGGTCATGAATAATGATCCTTCTAAAAATAAAATTGATAATTTGTAGATTGCTAGATAGGTAACACACCTAACCTAGTGTTTGGAGCTTTTATATGGGAAACAATGTATTTCCTCTAAATTGAATTAGAATACTAATTATGCTGACTTCATATATATTGGAAAATTATTACCTCGACCTAAATTTAAGAAACCTTCCCTCATATCCCCACTCATTTCAACCACTTAAACTAAATTTAGGTGGGTGCTGACTTCCTTTTAAACGTCTTAGAATTATCTTAATTATTTACTAATACTCTAACAGGGCTATTCTTATACATTTGAATCACTTATTTTATTTGACAATTTGGAAGATGTCCAGGTTGCAGATTGTTCAGAACACGTGCCTGTTGCAACACTAATTAAAATGTAAGTTTCCCTTATTTGGTAAAAAATTGTGCGTGGGGGCATTGTAGCCTCCTTGCTCCACTACATGCCTGCACCAAATCATATTAATCTTGTAATAAGTTTAGGACATCATCATCGTCCATGATTCATGAAGAATGCAGAACAGGGCACAAAGTCCCTGTTGATGTGATCTGAAAGGGAATAAAATATGGGAAACAACTTGAAAGTGGAATCTTCCCAGCTGTAAACTCTTTATCAAAGACATTTGCCAAGAATAATTAAATTAGATCATATGATATAGGAACTTCCCATAATAATATTTTGGATCATTCACGTAACTTCATTAAGAATCCACTTGGTTGAGGATTCTAGTCTTGTGAGACTCCTTGTCAGAACAGCTTCAACTTCTGATCTATCTTAGGAGACTAGGGACAAAGTGAGGGTTAAGAAAATTGGACTTGAAAAGCTATTGCCATCATGATGTGGAGATCTGACCAAAAAGAATATAATTGTTTAATTTTGGGCTGATGCCATAGGCATTCAAAATAGCTAAGTTTATGGTTGTGAATTATGTTAAGAAATCAATCAAAATAAAACCTCAAACCAGCAGATGAAAGTCCAATAATGCCTCGGCCCCAACGAACATTAAAATTTTTTTTGGGTACATAAATATTAAATTTTATTACCTTAAAACATGTCATACTCTTACATCAAGAAACGCTGGTTCAGAGATTACGTAAATAAGATTAGCCAACATTTATACATTCAAGTAAAACAGAAGTGCTTGGCTAAAGTAATGTGGTCTCTGCAATTAAAGGAGAAAAAAAAAAATTTATCAGCTAAGCTGTCATTACAGCTTGCTTTTCGATCTCGTCTGCAAAATTACCTGCAGACCAGGAGACATCTCACCTATGTGCAAGAAGTTGACCTTGTGAAATGCACACATTCATTGAATGTAGAAAGCAGCACATTTCTCAGACCAATATAACATCGACTGGTGACTAGAAATATTGCCCCCACCACATGAAAAGTTGAAAACACCACCAACGTGGGTTTTCTTCTTTGTTTCTAATGGGCTATTTGATTGCTCTCCTTGAAAACATGCTAACAAAAGGATTGGGTGACTGGATTCTAAGAGCAGATATCAGTGCCGGTGGAATATAATTGATCATAAGAATTGGGGTATGAGGGATAACGCCACGTTTTGCACATGTTATCAAAAGTTCAGAACACACTGCCCCAACGCTAGGATTGGTAGTATTTGGACTAAGACTCTGCGGTTAATGCTGAAGAAAGTAGTGGGTTTCAGTAGGAAGTTGGGTGCCTCAAGAAAATAACTATATCTTATGAGGTTATCCTCTTGGCTGAAGCATTCAAGTTTGGCGCCTTAAGTATATAATAACATCTATATAGCGCATAGGGAGACTTTGAAGTCACTCAAGAAAATATGCAATGAACTTAGCAATTTCAATACGTATGGTTAGGTTATAGTTTCTTCTGGTGAACTTCTATATAATCTTGGAAAGATCATTATTGCATCAAGAGCAAGACGACAATCACTCTCCGTATTATAAAGATAAAGACACTATTGATAAGGCCATCCTTTTGATTCGTTGGCAAAGATAAAGGCAGTTAATATTGCACAGCTGAGAGTTCCAGCTTCTGTTTTTGTTTTTTTTCCCCAAAGGAGCAGTGGTTATTCACATTTCTTTTGGACTAGATATGGATCAATCTCTGGCTTAAATGATAAATCCAATACAACAACCGAGGTAGACTTCCCAAAATCATAAACAAAGAGAAAAACGCAACAGAGAAGTGGTTGTTTTGTTTGCATATTGAACATGATTTCTTCTGGGTGTTGTTTGCAAATTGCTTTTGCAGCACACTACCTAGAAACTGACACGCCTGCAGCAAAAAGCTGTTGCTCCATCTACAATCAGATAAGTGGAATGATAATTAAGAACTTTAAAATGAAGATGTAAACAGCTTCTCATGATTTAATACAAAGACCTAGACAGGACCCTCATCCCCTTACCTTGAAGAGAGTCTCAAGCTTGCTTTTCACCAAGGAATACTCCTGTTTTATTTGTTGCAAGCTTTTAAGACACCTGAATATATATACCAAGCCTTTTTTTCTTATCAGCATATGGAATTTTTTTAAAAAATATCAACGCATACAGATAACTAGACCGCATGATATTTTGACAAGATTCATAGCCATAGGATATGAAAATTTTGATATTGAATTGTCACGAAGCTTACCCTTCAACGTTCTGCTCCTCACAAGAGTTTCTGAAAGCAATGCAAAATTTCTGAACTCTCTGTGCGCCAATGCTGTGTTTTCCAATAACCCAATCAATCACCTTATCAAAATTATACTAGTTGTAGTTATAGAAACAACATATAGTAGAAGCAAGAGGGAAGGAAATGTGTCCTTCAGCTGGCTCTCTTTAAAACCAGTGAAATGTGACTCAGTCTTTGATTCTATGTGCTTCCATCTCGGGGTTGATGAAAAAAAATGTATGTCTCACTAAAAAATTATTGTATTATGTCTTTAAAGGGTTTCAGAAAAACTCCACTAGTTCAGAAAAACTCCACTAGTTAATATATGGTTGTTTTGCAATCGAGCTACCCCAAGCCATGCCTCTGTATTACATGTGCTTGGCACAGTGACGATCCTGGCAATAGAAATGCTACTGCAGTGAAGCAATGACACTTGCCAAAAGTGTGCTATTTCTGGTGACAGCAGATGGATACAAGCTCCACCAACGTAAGAAAGAAGACCAACATCCCAAGTTTCCAACCATTTTTGTACAAGCTAACACGCACCTAGTGATCATTTTTCACCTTTAATTTGTTTGAGGAGCATCCTACATCGATTAACTTGTTGAGTTTTCAGGTATGGAGAAACTAGTCCTAAATAATTACCTGGAGCTGCTGCCCTTCAACTGGTGAACATGAGCATCCACCCTTTTAAAATCAATGCTTTCCTGACCTCTGTTTGGGATGAATCAGCATTACCATAAGGAGTTTAGAAAGAGATTAAAGATACATTCTTTTGGTCCGAAGACATAGAAAAACAGGGAATTGTTGTGCCCTTACAGTGCTTTTTCCAGCTCATTAAGAAGTCTCTCTGCGTCCTCAAAAAAGAGAGTTACCACTTCAACCACAAAATCTGGGTTGCTTTCATCTTGAAGTTGCTGAAGCTGGTTAAATTGATCATCCAGGAAGCCCTTTTCAAAGAGAAAAAGACATCACCAAAACTAGCCCACCGAAATAGGCTTTACACAAACGCACACACGTAGTAGAGATGGAGAGAGAAAGCAGAAAAGGGATGGAGTAAGTAATACAAGAAAGAAGAAACATAGCTTATGAGGTTTTCCTTTCTGCTTCCCTTAATGTCAATGAATATTGGTAATTGTATGGCATACTCACCTCCTGAAACAGGGAGGAAGTATAATCAACCAGCTGCCTCTGCAACTGAACCACACCATCCATTGTTGTTGGTCTCTCAAGTTTTAACCAGCCACTCAATATCTTAGATACTCAAGTCGTCCTCCTTCTGCTGCCTAGTTTATATAATGTGATTTTTGTTCTCAACCGGCTGCTACTAATGCCTGGATAGAGATTTGGTAGATGTCAATATCTTTGGAGAACTCTCTATGTTCCCTAAAAATTATTAGATGCTTATGAAGTATCATGTAGAGTGGTACTTTATCTATTTATATTTTATTATTAAAATAATTTAAAAAATATATATTTTTAATATAAAATTATTAATTTTATTTTAGTAAGTATATTTTTAAATTACTTAATAATGATTTATCAAAATATAAAAGAAATTTTAATAAATATTGTCTACCTTAAACATTTAAATAAGTTTTTAATATATTTATATTTATATAAATCATATTATAAATATATTTTTTTCTTAAGATCATAAATATAAATAAATTAATTTTTTTAATATTTAAGATAGATAATATTTACTCAAGAGCATATAATAATTGAATTTAAATCTTTTATTTCTTTTTTTTATTATCAATCTTGTATTCTCAATTAAATTCTGATAATTTAGTAAGTAAATATTTAAATTTAAAAAAGTAATATTAATTAAAAAATATTTTTTATTAAAATATCAAAATTTAATTAAAAAACAAAATTAAAAAAAATAATACAGAGAATTTAAATTCATAATAATTTCTCGTGCCGCAGAGACTCTGTATGTTTTTTTTTTCTTTCGAATACAGGACATGTATTTAATGTCAGTCATTTCCTGTGTTTCTGTTGTAAACTTCTCCATCAACCTATCATTTGTGGGCGACTTAAACTCTAATATACAGTTTAGTTTAATAAGATCACAAGATTCAAAACTCATGTTATCTATTTCACTCACGAATTGTTGCCTCCTTCTTTACCTCGCATCCGCTTCATTTTTTTTTTCAAAAGAATCGAGAGTCGATAATTATATTTCATGATATTCAAACATCTGTTGTGATAATTCATAAAAAAATATCGATATTTAATAAAAAGAAGTTTAAGGTACCACAATTCTGTCTTGTCTGTGGGGTAATGTCATTTTCAGAGTCTGGGCCTCCCACTTGCCACTTCCCAGTAATTCTTGCTGTAAATAAGCATAACTTGCTATTTTTTAACTACAAAGTAGAAGCAATTAGGCTAACCTGATCTAGCTTAACGATCAATGCAGTTATGGGAATACATGAAGGTCAAATAGATATCTAACTATCATAATCGCTACTGGCTCACGTCTATTATGGGGCAGCATTCATTTTTTCTTTGCAACACAATCAACATTTATTTTTTTCTCTCTTTATAGTCAGTTAGGTATGGAATAAAAATAAAAGTAAAATTTTTATAAATAACTTTTTTTGTACAAATTTATGTAAAAAACTTATCAATAAAAATTTTACTCTTATTTTTATCTTATACTAAGCATACAATTAATATCAGTTTAAACTTAAGCATACAATTAATATCAGTTTAAACTTTTAGTCCATGACAGAAATTTAAAGATAACATGAATTAGTGTTACATCTGGTATAAGATATTTTTGGTTGATTTTGTCTTTTTCAAACGACAAATGACATTTTTTTTCTTGGTATTGGACAAATGACATGCTTGAAGCAATGGATAGTGAAAATATAACTTTTTCTGCTCATGAACACTAATTTGGTATGATACATGATTAGACTTGTTATTCCAAAGCATATCTAATTTCATCTTACCCACTCTCTTTCTCTCTCTCTCTCTAAAGTATGCTCTTCAAAATTCAAGGGACTCATAAAAAGTTGCCGTTGTTCTTCCATTTGTTCCAGATTCTGTTGCTGTCCATGTCTGATTGGATGAAATGAGTTCGCAACATATTTTATTATTATTATTATTATTATGTCTAAAAAAAATATATCATTATTCTTTACTTCATTCCTTCCGTGTGCCATCGCCTATCTTTCGTCCTTTCTTCTTCGCAATTTTATCGTGACCACATTAAATTGCAAGTTCCAACCTTTTGGGTCTGTAATTCAATTCCAAAACTCAATGGCATTGAAGTGCATTTGCTTACGTGTCAGAAGCTAAGGTCTGAGATTGACTAATGAGCAGGGAGCAATCTTGAAAATTTGAAATTTCCCATGATATTTTTTTATTTTATATTATTTAATAATAATTATATTAATTTTATGAGTTATTATTATTTTAAAAAAATTAATTTAAACATATAATAATAATTTATAAAATTAATATAATTATTATTAAATAATACGGAATAAAAAAATATTTTATAATAAAAATATCCAATAATATTTCGTAGATCTTTGAACAATAAGTAAGTACTGGTGCTGTCATGTGTCAGTAAGCACGAGCTGTCTGCTTGAGCACCTTCGGCCGTTCAGCCGTCTACATCAGCACAAAGCGTCTACTAATACAATTTGTTCACTTTGAGTTGCATTTTCCATTTAAAATGTCATGCAGATTGTTATTATGATTATAGGTTTCTGCCAAAAGGAAACTAAGCATGCCAAAACCCATGCGTTTCAAATAATGAGTATTTAAAAAATATGCTAGATTAATCATTTTTTATTAATGGAAATTTAAATAAAAATATATTGATACAATTCTTACATACATTTATATATAAATATAATAATATATTAAAAATTTTGTATTGCTGACTTTACTCCATCCTTTTAAGTTCTGATACATTCATGCACGCATCAGTTTCAAATTCAATCGTAGAGTGTAGTGCATTAGTCCCTGGAGTAGGATACAAGCTAGGTACCTCTTTGCCGTGATACACTTGCTCTGGCAATCCCCCAACCTAGTAATAAATTAAAATCAGTGTTGTTAAAATGAGACTAAATAATAAATCAACGAGACTTTTGATTTAGGTTCAATCAGTTAACTCGTTCAAATTGATTTGTCAAATTAAATAATAAAATAATATAAAATTTATGAAAATATTCATAAAATATTAAAAATATTAAAATTTTTTAGAAAAAAGATACTAATAAATTGATTGATTAAATCAGTTAAATCGATCAATTTAAATAATTTTGATTAGTTTTAATTGATTTAAAATGACCTAATCATAAATTTAACTATAAAGTTAAATTATAACTGATTGAGTTTTCAGTTCGGTTCTAATAATAATGTCTAAAATATTTATAAGCTTTTTCTCTATCGAGTTATCAAGAATTAAATCCTTATTAATTTGTATTATTTAAATTAAATAAAGCACCTCTCCTCATGTGTTGAGCAAACATTGGAAATTCATTTTAGGAAAAGATGAAGTGGTGTGTGTATTACGATTGCCTTCAAATTTTTTTTTGGGGTCAACAATTACCTTCAAAATTGAAATATTGGCAGAGACAATAGACCACGAGTCATTGGGCCATTGAAGAGTTTACCAAAAACACAAATCTCTGCGCCGACTAGTTGGGTCCCAAGCTGAGGTGATGATGCATTCATGCGATGCTGCAAAGCCGCAGCTTATCCATTTTCTTCTACAATCAACAAGTAGAAAGGGAATTTGGCACAGAAACTGTACGGGCTTAGTCAATAATTGGAGACTCAACACTTGCAAGGGACCACCCTTTCTTGCTAGTGGGGACAGCCACTGTAGTGTGAACTGGAACCATTATTTGGGTGACTTCGTGCCATTACTGCAGCGTGCCACTGGAAGGCCAAAAGAGTACAAAGATGTAGGATGTCTGAGTATCCAAAGCCACGAATCCATAAATAATAGATAGCAACTTTTCTGCACCCACAAAGGAAAATTGCGTATTAAAATCACAATTTTGTATACACGTGTCATTGCCACCAGAAGTTCCTCCAGAAAAAAAAAATAAAAAGAAGAATAATCCTATTGCCATCGATATGAATATGATGCACTCCCCCCTTTGTTAAGGCTACGGCTATTGGTTATTGACATTGACGAGAACTGCAAACAAAGCAATGGTTGGCTCCTACAAGTTCAAAAATCAAATCACGAGTTTTTGCTGGAGAAGAAAATTTTCAAACATGGGCCAAGGAAGAATGACATTTTGCCAGTGGCTCTTTTCTAGGAACAGAATGTTCTTAATATCTTGTAAGTTTGGTAGATATTATTTCGCACATCTCCGAAAGGGGTTCAAATATGAGTTTTATTTTGGTCAACGAATTCAAATAAAATTGATGATGGTTTTCATGCCAGAGGCTAGAGAAAACGGACAACATAGATGAGCATGATCGTGAGTGTCATCAATCATGTTAATTTATGTCCTAAGGAAATCCACGACGTTCGTGGGCAGGAATCAGAAGCATAGAGAAATGACAACAAATCTTTATTAATCCAGAAAAAGGCCTAAATGAAGCATACCTTCATAATAGACACATCGAGTAACATCTAGATTCTTACACAAAACAGCCCAACTATAATTAACCATGACAATTCACGTGACATTCGCAGGCATAGACCAGACCCAGATTTTGTTTCACTTTTGAAAATTTTCAAATTATGACTTCAGTAAAAATTTATCTTTTGTCCAAATCGTAATTCTGGGTCTCAAAAAGTCATACCGAACAAACACTAATTTGCTATACACGAGGCGAACCGTACCTCTTTCTGTTTTCCTTCATTTCTTTTGGTTTCAAACCAATTATTGCCAGCAGGCATGTGATATTGCCGGCAGGCATGTGATCAAATGATAAAAATTTATGCCTTGCAGTTTTATGATAAAAATTTATGCCTTGCAGTTTTATGATAAAAATTTATGCCTTGCAGTTTTGACGCCTGAGATCAAATCCAATAGGATTGAATCCCATCTCCCCCAGTCCTCCCTCCCCTTACCAAAAAAAAAAAAAAAAAAACTAATTATTAAGGAGGTTGCTCCCTTCAAAATAGTTTCTATTTTCTTTCAATCCAAACGATTCATCTATGTTTTGTTTTGCTATTTTTTTTACGCCATTAAATTTTTTCTGAACAATTTTCTAAACAAGTGGCACCAAATAATTTATTAATGATGTAAAATTCTTACCATTTTCTTAAAATTTTAAAATAATTTTTTAGTTTCTTCTTTCTCCTCTCTTTTCCTTCAATCCAAACATAACATTAGTGAATCAAGATTAAAATTTATCTGTAACCAAAAAAAATTATAATTAATCCAATTTGGCCCAAGCTCATTAACCTTACTTGAAATTCGTTTCCCTCTATTTTTATTTATACAAAATACAATGCCTCAGCTTATAAAATATCAAGCTATGATTAGTAAACAATTATTTGATTTTTCTTTTGTGGAAATTTAATTAAAATTTCAACTCCCATATTTCTTCGATGCCGATATGGTAGTTATGTTCCATTTCTACTCTCAAGTATTAAATAAGATGAAGAAAGAAACATTATTTTGAACTCATACCTTTCAAGATCACATCTTTATTTTCCAATGGACAAATGAATCTCTTGAATCCACCAAGAGCGTTATGAGAAATATAAATAATCCTGCATGAATGAGTACATAAGAGAGCAGAGTAATATGTTATTTCACATTCTTAGTTTCTTTGTTTCTTTGTTTCTTTCTTTCTATTTCCCTTTCTCTCTCCTCCCTGCCTCCCTCCCTTTCGGGTCTCTTCCTTTTTATTTCATGGTATGAAGGAAGAGTATATTACAAACATATAAAGAACCTGCCCAGTGCCCACACAAATAAATTGTAACTACGAATTTCAATATACAACAATTACATGGAAATTAGAAGGTAAGAAGAGCCATTCGCCGGGGAAGGAATATTGTGAGCGAAGAACATTAAAAATTCCTTGAATCAATGGTCAGTAGCATTTAGTTTGTTGCAAGGAAATCACCTGCATTTGTCAATTAAATTCCTTTACACCAGCAATTTACAACAACTTGATGACAGGGAGGCAAGCATAAAAAAAGCAGTCATCAACCTGCAACACAGAAACTTTTCGTAATTCTAAGGAAAACATGAACAAAACAAGTATTGTGATGACTAAGAAAAGGAAAACTATTTTCAATACCTTCTGTTTTTTTAATACACATCTTCAAGTGCTACACATACCACATACACACATGGACAAAAAGCAACAATTGCTAAACTGAAACTCGATGAAATCAAAAGGTAAACTTTTCAGATGCATACCTTCCTCTGAGAACTCAAATACACCACCAAACATGTCATCGTTATCACCATCTTCCTCAGATTTCTCCCTACCACAGGGACTGCGACAATCCACATCAGTAGCAACTTCGGTTGATTTATGACAGTCAACTGGTGCTTTACAATAACCCTCTTGAAAAAATTGCTCAAAGTCGGGTGAATCATGTATTGGCTCCTCATGAGCAACATTCATATTCAGATTATAACCACCAAAAGAATTTAACCTGTCACTGGCTTTGCCACCTTTTGATGTTTTAACTACTGTAGTTACAGTATCAGCAAAATGTGAGGCACCCGCTGAAACATCATCCATGTTGACAGTTTCCAGGCTTGAAAGAGGTGATGCCAACACAATTTCCTCTCCGTGCTTGCAATTAATCTCATTTCCAGACAAGTCAATGGATGAAGAAAAATATGCCGACAAGCCTGAGAATAGTCAACAACGAGTTACACAGGTCACTCAAATATATAATTGAAGATGCGATATTGAATTGTTAACCTTACCAACATCTGCCTTTACAGCTGAGCCAGGTACCATCAACTTTGAATGGGAAACTACAGCATCTTCTGACAACTTCTCTTCAGCTCCATGGGAATCAGATGAAGAGCTAGAGCATCTTCCCATAACAATGCTTCTGCCAAAAATTTCAGTAATTAGACAAAAGAAGACCCAAAAATAGTTGGCTTATTCTTATATTTAAATTTCTCTCAGAAGGATAAGAACATTCGACAACCCTCCAAATCATACCTGTCAAATACAAGTTAAAAAAAAAATAAAGCTCCCCAAAAAATCGCACTTCATATTATTTGGGCAATAAACAGAGAAACAAGGAGAAATCAAACTAGTCATTGAAGTAAATTAGAGCAAGCAAAAATGTAAACCGTCCCTACAAAAACCATCCATATCTAAACTCCATATCAGTACCATGAAAATGCAAGATGGCAACACATGAAAAATAATAAAAAAATAATTCCTCTACACTAACAGGGTATCTCAAACTCCCATATATTCCATATGAAATCATTTAAACCCAAATATAGCATCTCCATCTAGAACTTAAAGAAGAGCTGAATCTTTAATGATAGATAAAAGTAAACAAAACCTTTAAAAATAAAGGAAGGCAAGTGTAAACTTGAGAAGCTTCATCTCAACAAGTGATCGCAAGGGTAAAAGAAATGCAAAGTTGTAAAAAATACGAAAGGCCAAACTATAACCTAAAAATTAATCCTTAAGAACTCAGAAAGAGGTGTCACAAATATATTCATCAGTGGAGAAAAATTGAGAACCTAATACTTAAATTGAGGGCATGCCCCATATCCAGAATGGAAATTATCTGGGTGGATAATATGATAAAGATTTCTCTAATGGACCAAAGAAAAGGCAGATAAGTGATCATTACCTGTCACCCCAAGTGGACTGAATTCTATGGAAATGGTTAAAGACAGGCAACAAATCCTTCTGTCTTATTTCAACCTCGTTAATATGAATACTCTCGATTTCAATCTCTCCACTGGTTCTAAGTTCACACAAATTCAGCTCCTTGGACTCCAAAGGACTCATCATAAAGAAAGACACCTAAAAATTGAGGGGGTAAGAGTTTAATTGAAAGAACATATGCATGTTGGGAAAGGTGATAAGTAGGAGTACCAGAATAGAAACCACAATGAATACCTCAGATTTCTGCCAAATTGGTATCCTGCCAGAGCTTATCTGTACCTCTGCATTTGAAAAGTGACATTGCTCATGAAGTTTTACAGAATTAATGTTCCCAACACTACTATCTTCATAATCTGAAGTTTCTGAGATAATTTCGGCAGCTTCAAGTACACCAGGAGTATTCCCCAATATATATACTTCTCTTTCTGGCCAATCAGATCTCCTACAGACATCCCACCATTGAACGGGTTCAACTTTTACTCGCAAATCCTCTTCTTGTATCTGTGTTGAAGGAACTGGGGCCATTCCTGGAGCAGTTTCACTTGGCTCTGTCCCCAATGATGGTAATAGTTTATATTGAATTAAATGACCAGAAGGGGTATAAACCAATAAATGCTCCAGAGCATGAATTTTTGAGAATGCATTGTGTGCATCATGAGGTATGGAACTATGAAAGACAGCAGAAACAGCACCAGATGGAATGGAGACTTTCCCTGCAGCAGACGATGCAGCATTACTAACTGTATTGAGCCATCCAGCATTATTATTTTTTATTCTGCTAACCACAGAGAGGACAACAGAAGGTGGGGGTGCCAGGCAAAACTGTTGCTGGTTTACTGTGAAATGTGGAGTGAACCACCATGGTTGAGGCAAAATTGGCAAAAGAACAGGCCCTTCTGTATCCTGATTGTGTATCTGAAGAACTGTCTCGCCACCAAAAGGGGCAAGAACAAAAATATGACAAGTGCCCTTTGAAGAAATAATGGCAACCCACTGACTGGAATGGCTAAAACAAATATCTTGTATAACCTGTATAATATACACATTGAAGTAAAAACCTTTATGAATCAGGAGTATATATATAAACATAAAGGCTTTAAAGAAACACTGAGAATATTAGCATACAGCTGATGTCATGCCACGGTGGAGCTTGTATAGGTGTACATGAGAATAGCTCCAATCACTGCTCTGAGAACCTGATCCATTCCTTGAGCAGGATGGCATAATATGAAATATATTAATGTTGTTTCCATGAATTGAGGCAGTAACTAGAAGTGTCCCACTTGGGTTGAAACACAAAGCCGAGATTGGACTAGTATGGGCCCTAAATTGTGCCACAACAGCTCTAGAAACAAAATCCTTGACAACAACCTGCAATAGATCAGTAAATACAAGTCAACAAGCATATAGAATGATTACTTTCATCTGACATAAAACAATACCATTAAAAGAAGGGGGAGTAAAGGGAATAGACTTCTGTAAAATACTCAGCGCTATTAACTACCTTAGAAAATCCTTCTTCTATGGTTAAGCTGAGCCAATAGATGATCTCATGCAAATTGTAATACAGATGCCAATATACATTAAAAAAGAAAATATCTAGTCAGCAGTCAGCACACTGCACAAGAAAATCAGATTATAACTTATTAAGTCGTCATCAAGAATAGAAGACTCACCACACCAGCTGTTTCTGTTTCTGTAGAATGTGATGTAAACCGACTAACTTTCCGGCTTGAATTTGATGATACAGGAGAACTGGATCCATCAGGTATAAGATCCTGATAGTATTTAGACAATGTTTTGTACCCCATGTCACTGAGGTTGATCAGTCCAGTAGCCAAGTGCTTGCTGGATTCCATGGCAAATCGGGCTACCAGGTTTCCATTGCTGGGTGATGTTGATGGGCTGACAGCAGGAGGTGTGAGACTCTGAGGACTTAGGCAACCTGTGTTTGACAGCAAAGGGTTGTTGGAAGCATAAGCTAACCACCGGGGCCCTACAGCCATAGGACTGTAGCCAATATTAACCCCAACCATTCCTTGGCCTCCCAACTGAGGTACAGGGTGAGTGAGAACACTGAATTTATTCTCAAGAGTAAGAGCATCAAAACAGTATATCTGCCAGCATAATAAAAAATGAAAAAAAAAAAATCAGTTTCAGCTATTGCAGTAGTAAACTAACTAACAGTATATTAAATTAAATTCATATCTAAACAACACAGAAGTGATCCATTAGGTGAAACAAGAAACTATCAGTATCCTGCAACCTTGCTATTTTTAAATATGTCAAAGGAAATTGGTTAAACCTACCCAGAAGCTACTGGAAACTATCATAGACTCAATTTCCCCAATAAGTGTCTATCTTCAAACATAAGTGCTAAATTTCAATTCAATAAGTACTTGAATCAAAACCTTACTTGCGCAGCAAGACCCACAGCCACTATTTGAGGACTACATCTAACCATGTAGACAGTTGAACGAAATCTCAAAGCATGAACATAGGTACGGGACCTTAGTGAGTAAAATCGAACAGCTGTAGTTGAGCTGACAATATTTTCAGCTTGGGCTTCAGTATGATCTCTGACAACTCCATCTCTGCCATTTTGCATTGTACCTGGGATCTTTGATTTATCACATGCAACAACTAAGAGTAAAGGATGTGATGCTCTAAATCCTTCACAACCCTCAGATTTTGCGGGGACAGGCTGCATCTGTAAAAATGAAATGGGATCATCATGCTTTGAGACAAGTTCTCTGACGTTAGAGGCATCTTCCACATCAAGAACTTGAAAGCCATTGGAATAACCGAGTAAGAGGACATGTTTGAAAGAAGACGGACCAAGTTCTAGCCTGTCAAAGCAAGCCCAGAGCACCTGGATGACAAAACACAGGTGAATAATGCTGACTCCTTGGTTCATAAATAAAAAAGTTCACAGCTGAAAAGCAATTATGAAATTTTCCATAGCATAGTGCAGTGGCTTTGTGAACCAAAAATGCATCAGATAGCATAATGACACATTTTCTGAGCATAATTTCAAAAACTTATATAACACCTTGACATTCTAATTTTCTGAATAGTGATTTTATACCAGTCAATAAGATGCTGACTCTTTTATCTCATTATTACCCTTAATCATTTTCATAACTCACACACACTTCATCCCTCAATCAATGCCCACACCTTGAATAGTTACCATCCAACCTATATGCTTGTCCCTCATCAGCCAACATACAATAACACAAGAAAGGGAAGATGGGGTGGGAGGGTAAGACAAAATTTAATAGCTCTGAATCCTTAGCTTACACACATCCAAGTTTTGGAAACAATTATTATTTATTCCCAAAAAAAGGTAATACATATTTTTTTTATAAAAGAAAAGGATATTTATATTGTAAGCATAAAGCGTAGCCTTGTGGATATTAGATCCATTTTCAAGATATGATTCATAACGCTGTTAGACAGGTATCTCAAATGTCATCCTAAATCAGTGAAAAATAAGAAATCAATATTCTTATCAACAACCAGGGAACTGATCTCCCACACAATATCCAAACATGTTTTATGGCTTATAAGGGGAAAAAAACTAACAAATTATGCAGTGCTGATCAAAATATACAAGTCCGTTGCTACAAACTAGGGTCAATCAATTATTCAGCAGCACCACACTTGTTTCTCCTGCAGCAGTCAATGCTTCTCAAAACCGGCATGTATGTTATCTCTAATCTACATTCCAGCTTAACTGTATCCACAATTATAAGGCATGTCAGCCTTTGTCTAACAATTCCATCATCAGACAACGAAGAAAGAAAACAATTAGAACGCACATGGAAAAATAGAACATAGTAATGGGCATTAAGTCCTTAACTTTTGTGGAGAAGAAAACTTCACTCAACAACCCAGTTTTGATATTTAATTAAGGCAAATCATAAGAAAAAAAACAATAATCAATTTATTTCCCCGTGAGTACCTCAGCAATAAAAATGGCATTTCCAGTAAAGGCATTCATTTTCCTCTCTCTCTATATGTTTATAACGCCCCTCAATTGTCGTGGCAACCGAGCATTACAAAATTTTCATGGAATTAAATTTCCCCAATGAACAGTAGCCGCAAGAGAATGATCAAAACTCATACATATTTCACCTCTCATTCCATTCATAACAGCATTCTCCCAGCAAAACACAAATTCAAAAAGTAATGACAATAACAATAAAGGTAGCAACTAACAACTAAAGAACAGAACATACTACCTGGCCTTTGCGGTCATGCCCGTGCCCGGAGACGGAAGCGGCGACGGAGGCACTGGCAGAACGGACCCCAGAGGAGGCAGTCTTAATGCAAGAAGATATGAACTTGAAAGAGGACGGTATAAACCCATTGCTCTTGATGTTATTGTCCTTTCCCTGGTTCTTCATAGTCAATGAAGCCACCGGGAATTCCGTCCCGCCGACGAGAGTAGCGGAACGCCGGCGATCGAATATAGCATAAGAGAAGGAGGTGTCGGGATTCGCCAGAAGCGGCGGCGGAGAACTCCGGCGTTCCGTTCAGTCGGTGGTGGTTGAGCAATTTTGACCTTAACAGAGACGGTTGGCTTCTCCTCGTTTAGACACACTGCGACTGCCTCTCTTGCTTGCGCTTGGACTCTAATTGCAATTCGCAAAGCAAATTTCCAAATGTCGGTAACATCCCATCACATTTGCCCTAATGTCGGATAGGTCCCCTTCAAATATTTTAAAACTAGTAATCACCACCGTTTTAGTTTTTAAAAAAAATACAGGTAATATCAATTTTATTTTTTATAAAAAAATTAAACATTAATTTAGTATTTATATAATAAAAAGTGATATAATATAATTTTTTAAATAAAATTAACTTAATTTAATTTTTTAATAATAAAAAATAATATTAATTTAATTTTTTAATTATAAAAATTATATTAATTTATTTTTTTAATTAAATATTTTATTAATAATATTTTTATAATTTATAACATAAAAGTTATTTTGATATAATATTTTAAAAATTAAATTATTATTAATTATATTTAAAAGATTAAATTAATATTATATATAAAATTAAAGAAATAAAGTGAATGTTTATTTTTTTTTTAACTTTTTCTTCTGTTCTATTCGTGAGACTGCATGCCTTTATCCAACACGCAACCCACGTTATTTACAATCATCTTCGACGCCTCAATCATATTATAATATTAAAAATTAAAGATGATAATCTATGTAATCATAAAGAGGAATCTTTTTTTAATTTTAAATTTAGCTTTTAAAAATTACTAATAATTAACGGAACATATATAATTAATATATTTTATTTTAAAAAAACTAGTTGTATTAGCTAATTAATTTATAATTATAATAAAAATATAATTAATTAATTTTAAAAAATAATTATATAAATAAAAATAAAAATAGAAAATATGGATAATAATTTATGTAATAATGTGATGCACGTTGAATAATTAATATAAAATAATAATCTTACGGGAAATGTAACTAAGAATCTCGTGAAATTGGTAATGGAACCAACCAGCCATAACATGATATGAATGATAATTTGGTAATTTTGTATTTGCAAGCCAATTTGTCTGTGGGATGACTGAGGGGTAAGTTGGAGATTACATTACAGGCATTGAATATTATTGTTGATGGATGGAATGAATTGGGATACGAGGAAGTTTTATGTCATGTTTGAACAGGGAATTAAAGATGAAAAATAAAAGAGGAACATGTTTGTTATAAGTCTTTTTTTGTTTAAAAATTTTATGAACAAAAAAGAAATTAAAATTTTTAAATAATCTTTAAAATATTTTTAAATTAATTTTTGTAAATATTTTAAAATTTTTTAAATTTAAAGGATTTTAAAATATTTAAAATATTTAAATAAAATTTTTTTTATTAATAAACCTTCTATTCTTCTTTTTTTTTTCAGTTTTCTTTATTTTTTTTAAATTTTTTTTCTACTCATTCCTTTTAAATTTCTAAATATAGTCTTAAAAAGAAAATTATGATACGCAAGAAAACTTAAGCTTTGAGGAATAAAAATAAATAAATAACGCATTTTCTTTTCCAATACGAAACGACAACCCATGAGAATATCTTAAACTAGATGCCGAACACAAAAATATAAATTTATTATCTTCTATCAGATTTATTTGCTCTTTCAACTTGTAGTATTTGTTTGCCCACACATAAATAATAGTCGACCATGATGTTGATACCAAATACCAATGCATGGAAGGAATCACTCTGTCATCCACAGACATTCAATATCAGATAACAAAAACAGCTTGTCTAAAGGAGGTAGTAGCATTCCTAGCTTTTTTACATCAATTCATAGCAGACAGAGTATGTCTATAATTTGGAAAAATATATAGATAAGAATTAAAACTAGTTATTTATACATAAATTTTCTTTTTCTTGTCCACATATTCCCACACCCAAATCCATTTTAAGTACGGCGACTGCACCTCTAACAATGCATTTCCGTGAGAGGTTTGAACTACTTAACATTGTATAGGCCTCTTCAACCATTTAACTCAAGTTTGTTTATCACTTGAGTAATAACCTGTTTGTAGTTATTTGTACGTTAGTGGCTCTACAGAAATTTAGCTAACCTTAAAAAAATATTTTTCTTCAATTAAACTCTAATGGAACCAATTGCGGACGCAATAGTTCTGTAAAGAATACATATAACTTCCTTCATTTCCATGGAGTTCCAAACACTTCAAAAATTTGTCTTAAAAGAGTTCATTTCCATAGACTTCCAGACACTGTAAGAAGTCTGTCTTAGGAGTCTTACAAATCTTTTTAATATTAACAACTAATAACATAACCACAGGTTTTGAATAGGATGTTCTTAGCTCTCAAGAACCCAAGGCAACCTGCTTATGTCGATTGAGATCACTTAGATATTTTGTTGAGTTGTACTCTTGCACATCCAGTAGCTCTTCTGAGTATGTTCTTTGGAAAGACCGCCTTGGGCAGTCTTCTGCAGATTCCAGAACACAATCTTCACCTCTTAGCAGCATTGCAATCTGCAGCCAACTGAGAAAATATGATCAATCTACTGTGAAAATTACACTCTTTCTGCAACCTTCTTTTTTTTTCACTTTCATAGAAATACAATGGTGAACTCCCAGGAGCTGAAGTGCTTCTGCAACAGAGTCAGCGTAACAAAATGAAACAAGATTTACAAAAAAGGTCTTTACACTATGATAGAAACCAAATACTTGATTACTGAAGGCTCTCACACTCCCAGAAAACTAAGAAAAACACCCAAAAAGGAAGAAGATAAAACCACAGGGCCTGCACCTGCCCAGCCAAAATGTCCCAATTTTCTCACTGAATAATTGTCTGCCCCTCTCCCCCACTTTCCCTCACGTTTTATCCTCTTTCTGCTACCACAGAAGGCCCTCTCACTTCCTCTCCCCTGCTGCCACGTGTTTGGGCAGTTACAAGAAAATCCCCAATGCATATTTCTCTTCTCTGTCCCTTCTCTTGGTCACGTGAGTCATTAATCTCCATGCCTCTCCCTTTATTTCGGCTCACCTATGCTTAGTAGTAGGAGGATATCTATCACACTACAATCCTCTATATTACATGATTCCCTCTTTGCACAGGTAGAGATGCAATTGTCTACTACCGCCTCATAAGTCTGCTTTATATTTTTTTAGAAACACCTTCAATTTATAATTTATCAAATACGTAAGAGATAAGAAAGAGGAGAAATATATGATGATAACAAATCTGTGTGACTACTTGGATTACTTACGGAGTATGAGTGGGCAACAATGCAGTGATGGGTAACGAAATTTGTTAACATTATAAGTGTTAGGATGAAATCAAGTAAAAAAATAAAATATAAACCCGGAGACTCGATATTTGTAACACGTAACAGCTGTTTGCTAGCTATAAATTGTCATTTCATTTCAAGTTATAAAATTGATTTGAAAATGGGATAAAAGCCTAACAAGGGTCCTCCTTTAAGACAATAGCAGAGATATCATATAGAGTAAGATTGAAGAAGAAGCCATTAATTAGCTTGAGGCTTTTCTCAGCAGCAGAAACAAATTAAGTTTGTTATAAGCAAGAAACCTACTTTTAAAACTATAACTTTCCTTGCTTTTGTGTGTCCTTGGACAATTCTATCCTTAGTTCAGTTGTTTGATGTTAGTTAGAATATGCATACTGCCATCTCAGTCACCAGGCCTACCAAATCAATATAAGTCGAACTCCTTGCCTACCAGACGACAAACAAATTTAATCAACTTTGAACTTTCATTGGCTCTGAGAGAGTTTATGTAAGCAAATACACAAACGAGAGACAGACACAGAGAGAGAAAGAGAGAGAGAGAAGGACCTCAAAGGACCGAAGCAAATCAATTAGTGACTACCAACATGTGTGATACCTGCTCCGTTGAAGGTAAAATCTACTTTTAAGTTTTCTCTTTCGTTGTTCATTTTCATCTCTGTAATTTACTGAATATCCTACCTATTCTTTTTACCATCTACACGTTTCAAGAATGCAGTACAAAACAGAAACAAGCCATATAACCAGATATTTGTCAAGGAAAATCATGATTTCCTATAAGTTTCTGAAAAAATGATAAGCTTGACATGGATTGATATGTATTAAATCATAAATTTTTATTTCATGCTGACAGCATATTAGATAACTCATCAATGTAAGGAATTGGTTTAGCAACTATACAACACAGGTTAAGAAATAAGAATGATTGAAGCAACATATCATATTTTCTAATCAATGAACATGAGCCTAACTGGTGAACACTTAGCCGTGACTTCATATTTCTCAGTTAACTTCATTCATAATTCTTTTTAGACTACTATCTTGCGGTTAACGTAACCAAAATGATGGTGTCACATTAGCTTTCAGAAAAGATTTAGTTCAATTACTGACAATATCTTAGTTTACTTCCATTAAGATGATGGTAATTGTGTGAAATTTCAATTTGAATAAACCAGTTGAAGAAAGTGCAACTTTCTAGGTTGCATACTTGCCTGACTCATGCGGGGGCGTAAGATAGGAGACTGCTCAACACACAGAGACGCAGTCAAAACAATATGATCCATCTGTTCTCGGTCATAATCATCACCAAGAGAAGGATCAACAAGGTCCTTAATATTCTTAGTGTCAAGCAAAGGCTTTGCCTACAACACATATGAAATCACAATGTGCTGAGGCCTCTCTTATAGTGATACTTAGATGATATAATATACCACTTTTTTGGAAAATGATTTACCCATATCACAACACTTTGCTGCAAATGATCCAAAGCCTGACGCCCAGTTACAATCTCTAAAAGTAGGACACCAAAAGAATAAACATCAGTTTTCTCGTCTACTATGCCATGCATGAAATATTCAGGAGCAAAATACCTGCCAATCATATCAAATGGTGAGGGGAGAATATTAAATCATAAGAACCTCACAAACTATAGTATTAGTAGTTTTTAATTTGCATACCCAAATGTGCCTTCAAATTTTGATACATTTTGGTGAGTGCATTGTTCTGGTAACCACTTTGCAAGCCCAAAATCACAAATCTGGAGAAATTCTCAATTAATCACAGAGTAATAAATGGTAAATCAGAAGAAATATAGGCCTCAAACTTATACCCTATTGAAAGGGGATACAGAAGAGCCTTAAAATCCACAGGCACATTGTCTGCAGCTGATTTAATTTACAACCAGAACACGTATTAACAAGGCATGAAAGAGAACATTTAGCACACACCATGTCACAGCTCAGTTTATGTATTATCTCTTGGCAAAAGTTGAAATATTTTCAGGGAATAAGAATTATATTCAAAATGCTAAGTCAGACGTATCGTACAAAAACACTAGCTTGATTGTGTTGCACTGTGAGAGACTCTTTCTATTATTGTCCGTGGAAGTCTCAACAATAAAGCTTAGCTATCCTAAGAGTCATTATTCCCACAAATCGTCACACATTTCAAGATAACCACAGAAAATATTCTTGTATATTGATTTTTCAGGAGGAAATCTTCCCAGAGGTAGCCATGCACATGTATCAGAAAACGAGCAGAAATGCAAAAGTGCTAAGCAAACTTCAACAGGTCTTGATCTATATATACATAGCACACAACCACAGAATACATTCATGTATCAAGGTAATACTGCACAAAATTTTTTTTGTCATTCTCTCTAATGACACTTAATAAATACCTGTGGCTCAAAATTCTGTGTGAGCAGAATATTTTCTGCCTTAATGTCTCTATGAATGATTCGCCTGTGACAATTCTCATGAAGATAGAGGAGACCATCAGCTATCCCCAGAGCAATTTTATACCTTTTACTCCAATCTAATTTGTCTTTATTTGAACCTGAATATGTCATGAAAAAGTAAGTAGTAAATACATTTAAACAGCAAATTTTCACATACGAGGAGTCTTCAAACAAAGTACAAACCATGAAGAAGAGATCCTAAACTTCCCAGTGGAGATAATTGGAAGACAAGGTGCATTTCTCCTTCTACACCACATCCAATAAGTTTGGCAGTATTAGGATGATCAACGTGAGCAATAATGCCTATCTCAGATAGAAAGCCAGCTATCCTTTCATCTGGAGTCCCTTTTGTCAGTTGCTTTACAGCTATTAGTTGCCCATCTTGGAGACGACCCTTGTAAACTTCAGCATAACCACCTCTTCCAATTAAATTTTCTACAAGTAAAACGAACAGTAAAATCTACAAAGTCAAACTGATGCCATTTTTTAAGAAAGCAATAATATTTTCCCTAAGAGCATCCATACAGGTAGCAAAAAATTTCAAACGAGTTTACAATCAAACAATAATATAATTGGCTAAAATACTGGACAAACTATTGGCCTGAAATCCAGGGCCAGACTACAGACCATTGCTAAAATTGTTGGTTGCATTCCTCAGGTCAGAGAGGCTGAAATTCACCAATGAAGACCTGAAGTTGTATAGATTACTGTAAACAGGATTTTCTCTAGTGCTTTTGCTTTTCCATTTTGGTATCTTTGGCACACCAACAGGAGGGAAGGACGGTAGGTGCTTAACTGATCTTTTCTTCCATTGTTTGAAAATTTTGCTCCAGTGAAATCGTGCTCTTGAGCTTGGACCACTGGTGTCCAATTCAGGCGGTTGCTGAGAGTCAAAGCCTCTAATGCAGGCTTCTAAGACTCCTCTTGGAGTTGAGGCATCTTCTTTGTCTTTCTCCAAGTCCAAATGTCTCAAGTCTGGAAGGACAGAATAAAAATGTAAGTTATAAGCACAGAGACAGAATAAAACCACAAGAAAAGTCTATTCAAGTGGGATGTAAGTAATTAGAAAGAACCTTGGGCAGAAGCAGAGCAAGAAAACAAAGAGCCTCGTTTTTTATGTTTAACATTAAAAGCATCGTCCATTGGGACCTTCTTTGATCTGTTAGCAGAGCTTTTTTTATTGTCCCTACATAGCACATAATCTCAAATATTAGCAATAGCAAACACCCTATCCCAGCATGTGTGGTTGTTCATGTTTTCTGCTGTCTGTGAAAGAGAGAAGAGGAATGAGATAAAGAATAAGAGAAAGAAGAGACAGAGAGACGGAGAGAGTGAATCAACATGGATTAGTGCGGTCAAGTGCACAAAAATACTTAAAAGGATGAAGAAAATGTAACATGAATTCATCTATATTGTGAATAGCATTGAAAGTTAGTTAAAAACCGGACGCAGCCCCAAGTTAGCATTTGAGCTTCTAAAGTCTAAACCATTCGAGACATCCGTTACGCAGACATAACATAGATGATATAGCAACCGAAAGAATAAACGCACAAAAAGAAAGCAAAAATCCACAAAACCCACAATGGCGGGGCCCATCAACAGTTGGGGAAATAGAAAGAAGATTCATGTAAGCCAGAAAAAAAAAACGACATACCCAAAAGTTAGAACACGAAGGTAAACGCATGCATACCATAAACAAAGATCTATGTGGTCAGCGCCATTCGCCATGAAAGAACCAACGCAAGAGGGAGAGAAGGGCAACAAAGTGGTGGCAATGTGGCAGAGAAGAACGGACAAATAGGCGGTTGTGTGGGGTGCTAGCTGATGCCTCAAAAAGGCCTTCTTTTTATATTCTTTATCTTTAAAGTGCCGAATTTTCTGAAAGTTATAAATGCAAGTGATTGGAATCCATAGTTAGTGGGGAAAGAAAACCCAGAAACTAATTATGGACAAGTTCTGGTTCACACCCCTGACCCTGAGAAGTTTTTAGTGAACATTGCCTCTCTCTCTTACATGAGTCCGCAAGAGTCGCTGCTGAGCTGAGATGGGTCCTGGACAGGTGGTAAAACCTCTGCAGCGACTTCTGCTCCCAACCTTAAAACCCCCCACCCCAAGCGAGAACGTTTCAGAGAGAGACAAAACGAACCACTAGCGAGGGAGGGAAGCAAGCCTTTTTTATTTAGCTACTGAAATTAAACCTTAGTCCTGTTCTTTGGGTAAACCTCAAATTTGGACCAATCTTTTAGACTGCAGGCCAAAAGGGTGAAATTGAAAAAACTCCATTAAAATTATCGAAGACCGATGGTTATCTTTTTATATCTTATCAAATCATAGAAAAACATTAATTATTTAAATTTTTAATTTTTTAACAAGATGTAATTAGATAATAATATTAAAAAATTTCAATTAAATTTATAATTTTTTTATACGTACAAATTTAAAAATTAAAAAAAAGTATTTATCAGTAATTTATTAATTAAAAAATTTAAAAATCAACTCAAGCTATAATTTATAATTAAGTATGAGTAAAAGAATAATTAAATGAATCAACCTCCGATAACTCCATAATTTTATATATTGCAAAGGCGGTGCCCAAACGCAATCAGTTATTGACTCATAAGTCATTAGCTAGGAGCCTGGAACTCTGTCTTGTCGTTTTAGGTTCTTACTTTTGGCCCGTCGATAATTTGAGATAGCAATCTTGGTGACAATATAAAACAAAAAGAGAGCCTACCAAAAAAATTATTAAATGTATATATGGAGGGGGAGGGGGAGGGGGAGAGGGAGTAATGTAAAAAAAAAAAAAAGACACGTCACTTGAATTTACCATCACATTACTTATGTTCTTATAAGTTATAAATTAAATGACAAGAACGATCTTACAAATAATAAAAGACTTTTTGCAATTCCTTCTACATTTATTCTCAGTTTAAATATTTTTTTTGGTACAATTCGCCGTCTATTAATATGACCTGATGTGTTTATCTTTTTCTTCTATTTTCGCAAGCCGGGATGAAGAAAGAATGAGAAAACTAATTAAAAAATTGATGCATGGATGGCCGTGAAAGATAAAAAGTTTAAGTGTATATTTGATAATAATTTATTTTACAAAAAAAATTTTAAATAAAATTTTAATTATAAATTATTTTAAATATAAAACAAATTAATTTAAATATGTGATGATTTGTCATATGAGTATACTCGTTCGTCATTCAAAAAATGATTTATTACATCTTATCTCATAAATAATGCATCATACTTCAATTATAGTGATTTAAAAAAAATTATAATTTTTAATAAAATTATAAATAATTTTAATAAAGTTATAATATTTTAAAATATAATAATTTTAAACTTTTTAAGTAATTTTTATCTTAAAATGTTATTTTTTTTAAAAATATTAATAACATTTTCAAAGATTTAAATATCCTCATTTTCTTTTAGTGAAATCAAGAATCGGAGATGGTCCCACTTATGCTGGTAGCCACCTAAGCCTATTTATTATCTCATGATTTTAGATATCGGTATCTTGATTTTTTTAAGTATTAGTAATATTTAAAATGAATGTTAAAATATTTAATAATTAAATTTTTATTATTATAATAAATATTTAAAGTTTATAAAATATAATTAATAATTAATAAATATTTAATAACTAATAATAATATCGATATCACCAAACAAAATTAACAGAGTAATTTCCAAATCCTATTAGTAATTCTTAAAAAATTCATGAGAATTAATTTTGAAAAACTAACCACACAATAGATAAATTATTGTTTGAATTATTGGATGACAAAAATAATTTTACAACTTCCAAAATCTAAAATAAACATATACTTAATTATTGTTAGCACGTGTAAGTGTTAAGAAGTAATTATTTTAAAAATTTAAACAGTTAAATAAGTATATATTAATTATTTTATATTTTTAATTTTTTTTCACGTAAAAGTTCTTAATCTTAAAATATAAATAATACATAAATTTATCTTATTTTATATTTAATTTAATTTAATTATAAAAAAATTAAAAAAATAAATATTAAACTTATAATTAATTTAAAATTTTAAATTATTAAATAAAAGTACGTGAACGGATAACAAGTAATGAGTTCTACAGGGACGGGCGTGTATAATGGCACAAGATATGATGGGATCAAATAGAGAGCTGAAATTGAAAGGACCACCGTGGGGACTGGCCTAGCGACAAGCGCGCATGAAGCTACAAGATGAAGACGGCGTAGATTGGGGACCAGTTGAACCCATCCCAACTCACTGTTAGGCACAATCTTTAATGCATATGTTTTTTAACATTTATTTTTCTTTTGTTGTTGGGGGCATGACATTAATGACACCGCTATATATCATGAAACTTTTTTCCTTAAGTTTTTACAGAAGATGTAACAGCTGGATAATAGAAATGAAAAACAGTTTAAACTACTGCATATGGAATTACCGAATAGATGAACGATAAAACACACATATATCACAGCAATGTTTTTATTTCGTATGTCGTTGCATGCTCTTTTTTGGGGTCAAAATGAGCATTTCTCTTAATATAAAAGTTGTGTTTAAAATTTTTGAAAATAAAATTAATTTAATTTGATTTAATTTGAATTGATTTGATTTGATTTAATTTAAACATTAATTTTTATATTTAAATTTTTTTATAAAAAATAAGATTTGATTTGATTTTTATGTTAAATATTTAAATTATTTTAAAAATGATTGAAATTTATTTTATTTTAATAAATTACTTTATTATTCTTATTTAAATTAGATAAGTAAATAAATTAATACTAATAAAATTATTAATTAAATTAAAATCAAATTAAACTCACTCAAATCTAATTAAATTTGAGTAAATTTTTAAATATATATAATTTAGATCTAATAAATTTTTAAAATTTTATTTATAAATTAAATTAATTATTAAAATTTATCATTTTAAAGTTCAAACACACTCAAAGAGAAGTTACTTGTTAAATTTTAGAAAGAAAAAAAAAGAGTTTAAGTATGATTCGGTTGTTGTAAAAAAGGTCGCAATCGTGATTTGTGAAGCACATGCAAACAATTTAAAAGAGGGACTGAGGAACCGAATCAATATATCAGACACCAGACTACACGCGAAACATGATACTTCTGAACATTCCAATTTTATAAAATGTCTTGTCTCTCGTGTACTCATCCTCAGTTTACATTCTTAAGCAAACAACGCGTGAAAAAAACTATTTGTATTACAGTTACGCTTTTCAATTTAGGTCTTTATTCCTCAGGCACATAGGGCCAAAAAGGATTCAGATTTGTATACGTTTTTTGTAAGACACAAATGGGGCCTGAGGCCATGTAAAAAGCTTTTGTAAGTGGTTCCAGCTCCCCCAACTTTCTACTTTCTGGCCTAACTCGGTATCCACGTGTTTTTCGCATAGCAATTACTTTATATATCTAATATATTCTTTTATGTAAAAGTCCTTTCAATTTAAATAATGAATAATATACAAATTTACTTTATTTATACATAAAAAATATTATAATATAAATTAATTATTTTAAAATTTTAAATTATTAGATATTATATACTAATAAATGTTAGTAATATAACTTATGCTTTCTTTAATATTATAGAATAAAAAAAAAAAAATAAATATAATAACAAAAAAATAAAAAAGTCAAAGAAGGTTTTCTTTTTTTGTTTAATTTTATTTAAAAAATATATTTTTTAAAAAATATTAAAATATTTTATTATTTTTTATAACTCATAATATTATTTAATTTTAATATAAATAAAGTGATAAAATAAAATTTAAAAAAAATTTAATTTTTTAAATAAAAAAAATATAAAAAGATATAATTTATAAAAAATTAATTACTCTAATTTTTTTATTTTTAAATTGACGTCGAGATAAAGGAAGTCCAATTATTTTTTTTTCTGTTCAAAAAAATACATATAAAGCAGAGGCAGAAAGATTGTGTGGATACAATTCGCACAGACATACCCGAAAAGTGTGTAGGGCACAGTGAACTATGTGGGTTTCACGCATTGTTAGCATAAATCCGTACGATAAACAGAAAAATTTTAAAAAAATGATGATATATTATTTAAAATCACTTATAATTTTAAAATTACTTAAAACAAAAAAATTACTTATAATAATTTTAAAAGAAATATTTAATAAATTATTATTATTTTAATTTTATATAATTTAAAATTATATATTTATTACTTATTGTAAGTTTATTTTAATATTTATTAGTATTTTTAATTTTTAATATTTAATATTTTTTTATTCAAAAAAATTAATAATATATTGATTAATTCATACTGATAAAAAAATTGAAATTTTAAATTTAATTTATAAAAAAAATATTATTAAATAAAAAATAAATAAAATAAAGAATTCTAAAAATTTAACTTATAATTTTTGTTGAGATTTAAAATCATTATCAATCAACTATCATAATAAATATATTATAATATTTAAATTTATATTTTATATAAATATTATTTATTAAATTAAATATCAAAATAAAAATATCAAATAATATAATTAAAATGACACATGACAAATTCAATCCTATTAATTAATTTCATGTATGTATAGAATAGATTAACTGAGAGTGCTGTATCCATATGCATGACGGAGAAAACTGAAGAAGACAGTAGATGGCCATAATACCACAAAATTAGTTGGTCATCATGAGAATCTGACACTGATATTGTTCCATTTCTCTATAAATGAAAAACGAAAAACATATATAAAACTAATAATTGCGTGGATTGCATGTGTGTGTGTGTGTGTCTATATATATATACAAAAAAAAGCGTTCACATCCTGAATCTGCTTATCATAAAGTTTCTTAGTATGTGTGTTTGCAATTCTAGATAGTGCAGGACCCAAGATATAAATGCATATTCGAAGCATGGAAGAAGGACGAGGGACTGAGTAAGGGTGTCTGCTTGGTGAAGAAAAGCCCAACGCGTTTGCTCTGATCAGTAACAGCTCCACAATAACCCCTCTGGTTGCCCTCAGCAATTTCTTTGCCCTCTGCGGTTCCCTCTCCATCGGATGCGCTCTAAGTACCATACATCGATCCCACTTCTCCTGCTTTTGGAATTTGGACATCAATTGCCAGATCCCAGAAAAATTAAGTAGCTAGTTTTTTCATATTCCATAAGCTGGCTTACGCACCAGAGATCCAAAAGAGCCAGGAGAGAAAGTTGATTTGGGTTTTGTTCTCTGCTTAGGTACATGAAAGTTGAGCTGCTACTCACATAAAAAACTACGTATTCAATTTCATTCTTGAAGTAGTTACTTTTGTTCTTGATTAATATGACACTTGTCGTATATGTACAGTTTAAAAAGAAAAAGAGACAACGTATCAAGTGAAATCTGCATAGGTTTCTCATCCATAGATACTAAACATATTTATATTTTGAGCATTAAGTACTACCATATTAAAGTAAAATTTTAGTAAATTTGTTCAAATTTCACAGAAAATAGTAATTATATTCGATATTCATTGGAGTAATATAAATTAAAGATGAATGGATAAGTTTACTGTTTCCACTAGTTGTTGTAATCTAATAACAACTAACTTATTTTAAAAAAAGTATCTTCGTATATTTTAATATTCACAAAACAAAAAAAAATAGTTTCTACTTAATTATTAGCATGTAAGGTCCAAAATAAAATGTTTCGCTATATTATCTGCAATATATATATATATATATATATATATATATATATGGGGTTTGACACCAAAAGAACTTTAATTATGGACAAATAATTAATGCAAAGTGAGAAGTTACAGACTTACAGGACAATAAATGTAAAAGAATTACAGTTAATTTAAAATTATATTATTAATCAATCATGCATTATTATAACATTGATCAAGACAAAACTTAGTCCACAAAAAGGTTATAACAGATCCTGCACGTCCTAGACGCGGAGCATATTCAAAAAACCTGTTCCATTGCTTCTGGGAATGTGATCAAGCTCAACAGTTTACGGCACTCATCGGGACTGATATCAAAAATCGACCCACAAGGCTATGTATTGATGTTAGACTGGTTTTTGTGCCTAAAAAATGCTTTGAGCTCACAGTTGGGTCGGATTCATTTTGTTATTTCTAAGTGAATATGATTTGATTAATTTATTTTGTGATTAACATAATTTATAATTAAAATTCTTTAATAATTTTTTTAAAAATAATTTAAAAAATTAAATTATTCTCAAACATAAATAATATTTTTTACTGTTAAAATATACCAAATTTGGAATTATTTAATTTCTTTGTAAAAAAAAAAGACACAATGATTGATCTTGTTTTGTGGGCAGGATTCTCGTCGCGTTTCAAATCAAAAATCATGGCGTATTTGGGCCTCCCTCTAGCAGAGCAAGTACTCTGTGAATAATGCTAAATTAGAATACACACAGTTACAGAGGTGTGTTCTGCCGTATATTTTGTTCGTTTGTTCGACATCACGCGGCAATAACTAACAAGATTTTAGGTTAATTTATATTATTTCCTTTAACTTTTATGATGTAGATATGTGTAAAATAAAAAAGGTGTTGAAAGTTTTTCGCTGCATCCGTTGTTTAGAATTTATCACCTCCATTATGCCACATATTCCCATTTTCTTGGATAATCTATTCATTTTTGCTTATCTATTATCTTTCAATGTCATGTTGCAGCACTCGGCTTTTGGTTCAATGTTGACATTAGGAGGATTAATTGGTGCACTGGTATGTGGGAAAATAGCTGATCTTTTTGGGCGAAGAGGTCTAAGTCCTCCTTCAATATTCATACAACTTTTCAGTCCTCTCTGTCTATCTATCTATGTATATATATACATTTGATGGATGTTTCTTGGAAAGCAGGGAATGTGGTTAGCTGATATTCTCAGCACTGCGGGGTGGCTTTCTATCGCATTTGCTAAGGTTCACTCTTTCCCAAGTTAAAATTAAAATAAAGCTTGTCTCGCTCACACCGCATGCTGCATAAAGGACATTGTAATTGTGGTTAACTTCTTCGATCCCCGTATTTATTACAAAATGGAACCGAATACTACACTTACACCGGGACAGGCAGAAGAATTTGGGAAAACGATGGAGCCGGAAGAGAAAAGAGAAGAAGTTGGACTCTTCACTCTAAAAATTAATTATTTTCTTATATGCCATTGATATGTATTATTAAGTGTTATTGAGGTGTAAAGAGGTTAAAATGAGTAAAAATTTGGATATACAAATAGTAAATTTAAAATCACGATTTTAATGTGGAAAAATTATATATATATATGCATAAATTTTTTAAGTAATTTTTTCACAGTGTTCGTGTTTTATATCCCACTCCCTCCTTTTATATCAATTATATGTATCCATTAGTGCTTCTTGCAGGATTCTTGGTGGCTGGACATTGGAAGGGCGTTATCGGGCATTTCACTGGAAATTTTAGCGTTTGTGGTAACATTCACAATTAATTATACGTTTATATATTGACTAGTGTGGCGTGGTGTCCCAAGGGCAGTGATGCACTACTCTGCAGTTTTTTTTTTTTAAACAATATGCTAACCACCAAATGTCATTGTTTTTGAAATATTAAAGGCACAAAAATTTGAATTGATAATCTCTTGTATATTATCTAAATTCTTCGTTACTATCTCATTCTTAATGGCTTACTACCAAACATCTAACAATCGGACTTGTACACTGTCTATTTGTAACGGGTACCAGTTTTCATTGCAGAGATAACGCCTGAGGATATTAGGGGTTTATTTACATCAGCGAATCAGGTAAACTAAGAATCAATGGCTTTGAAATTTGATCAGAATGCCACATTGTTTAATGTTTACAAGCCTTTGTTTCTTTCCAATTTGCAGTTGCTACCAACTTCTGGTATTTCACTGGCATATTTCATTGGCGTTGTCGTTAGCTGGCGCACTTTGGCTCTACTGAGCAGCCTCTGATTCTTTGGTCCTTCACTGCATTTGAACATTCTTTCTAACTGTTAAATTATGTTTAATTTTCAGGTGTCATTCCTTGCCTATTGCAAGCTGTAGGATTGTTTTTTGTTCCAGAGTCTCCTAGATGGATGGTGAATCCAATCTCTAATTTAATTAGTACTACATAATGCTATATATGCATGCAGGAACTTAAGTAGTGGCAACTGCAATAAATTGAAGCAGGCAAAATTTGGTCGAGAGAATGATTTTGAAGTTTCACTACGTCGTCTTAGGGGAAAGAACGCTGATATTTGTCAAGAAGCAGCTCAGATCAGAGTGAGTCTTCAATTTCAATTCTGCTATTGTTGTTAATCATTTTTACAAATTAAAAGTAAGCTCTCTTATTAAACAAATAATTCTATATCCTCTTAATATATTATTTTAATAATTAGAATTAAATATTTTTTAAAATTTTAAGATAATAAAGACTTTTACTTTTTCATTTAATACTTTCTTCAAAATTCTATTATAATATCTGCAAAAGATTATTTTTGAGATATAACGTTCATAATTTCTCTTACAGGAATTCACAGAAACAGTGGAAAGACAGTCAGAAGCTAAGTTTTTGGAAATATTTCAAAGAAGATATGCTCATTCACTTATTGTAAGCTTTACTTGAAAATTGAAGGAAAAAAAAAGGGCAGGTGCTGGTTATTCCTTAGTATACTTGGATTTTCTTTAATTTCCGTTGGTTGGTATAGGTTGGATTTGGTCTACTATGTCTGCAACAACTAGCAGGGCCCAAAGCCGTTGTTTGTTTTGCAAGCTCAATATTTGAGGAAGCCGGTAACTTTCCATTCTGCAATATGAAAACCGCATTTGGAGTGGACAACTTAAAAAAACTACTTCGTTTCTCTTACATGATTTTATTTATTAAAATCAAATCAAATTCCGTGTAAAATTCACACACGTAATGAGTTTTTTTTATATAAAAATTAAAATTATATAAAATTTATACTATAAAAAAAATCTATTTGAAGGATTTTTTTTATATTTTTAGAGAATTAATATTTGCTAAATAAGAAATAGAAGATTTAAACTGGATTCCTCACTTTTAATTATGGGGTGTTGGATTCTTCACTTTTAATTATAGAATATTAACATAATAAAAGTAAGTTATACTTTTAAATATGAAAATTACGATTTAATTTTTTAAGAATTATATCTTATAGGAAAAGTCATATCATTATTATTTTTGACTTGTGAAGGTTAAGTTTATAAAACGGTTCAAATGAGTTGAATTAAGTGAGACATTCCTGATTAAAAAAAAACTGAGTTCTCCACCTTTGATTCATCACCCGAATAATTGCTCAAATGGCTTTTTAATCTTAATTTTAAATATGTCTAACATTATGTAGGATTTTCAAGTAGCTTGGCACCATTGGAATGGCCATTGTCGAGGTACGTGCATGCTTGATATATATATATATATATATATGTGCTTATAACTCTCATTCGTGAACAATCTGTTCTGAGAAGCTGCTCTTGTGGAGGTGATTTTACAGGTTCCAGCTGTATTTTCAAGTGTAATCTTAACAGATAAGTGTGGAAGACGATCTCTTAGGATGGTGAGAATATATAACGGATGATAGATGCATGTTTAATTTGGTACATATCCATTATAGACTAACCTAACCTCCCCTCCATAACGTAGAAGACTAAGAAGTCAACATCTTTTACGTTTTTCTTTGGAGATAAAAAACAGTGCATCATCATAAATAAATACAAGTTGTGGGTAGTTAAATAAATTCCGTAGAAAACAAATCCAAAAAAATAGGAAAGCCCTTCATGTCATCCCCCGAGTTTAATCTCTCTACGGCAACTACAATCTTATCCAGAAATTTTATTCCCTCCTCTTCTATCTGTCTCCTTGGCACCACGTAAGCATTGGTATTATCTGAAGTGAAGAATATTTGAAAAAGTTGTTAAGTATTTGTAAAGTGCTTCATTTGGATTGAGTGCAATACTCTTTTCTTTCTTTTTTTTTTACATAAAAAATTTGGCCTTTGGGTTGCAGTTGTGAGAGAAGGAAGAGGAGGCGTGATTTTTTTAAATTAAATAAACAAGTCAAAGCTAATTCAAGTTCCTAATTTTATATATTATTTTATTTCAAAAAATATCTTAAAAATTAATACTATATTTTTTAAATAAGAATATTAATTTTTGGTCTTAAATTTTTTTTGTTTAAATTTAGTAAAATTTGACCCAAAAAAAAGGGTCTGCACATCTAATTAATTTCAACAGTTGCATTTATATATCAGAATTATTTTCTACGCTTAGTATTGAGTGATTTAAGTGTATTAAGTCTTATAATGTTTGCTTACACGCAGTGGTCGGCAGCTGGAATGTGCATATGTTGTTTCCTCGTTGCCTTCTGCTTTCAGGCCTCTTCCCACTTGGATCTGTTCAAGTTTCTCTTCCTCCGCCATATCCATATATATTCTGAAAATTTTTAATCTTTTATGAACAGGAACTCCATGTATTGGGCAATCTAAGTCCGAATTTAGTGCTAATTGGCATATTGGTAATATATAATTTAAAATATAATTTAATTATTTTTTAAAATTTTTTGATAGAATAGTTTATCATAATTATTAGTTTTTGAATAAGTAAATAATTTTTATCCATTTATTTTATCCAATAATTATTTTTAAATTTAAATCTAGTTGAATTTTATATAAAATTTTGAATATATAATTTCAAGTCCCGATAATGGCTCGTTTATTTGCTGAGGAATTCTCTTTTTTGTTGATTGAGACAATCCATTCAGGGATATTGCGTAACTTGCCCAGGGCATAGCATGGGAATACCATTGAATAATATTTTACTTTAAAAAAATGTTAATATTAATTAAGAGATATATTTTTATAATAAATTATTAGCATTTAATTGTGATACAAGATTGAAGACAGAAAGAGGCTGAAGATTTGAATCTTTTGTCTTCGTCTTAACTAGCATAACACTCATGTGAAACATAAAAAAACTTAGAAAGAGAAAATAAATTTTTTAAAAATAATATATTACTTAAAATTTATAATATAATATTTAATTAAAAAAATCACTTATAATAATTTTAAAAGAGATGTTTAATAAATTATTATTCTTTTTAATTTTTCATAATTTAAAATTGTATATTCATTACTTATTTTTGATTTATTTTAATATTTGTTAGTATCTTTAATATTATTTTAGTATTCTCTTTTATTAAAAAAATTTAATAATAATTATTGATTAATTCAGACAGATAAAAAATGAATTGAAAATTTAAATTTAATTCATAAAAAATTAAAAATGAGAGAAAAATATTATTAAATAAAAAGAAGAAATAAAATAATAATTAAAAAAAGAAAGGAAAGAAGAATATTATAATATTTAATATTCAATATTTATATCATCATTGTTTATCATATAAGTATTATTTATTAGTGTTAAATATTAAAATAAAAAAATTAAATGATATGATTAAAATGACACATGACAGAATCAAATTCTTCGATTCTCCTTATATATAGAATAGATTGATTAGCCCATATTAGTATACAAAAACACACACTGTGTACATATGGCTCAGATATTGAAGTTGAGATGAGTTGGTTTGCATTTTAGATATATCCGATCAGTATAAAGGGTTCAGCTGGAAGCATGGTAACAGTGACCTACTGGATATGTTCATGGCTGATTTCTTATACTTACAATTTTATGGCGGAGTGGAGCATATCAGGTACCCAGTACCACTTATTTGCCCTTCCCCCAACAAAACTCCATATAATTAGGCTCTTAATCCTTCTTATGGTTATAGCAAGCTATACCTTCTTGATTAATTGTTCATCTTAATTGCATTGACTTTTTTTCTTTATTAATCTTTTGGAGCAGGAACGTTCTTTCTATGTTCAAGTGCATGCGGTTTAACGGTTCTATTCGCGGCAAAACTAGTCCCAGAGGCAATGGGCCGAACTCTGGAAGAAATTCAAACATCAATCACCAAATCTGATCTACAATAATTTGCATCCATCCCATTGATACAAATGGGTGCTTAAAAAATTATGTTCGTTTCATTGCATGGTAAAGGGGTACCAGTGATTTAAACAGTTCACAAGATTTGTAGTTCTATCATGTTGTTTTGTCACCACATTCACCATCTTTTTAAGAGAATGATTTCTTTTTTTCTTTTTTTTTTGTTTTTCAGGAGAATTGACGAAAAGCAAGCTTTTCTTTTATACATTACCATGCCTCAAATATGAAACATGCGTCGTTAATTTTATATGGACATTGTGGTTTGATTATGGTTAAGAGAACTAACCTGGTTATGCCTTCGGGGTTGGACACAGAAGCAGATGTGGCATTTAACTTGGTGTAATATAATAAAGTGGATGATGAAGGTATAATGGAATTTAAAGATGAGGAACAACTTGTTTTTAGAGAAGCCAAAATATAAAAGAATCGAAGTAGCAAAATGAAACTGCAAGGGAACAAGAAATAAGAAAAATAAATGCATTCGAGAGAAAGGAAAAATAAATGTTGATATGAAATTTGTCAAATTTGAACATATACACTCGTCAAATTTGTCAAAAGTGAGCAACAACTTGTTCAGAGAAGCCATGTAAAATGTTTTAGACATGTCAAACACGATTTCCCCGATTCCTATTAAAAAAAGCCACCTTCATAAACTATAATATTTTAGAAAAATAATCTCAACTTGTTAAAAGGTACATGGAAATATCTGAATTGAACCCTTCGACTCGCGCACGCCGCACAGCGACAGGGTGTTAGGGTATTCCTACCGATTTGGATCTCCTAACATAACGAGTGGAAAGAGATAAATACGAATCGCAGAAAATCACTGTAATGGATTATAAAATGGAATTTGAATTTTTTTTTTATAACAGGATCATTGTGTTAAAAAAAATAAATAAAAAAATTTTATTGTCCAAGAAACACTGTTAGCACATGTCATGCAAGAGAAATGAAAGACATCCAAGGAAGACCACCTTTTTGGGTTGTTCGGTCTGCCATCTTTCAACACGAGCATACTTATAGATTGATCCATTGTCTCCCTGCCACAATCTTACAACTCTTTGTAGGTCCTGGGTCTGGGTTTGGTATTAAAGACAGAATCATGGACAGAAAAAGTACAGAAGAACCAACCGAATTTTCAAGTCCTCTGCTTTCCACAGGCAACAACGAATCACACGGTGGCTCCGGTGGTCGTGGGTATGCCGGCAATGATGGCGTTGACTTTGACGAACAGAGGCAGAGCGGAAGTTCTTCGGCACCTGCTATTCTTATTCTTAGCACCTTTGTTGCTGTCTCTGGTTCCTTCGTTTTTGGGTCTGCAGTAAGTTCCCGTCGCATGATTTCGGATTTCCCATTCCCACGTTTCGGTCTGGCCCTTCAGAATGGCCATTCTCACATGACTGATTTTGCAGGTGGGATATTCATCCCCTGTTCAATCTGGAATCATGGAGGAACTCAGTCTCGGCGTGGCGGAGGTTTGAAAGTTGAATCACAACCTTTGTTTTTGCTCATGCATTGTATTGAACTCGAATTGGTTTCTGCTGCTTGAAATGAAATGTGAGAGTGTCTTCCTAAGCCAAACTCGTTGCACTTATGCAGTATTCAATTTTTGGTTCAATATTGACTATCGGAGCAATGATGGGTGCCATAGTGAGTGGCAGAATAGCAGATTACACAGGTCGTCGAGTTGTAAGTTTCTCCCATTTTGTGTAATTCTCAGAGCGTGGCTACATTGGAATTCAATGTTTCCTGTCTTATTTATTGTCCTTCGGTTATTCGCATTTCGCAAAGCAGGCCATGGGCTTCTCGGAGATATTCTGCATCTTGGGATGGCTCGCCATAACACTCTCAAAGGTTTACCATTTTCTTCGACTTGGTTATTGCTTTCATGTTATTTGCATATGTATGACAACTTCTTATCTAGGTAACATTTCTGCAATAAGAAAGAAAATAGTTAACTATATTTGAGAAAGGGGGGAAAAACATACATGGAAAGAGTTCAATGTAACTCTTGAAGTACATGCATGTTCTTAATTTTAAAGCTTCATTGCCAGAGAAAGAAAGATTAGTAATCCTTTTAGTAAGATTACTGGCAAATTTCAGTTGAGTTGCTGTTGTTCTTTAAACGCAATGGAGTAGATTGATAAAGTTAAGGGCAGCAGAATCTGGGCCACACAGAGTTTCAGACTCCATCTGTTGAATGTGCTCATCCCACTGGGTTTACACAAGTTCAGACGTTGATATTTAATGCCTTGGTACTTGTTTGAAGGTTGCTTGGTGGCTCTACGTTGGAAGACTGTTGATAGGATGTGGGATTGGTCTTCTATCTTATGTGGTACTTATTGTGACTTGTAATTTGTCATATTTGCAGTTTAAACTGATATTCAATCACTCAAGAAATAGAAATCGCTAATTCTCTTTCCATAATAGGTACCAGTTTATGTAGCAGAAATAACACCCAAGAGTCTTCGAGGGGCATTCACCGCAATTCATCAGGTAAAGCAATACTGTGTTCTCTGAATATCGTTTTTCTCTCATTCTGTGTATCACCTATGTTTCACATATTTCACGTATAGGCTTATTTTTAAATCCTTATTTGGTATTAATTTGACAGTTAATGATTTGTCTTGGGATATCATTTGTTTATCTTGTTGGAGCATGGTTGAATTGGCGGATTTTGGCTCTGTTAGGTAATGACGTAATGCTCTTCTTTCTGGTGTTCTTTACACAAAACGAAATTAAAAATGGTTCCATGTAACTCACTTCTTTTTTGTCTTATCTCAGGAATTATTCCGTGTCTTGTACAGCTTCTGAGTGTACCCTTCATTCCCGAGTCTCCTAGGTGGCTGGTGAGTTGTTGATGGCTGCTGAAGGTTTATTGTTTGGGTTATCTGTGTTGGTCCTGTTGAACACAACTCACACAATTAGCAACTGAAATTTTTAATCACTTTTGTCAAATGGTTGGAGTCAAGACCTGTCATTAGATAAACATATCTCAAGTAAGTGATAGCTGCAATCTTCTGCAGGCAAATATTGGTCGCTTGGAAGAGAGTGAATCTGCTTTACAGCGCCTTAGGGGGAAGAATGCTGATGTTTCTCAAGAGGCCACTGAAATTAGAGTATTTAACCAGTGTTTGTTCATTAAAGAGTTGTTCTTGGGTTACAATCTAACCAGAAAGCAAAAGAAGGGAAAGAAAAAGGAAGAAACCAAAGAGTCTAATGTAGATGCTACTGCCTAATATATTATGTGTACTTTTTTGTAGGATTATACAAAAACCCTTCAGCAGCTAACAGAGGCTAGCATTATTGGCTTATTTCAATTGCAGTATTTCAAGTCACTTATAGTGAGCTTTCTAAGTTAGCCCCATTCATGCAACCTATCTTAACCTTTTGCAGACTCTTATGGGTATTTAGTTACTTGGTTAGGTAGGAGTTGGCCTGATGATACTGCAACAGTTTGGAGGGGTTAATGGCATTGCTTTTTATGCAAGTTCTATATTTATCTCTGCTGGTACGTGCAGTTCCTTTTTGATGCTTCTATTATATGACAAGTAAAAGAAGATGAATACGAGAGAACATTAGATTTATGACACGTACGATTCACACGAAAGCAAAATTTTTATCTATGACAGGGTTTTCAGATAGTATTGGAACAATAGCAATGGTTGCTGTTAAGGTTCTTAATTCTCTTCACACAATTTCGTCATTTCTATCTGTTTAATGCTGTATAAGATGAGATAGATGCCACTTTTGATGAGTAGCGAGTACCCTTCATTCCTGAGTCTCTTCACACAGTTTCGTCATTTATGTCTTTTACAGGTCCCATTGACAACTTTGGGAGTACTTTTGACAGATAAATGCGGAAGACGACCACTTTTGCTGGTAAAAAGGTTGAGCTTTTGTTTCTACTTTGTTGTGGTGTTCATTAAATTCTGAATCCAAAATGTTGACTTTTATTCAGGTCTCTGCAGCGGGAACATGCTTAGGATGCTTCCTTGCAGGCCTATCATTCTTCTTGCAGGTTCTTTTGATGCAGAATCTGCTCTAATAAGTTGTTTTTCACATTTTGATTATTTCTGAGAATAATTAATCTTGCCATATGCAGAACCTACAGAAATGGAAGGAAGTCAGTCCCATTCTGGCGCTTGTTGGTGTACTGGTAATGACAATAAGGCACTGTAGCCCACTGTAAGGCACGTATTGTTGTTAGGGGACATTCTTGCATAGATAATGTCTATCTTAGGCACTTCTGTTGCAATCTGAGCACACAGTGGAACCCACTGTAAGGCACATACGGCAAGGCACTGCCTATGCAAGTAAGTCACAAAACATGGATTTTCTTGTATAGGCAATGCCTATATTACTATATTAGGCACATCTGTTGCCATTTGAGCTTACAGTGCAACCTACTGTAAGGCACATCAGAATGCCCCGAAGCAAGAATTTTTCTGGTATAAAAGAAATGCTATCTTGGGCACCTCCATTGTGATCTTAGTATAGAATAGGACCCTGTGTAAGGCATAAACTGCAGAGGCAATGCTTATGCAGTAATGCCCCATATGAATCATAATTTGATTATAGTGTGAAATCTCATTAGTTTAATTAAATCACATACCATAAATTGAAATTCAAGGTCTAACTTAAATGGATTCAATCATTACTCTGTTTTATGACTGAGGAAGAGGGATGATAAACTATTACCTAATGATATTGTGCTTCTATTGCGCGGCTAAGAGTAACATGTTGTTCATAGAAGATTAAGTACTTCTACAATAGCTAATGAAGTTCTTAAATTCTAGCTAGAACTTTTATGATGTGCTTAATTCTCTTACATCCTGAGTTTTTGTTAACCTTATATTTGCTGTCATGAGAGAGAACTGGTTTTAAGATTTGCATTATGCCTCTAAAAGTAAAAGTTTTACATTAACTATTCAATTCCTGTTGTCATTCAAGCCAATTTATATGCCAGTTGACAGATAAAGGTAATTAACCTTTTAATTTTGGTAATGACCAGGTATATATAGGATCTTACTCGCTAGGCATGGGAGCAGTTCCCTGGGTTATAATGTCTGAGGTAGCTTCATCTTACCACGCCTGAACTCAATGAAATGAAAATTCGATCGTAATAAATTCTCAGTTTGACTGAACGATTATACACACACACACACACACACATACATTCCAGATATTTCCCATTAATGTGAAGGGCTCTGCTGGAAGCCTTGTGACCTTGGTTAGCTGGTTGTGTTCCTGGATTGTATCATATGCTTTTAACTTCCTCATGAGTTGGAGCTCAGCAGGTAAGTTTGCATTTACTATTGATCCCTGGTTTTCAAACACTCTGATTGGAATCATTAAAAAATAGAATTGATTTGATTTGATTTAAGTATAATTAATTTAGAAATTAATTTTTGTATTTAAAAATCATTATAAAATTAAGGAAAATGTTGCTTCTATACCATTTTCTTTAACACATCCCTCACGCACTTCCCTTTTATGAGAAAAAGGAAGAAAGAGAAATTTACTTTCCTCTTTTCTTTCTTTCTTTTTCTGATAAAAGGAAAGTGTATAAAAGAGGTGTAAAAAAAATGGTGTCGGAACAACGTTGCTCTAAAATTAAATCAATTCTTATTTTATAACATTCTAAACAAAATATTTTATTTATAAATCAAATCAATTCTTAAAATTTATACTCTCAGAAAAAAAAAGAAAAAATTAAAAAAAGGAAAGAAAAAGAGAAAAAGAGAAAAAGTAGGATTCTTTGTTATATGTGGAATGAAATCTATTATTATGTTATCTTTGGCCAGGAACTTTCTTCATATTCTCTAGCATATGTGGCTTCACTGTTTTATTCGTAGCAAAACTCTTACCAGAGACCAAGGGACGTACACTAGAAGAAGTTCAAGCATCTATGAATCCATATTCAACAAAGAGATGAATTTGGCATGCCCCCTTAACAAAATTCCCCAGTTGGAATTGTCAAAATGGGCAGATAGATATACATGGCGAATAAGGGTTTCCTGAAACAAGCTTTTCCACGTTTCTGATGCTATACAAGAATTTGTTTTTGCTTGAACCTGCACAACCAGATTGGATCTTTTTCTTTATGGTCCCTACGTAAAGGGCAATTCAGCATCATTACCGTAGTGAAGTTAAAATGGGAAGGGCACACATACGCAAGTCTGAATGAAGGAAATAGCAGAGGATGATTGTGTAATATTTGAAAAATTCTTATATGCAAATCAAATTGATAGTGACACACTTGTCTATCATTTCCCTCTTTCTCTACTTGCATCTTTTCGTTTCCCTGCTTCTTTCTTTTATTCTTATTATTTTATTTAGTTTCTTTTGTTGTCATAAGCAAATATTACAAGTTAAACAAGTCGTAGCTTAACTGCTAGATTCATGCTGAAGTAGAGGCACCAATTGAATCTTTTAGAATTTGAACTTTAATTTGTTTTTTTAGCACAACTCGCTTATTCCTACGCCACGTTAACATCTATTGCTAACTGTTAGATTCATATAATGTTTATAAATTAATAAATTAATAAATAAAACACGCAGGTAATGGATCCACGCGTTATTTTATAGAGAATATTTTGGATAGGAATAGATTTTTTTTTTATTTGTGGATAGGAATAGACTCTTTTTTTATCTTTTGAGGACATGAATGATTTTAAACCTTTTCAATTATAATATAATCGTTATTATTTATCCATTCGGATGTACGGGGACTGGGAGCAATGGTGCCAACCCAGGCTCTCTCCGTTCTGCACTAAGAGCAATTATGAAGGTGCAGCTCAATTATTAAGTATATTTTTGAATCAATTTATTTTATAATTAAAATAATTTATAATTAAAATTTTTAAATTTTTTTAAAAATAAATAATTTTTTTAAAAATAAATATTTTCAAACATGCTCTAATTCTTAAAAATATTTTCAAATTGGAAAATTGGAAATTTTTTACTATTTTCGTTATGGATGGTCAAAGGGCACGAGTCGATAACATTATTCGAAAATTCCTTTTTTTTTTACCACAACAGTTGGGAAACAGCTGGACTATGTTGCATCGTTGGCCGAAAACAAGCCTGAAATAGCAGCCTCAGATTATGCATTATCTGTCTCTCTCAGTCTCCCAAGCACAAAGATTTCAATCTACGTATTAAAACTAGAGTTCAACTATTTAAATTAATTGACTGAATCAAATGATATTACAGAGATAATTTATACGTAATACCATAAAATTTATAAAAATATTTTTAAAATATGAAAAATATTAATTTTTTTAAAAAATTAATAATTAATCAATGTAAACAATTTTATCAGTCCATTTAAATAATTTTAAATAATTTTATTTATTTAAATTATTTAAATTAATTTAATTAAAAAATTCAATTGTAAAACTAAATTATAATCTAATATTACAAAACACGAGATTAGGAACAAAAAATGGCGGATGTGTGCGGAGTCGTACGTGGGACCCGGCACCGTTTGCTCTATCACTCCAGCTCATATTTTCTCATCCTTTCTCTCTCTCTCGGTTTCGCTGGCACTCTCTTCACCTCACCATTACCACAACCATTACTCTCTTTTTCTGTGTCTCTTAGGCATGACCGTATTATTACTATTAATATCCTCCTCCTCTTCCCTTGGCTTCTTTCAAAATCTGCAATCTCCTCAAAGAAAACATTCAAACTTGAGAAGAGTTCATTGTGTGATGACAATTTTCTCCCTATATTTTCCTATTCTTCTCTCCCTTTCTCTCTCTTTCTTACTCTCTTTCATGATCAACTTGTTCAAGAAGAACATTCACTCTTTCTTGGGTTTGGCCAGCGCCTTACACGCCACCGCCGCCGACTACAAGCTTCACCTCCAATGCCACCGCCACCCCATTTCATCCCTCGCCGGCTGCTTGGGCTTCGTCCCCGCCACCAGCGGAGATGTGGATAGGCCTCCCAATGTTCTGGAGTCGGTGACGTTGAAGCCCAACCCTCCTCCGCCGTCCCCTTCTGGCGAGAGAGACCCCGGAGGGATCGGATTCATTGACGATGTCGGCGGTGGGGTCGACGGGTTGATGTCTTGCACGGAGTGTCTCGGGTTCGAGAGCTCCGACGAGAGGCGGGTCGATGATCAAATAGAGGAAATCGACAATGATGACAATGAAAGTGATAATAACAATGAGGAGGAGGAGGAGGATGACGATGACAACGACGATGGCGGAGAGCTTTGGCGGAGGAGGATGAGGACGGCGGAAAGCAGGAGAAATTGGAGGAGGGTAGGCAATTATCATTATAATTATGAGAAAAAGAAGGTGAAGAAGTCGTTTCCGCCACCGCTTTCGTCGTTGAACCGGAACGGTCAGCCGAGCTTCTTTCTCAGACCAGTGAGGAAGGATGGTAGGTTAGAACTCACCGAAGTAAGGATACACCGACCGGAGATTCTTCATGCTTCGCGACATGATGGACGCTTGACATTACATCTCGTCCCAGATAGAAGTATCCTAGATGATATAGAAGAAGAAGAAGAAGTAGAAGAAGAAGAAGAAGAAGGAGAACTTTTACGAGAAGAAGAAGAAACAACACAACAAGAGGAGGAGGAGGAGGAGGAAGAACTTGTACAAGAAGAAGAAGAAGCAGAACACCTAGAGGAAGAGATAATAGAAGAAGAAGAAGAAGAAATGGTTGAGGAGATTAGGTATGGGAAAGAAGAGAGGGTTGGAGAGTGGAGGTTTCCAAATGAAGGGTTTAGGAGGTGTCACGAAGTGGTGAACCAACATCATCATGTTCATGGCAGCCATCACCACCACCACCACCACCTGCGTATGTGTGGAGTCAGCATTGTGTGACATTGGGACGAGGTACACGTGGTGGCGAGAATTTGATTTGTTTTGAACGGACATGGACATGGACAGGGACAAGGAACATAAATGATTAATATTAGACAATTGTGCCCTGTTCGCGTTATTGCTGTGTGTGAATTATTCCACTGCTAATTTTCACAGAACAGATCAGACACTGGTTAGATGCTGCGCCGTCTACTGTGTACACAAACATGACGGTGTTGTTTCCTTGCTGGAAAATGACAGTATCAAAAAGCTTCCAATTCCCTGAGCTCTTGGGAGCCAAAAAAAAAAATCATCTGGAACTATGTATCTGTGCTCTGTATTTTTAAGCAGTAGGAAAGGGAGAGAGAGAGAGTAAAGGAGAGGAAGTAAAAGACTGAGAGATTCCACTGTATTTACCAGATTTTGCAGTTTCTAGAGGAAAAAAAAGAACTAAGCATGCTATACTCCGTTTTATTAATTTCTCTCAAGTTCTGTCTCTGCATAAATTTGCTGATTGATTACTGTGACTTTGTCAGATTGATTAATTTCACTATTAGTCAAATCTGAGAGTGAGAGATTCAATTCTTATGGGTCAAGCATGTTGACATTTTCTTGAATAATTACCGAGTTTTTGAGCTCACGTGATCTCTGTGTAGTCAAATTGATAAAGAGAAATTGAAAGGGACAGATTCATAAAGTGCCAAGAACGCAGGCAGGAAGTAAAGGGAATGGGAAAATCAGAAGATGAGACGTTAATTGCTGGTTTTGACTGTTTCAAGCATTTAATTTTCTTTCACTTCAATTCAAAAAAATCTATTTATATATAATATATTAAAATTAGTTCTTTTAAGTTATACAACACTAGATTTCTTATGTCATAACATGACATCTTCAAGTTATATAATGTTATGTCTTCCTTTATGATGATATGATTTTACTTTTTTTTATGTGTTAACATGACTTTTATGTATAGTGACATATCATATTATATATAGACGTGTACTCATCTAAATCATGTAGTATCAAGTCATGTTATGTAATGATGTAATTTTTTTTAAAAACTCATGCAAATCATATAACACTACGTAATATCATATCTTAATATAATTTTATCAAAATACTCTGTAAGTCATTTAACATCACATAATATTATATGTTGTCATAACATTCTTCGAATAAATTTAAAATTTGATTGGAAAGTAAAATTTTTTTATATTCAGTCAGTATTTTATATTTATGATAAAATATAGCAATAACATAAACTGTTCGTATTATTTTTATAAATAATATTTTTATTATATTTGTTACCTCATATTTAGTTTCTTTTTTCTAATTTGTACTATGTATTATCATAGTATTTTAGAATCTCCTAATCTACTGAATGAAAAACTAATCTATTAGGATACTGTCAGGCATCGAAATAGAAACCCTTCTTGACAATACTTTCTTGAGTATCCTAATACATTATTATAGTATGATAACATATAAAAAAAAATCACAATCCAAAATATTTGACTAAGGGCACAAAATTATTAAAAATATAAAAATAAATGACAAAAAAAATTTCACACTAAAGTAAAAAATAAAATATATTATCACAAATTTAATTCATAAATTAAATTATTATTACAAAAATATATATAAATTCTATTGAGTTTTTTAAAAAATATTAATATGCGATACTTGCATGTATTTTGTTTATAAACTAATATAATATCATAAAAATATTTATAAATTATATTTAAAAAATTAACTAGAAAAATTAATATATAAATACTTATAAAAAATATTTATAAACTATATTTAAAAGTAATTATAAATAATAATATACAGACGTTCCATATTGTACAGGTTAATGAACTAGTAATTTTACACTGTTGATCCTGAGTTTTTTTGTTTTATTTCACTATTCTCTTTTTTTTTTAGCTCCGATAGTAATCCTGAAAATTTTACATAGGGAAAAAAAACAGACTTTTCTAAGGATTAAATCTCCAACATCATCACTTTGAATTACAAGCTTAACCCAAAAAATTTCTTTATGGTTGCATCTCAATACACAAAAGAATACTGATTCACACACACACACACCAAAAAAAAACTTTTACGCTCATTCTCTCTTTTTTCAAGACAAAGAGAGTTCTATGAAATTCGAAAATAAAAACGTCGACAGCAGGGCTCGAACCTGCGCGGGCGAAGCCCAACAGATTTCAAGTCTGTCTCCTTAACCACTCGGACATATCGACATATTTGAGAAGCTCATATCCCGTTTACAATTTAAAGTATCGTGATCCGTGCCATAGCAATAACTCTCTTGTACGTTGCTTATTCTCTTCCTGAAATTCTAAGAATACAGTTTGCAATATATATAGGATATTTAATATATGAGTTTAAATATAATTTATTATTAATATAAAATATTTTATATTATCAACAAATAAGAATATGTTGAATTATTACAATAATTGAAGTTGTTATTTTAGTAAAAAAAACAATTAACTAGTTTTAAATAAGTGACACTATATGCACTTCTATAAAAAAATTCACACCATCAGTAGATAAAAAAAATTAAATTCTTAAAACACCGAACAAAAAATATATAACTTTATGCATTGCATAATAATTATTTTTATAATTTTTGTATTACATCATTGTTGCTAAAACCTTTTTTATTATATATATCAACTTCAATCAAATTAAAAAGTATAACTTTTTTTTTTGCACAATATTAAATTTTAATTGTAAAAAATGTAAATTACTCATGTATTTTATTTGTTTCGTCAAAATGCAAATTACTCATTCAACTTCAACCTTTGACAAATAATTCATGTGATTTCGGTTTTGTAATTAATCTGCTTAAATTTTAATATGTAACAAATATGAAACAACCATCTATGAATTTACTTTTATCAATTAACTGACTTAAACTGTCAGTTTCAACTTTTAGTTATAAACTCAAATACGTGTGAACCTTATTGGTAGTTGCGTCCGTTAAATATTCAATAATTTATGAATCTAGAAGATTAGACTCCAGTTATTTTACATCCAAGAGTGGGTGGAGTTGTTTCGATATCGGCTACTAAACAGTAACACAAATATTTAAGTGAAATGACTGAATTCTACAATACATCTTATGCATTTATGAAGTGACACAAAATTCCCAAAAAAGAAAAGGTAAATTCTTATATTCAGGTGATAAGTTGTGAAAAATGTAGCATACACTAAAAGAATAAGGGTAAGGATTGTAGTTTAGAAATCACCCAAAAATTTAGTGAATGTGTGTATGCGACCTTAAGCTACTCTTGAACAGAGCATGCAATGGCCCAGAAAGTAAACCACACGCAAAATATCATCAATAATCCCTGCTGCATGAGCTCTTGATTCTTTATGTGACTGGCTGCAAGCAGTAAAAGATAGAACTCGAGATTCATGTAGTTGAGCAGCCTTTACATGTGGTCTCATGCTTTTCGTTTCCGATGGAAACCAACAAAGAATAAGATCATGCTCAATTATCAGTAGTTCTGCAAGATGACGCTGCAGGAGATTGAATATCTTCCAACTTCCAAGAACTTAGTCAGGCTGAGTATACTCTAACAGCATGTGTGGTGAACGGTAGATTTTAACAAGCGTCCAATACAGAACCTCCTCCACTTCAAGCTCTCCTTTTGCTCTTGCAGCATGTATATCTTCACATATTGCCATCAATCTGCACCAATAATAAACACAGAATTTAGACAATAAGATAATATAGTATAATTAATACTATCCACATTTAGACAAGATATTGGATAATAATTTATTCAGTCAAAATAATTTTATTCAGCCTTAATTGTATAAAATTGACTAAGATAACATAATTTGATCCATATTTATTACAGAATTAAGACGAAATTAAATTATCTTGACCAGATATTATGTTATTTAGTGTTTTGTTTAAACATTGTATAAAAATGAGTAGTATTAATTATATTATACTATCAATCTCTTATATAGTATACCAAACTTGGCCTTAGGTCCTCGAGATAAATAGAAGGAAGCCCTGTGAACATTCATCGTAAGGATAGATTTATTGCTTGAGCACCTGTCACAAGAAGGAAGGTTCTCAAAAGGAATTCTCATTCGCAAGTCTGAACATTGTAATCTGATGAAACGTCCAACCGCAAGCACAAAGGTAATGTAGAGACCCCAGATGCTGAACTTGCTGAGAGTTTCACCGAGAATGCCCTCTAAAGCAGCAAGGAGAGTGGATAAATTGGTATTAGTGAAGGTATTGATCAAATCTGAGGGGAAACATGTTCTGCCTCGACTTGTGTACGAACTAAATAGGTAATAACTATAATAAAGTTCCAGTTGAGCTTACGAGGGTTTTCTTCAGATACTACTGTAGCCATCGGTCACTTTCCACATCCATGTGCGTCTGATATACCAATATCATAAAAAGACCACCACTCTATATTCCCACGGTTGAGAACAAGATCCCCACTAACCAGCTCCACCTGCAAAGATCTTATGCCCATCATGATCCGAGCCATAGCTAGTGAATGAATGTAACAGTCCAACTGAATAAAATCAGATTAGGTGCATTATATATTAAACATACATACCGTCTGTTCAAGAGACCGCACATCACCGGAGCCTGTGACCCGAAAATATCTTGGGTAAACATTGAATACTGTGAAACTATTGGAAGTACTTCAGTCACTTCTGAAGATTTTGGAAGATCCTGGTCCTGTATGGTTAATTCATATTTCACTACTTCCTTTCCTTTAGGCCTATCTCTAGTAAACTGCCAGGAGAAAATAATGTCCATGTTCCATCTAAGGGACTTTACAAATCTAGCCTGCACAACAGGTGGAACAAGCCACACCGTACTTGCATCTGATTGGCAGCAAGTTAATCGAATGTCTTTCTCATTGTATGCACTAAGATGACCATGAGGATCCAAACTTGTAGGTGCTTCAAGCGTTTCCCAAGATATCTTCTCGCACAAAGTTGTCCCAAATAATGTCAACCTTCCACTTACTGTCTTCAGATCAACCCAAGCACTGACATCTTTGATCGGGTTCGCAATGTTTGTTGGTTACCACTGCCGTACATCTGTCCAGAAATTATGCGCAGTGATAGTAAATAAAATATCAAGAAATAATTTAGAAAAAAAATTGTCCCAATATTACAATCGAGACTAACATTGATCTCAAAAATGTAAAAATTGCATTCAAAAGCCTTGAGCTTTTTCTGAAAAATGTCAGAAACGCGGATCAAGTAATGTATTTGAAAAATGCACAATTTCATGGTGAAAATCGAGAGTTTAAAACAATATTATCTAGGTTGAACCGTTGAAGAGCTACATTGCTCTCAGAAAAGAAATATTAGGTGTGGATAAGAGTCAATGATACGAGCTATCAGGAGGCAGCAAAGATATCCACAAATTGCTTCCCATGAACTCTTTTTTTTCAAAGATACAATTTGCAAGGCCAAAATTATATTAACTTCATATAATGCAAGTACCCTGATGTTAGACTAGCTAGTCAGTATAGAAATAGAAATTCTATGGTAAGTACTTTACAAAGGACTTTTGGGCTGCTGACTGGTGTTCTAATAAAGGTACTTGAATATGTTTGTCGTATCTATTGGAAAAGTATAAATCTGCTCCCTATCAAAAGACTAATAATAAAAGTGGAACAACAACTCAACTTGAGATTTTCCAGTTAGCTAAACTAATCATACATAGCAGGCATTTAGGAAATCACGGATTCATAGTGATTCAAGACTACCGCTTTGTAATACTGTTCAGACAACTTGGATGGATAAAAACCCAGGCAAGAAAAACTGTGCTGATGTTATTTTATAGTTCTACTCATCTCAAAAGAACCTATCGGTTCTTCGAAAGTAAGTTCTGAAAACAAATTGATTCTTTAAATTGAAAATATAGTCTTAGCTTTCACACACACATATACACACACAAAAGATATCTATTTTATCTAATTTTTCAAACTTAAGTATTTCCTTAATATTTTAGTGATTATTTCATGAATTGTTAAAAGGTTTTCAAAATTAGATAAAATGGGATTTATAGTTTTTGATTCTTACCAGCATAGGAGCCCATATGACACACATTGACACAAAGAATAAACATATCCCATTGCAGAACTTTGTCATTTTTGCTTGCTTTTGTCCTTCTTGGTGATTGGCTCTATTCAAATCCACATCGCATTTGACAAAAAACAACCTTGCATGAATATCTTCCAACTAGAAAGAAAGGTAAAATCAGATAAACATGGGGAAAGGAATGCACACCACCTTACAATGCTAGTAAGGGAATGTGAAGCAGCTAAGAAAAGACCAAGTCTGCATCATGATGTTATACGAGTTAAGTCACTCAACGCAAAGAGTCATTTTCTGTAGTACAAATACACCAATGTTGAGATGCATGGTTGACCAATATCATCAAACTCTAGTTCATGTAATATGTTTGTGAAAACTATTAACTATCATCAGATATTGCCTGAACCTACAAAACACCAAGACTGACTGACTGTTATGATTGGGGCTAATCTAAGAAAAGACACCAGAAGAATTATAAACAGAAGAAATTCGAGAGGCTATAGAAGATAAAGTAAGCGGACTAGACACTAATGCATTCTGAACTGCTCATCAATTTCATATTGCAAGGTGCACAAATCTTCCCAAAGAGATGGTTGAAATACAATGGCTGCTTGCTACCAATATTTCTTTGATGCTGAAGTTGTATGAAAATCACTCACATACTTACGTGGAAGAGAGGAACAAATTAATTTTCTGATCACAAAACCAGTAATGAAAATAATCATTTAATGAACCTATGGAAATTATAAAGGTTAAACTTGTTGAAGTTGCTTACTCTTTAGATTTATAAGACCTTGCTATCTCTAAAACTCAACTGAGTATGCTTTCATCTTCTGTTTCTGTCGTTATTCACCTTAACTGTGGTATATTTAATGACTTTTCTTTTTTTTTTTTCTTTGGTGCTTCTAAGACCACTGTTAACCAAAATTTCCTATCTTTGTCTCAGTACAGTCTTTCAGTGGCATGTTTCGGTCCTCTTTCCCATTTCTTTTATAAAATAAAACCTATACGTTTGGAAACTCACTGGTCAATGCTAATTCCATTTCACTTTCATACAGAAAATCTGAGAAAGTTTCTATGGAAACTTAAAGTCAGAAACTGATGAGAGACTGAGAGAGAACCATGGACAGTGTCAGTAATATCCACCATTGTACTTGAGACAAGACTCCTGTTTTTAATGATTTAAAATGATATTTTCCTGATTTTTATCAGATGATCAACCCATAGAATCAATTGTGACCAAATATTCTTCTTGAAGTTTTCAAGAATAGCTAAACCAGAAGTCCTACATTAATATGTGAATGGCATAACTCACAGCAGCAGTAACAACAACAAAAATTTAACATGAAGAAACAACATGGAGACTGTAGAGGACATACTTTCAACCAGTCATACATAGTTAGAGATGTTGTCGTGCACGACCAATCCAGCACACATCTCAATTCATAAAGGAAAGGTAGAGCACGAGACAGTTGAAAACCCAAAACATTAATTTGTGAAACACTACTGGTCAAAAACTGCCTGTACAAAGTGCTTTTGTGTGGAATCCCAAAATGAATTTGTTTGGCTTGCAAAACAAGAGAAATTGCTTTTGTGAGATAAATGGCACGAAGTGCTAGTCTTCCAGAATATCTGTACAAAGGATCCATGTCCCAGGCATATTTTGTGACTGAATATGTGAAGAGAATAAGGTTGAATAAATAAAAAATGACTTTTCCTGTTGCAAATGAACAGAGGTATATAATACGATCGAGCACAATCAAGAAAAAGACAACCTTCAAGAGAAAGATCTTTTGCTAAGTAAACTATCCAGACAACATGGATTTACTATCAATGAGAGATTTAAAAAGTTGACTTGCATAGGTCAAATGGATCAAGCAGTGGAACATAGAAACTATGTCATCTTAACAAAATGAAATGAATCAGTTTAGCATAGAAAACAGCTAATAAAATTCTGAAAAAACATGAACTCAAGTCATATAAACCCTTGGGATAACAAAATAGAAGTGGCCTGTATTTGTATGTTCTATTTTTTTGGCATCTAAACCCAACAACCATTCAACCTACCTAATATATGCCAGTGGTATATATCCTTTTTCTCTAGACAACCTCACATCATGGTAAATGGCTTCTTTAATATATCATTTAGTGATTTTGAATGTCTTCTGTCATTGAATTATTGAGATTAAATAAACCAAGTATTGTTCTATTTTCAGCAAAAAAAAAAAAAGGTATTTGTCCCAAATCTATATTGTGATTGTGTTCTGAAATATGTCAGAAAGGCAGATAAAGTAAGGTATTTGAAATATGTGCAATTTCATGGTAAGTTTCATTAAGCAGAATGATCAGCCACCAGGATCTTAGTATTGGAGTTCCAATATCTGTGATATGAGGGATCTTAGTACCAAAATAATTTCCCATTAGAAATCTTCCGGGAACTGATCTTCAAGCTGATAGACTTCAAGAAACTCACTGTTAGCTTTCATAACTGATTGATAAAAAATGGCGATTAAGAAGAAAACAGCCAAATCAGCACCAAAGATATAGGCATACAGATCAATTTCCCTTTTGCCACCACCAATGACCATAAGTATTCGGTATGGAAACCCAATTTCTTTAAAAATACCAGTGTGTTGAGCTTTTCGAATCTCATTGGCTACATCTGTTGCTGGAGTTAATGAGCAGTACCATTCTTCAGCAGTAAATTGATCTGAAGGGGAGGCATACAACAACTCAAAAACAGCAAGACACAAATTTCATTCTCTTCACTTTTTTCAATACTCTGCACACGAACCCTACTTGCTGATTGCAAATTAAAAAGGCTCTCCTCTTTGCTGTTCCTATCATGCAAGATCTTCAGCAACTTATTTATTCTTGATTCAATTCTCTTTGGCTGACTGCCCTCTTTAGGCCATGAGTTAACTTCCATAGACAACTGCACAAAGTAAGGGGGAGTTTCTGCACCCCATGTTAATGATTTCCAGTACCTAAAGAGTTTTCTGATCAACAGTTTCAGTACAATTTTCAGAGGGAAAAGTAGTCCTTGTAATCTCTTTTGGCAGGAGGAGCACTTTACATCCTCTATGTAGTTCTGATTTCTTCTCTTGCCAAAGCTGAAATCTGCATCAATTATCCAAGTACCATCCTTCACAGTTATGGAGGTTTGCAAGAGAGTAAATATATATACCAGAAAAAAAGCTAAGTTGCTAGTCACAAAAGATGATGTTATTTTATTTGCAAGAAATCCTAATTCTTGAAGTAAGCTCACATGGAAGACCAACCCACAGTGTTGAATGATGATTTGATATAAATACTGAAGCAAAATGCACACTTCAGTATAAATTAGCATAATAACCCAGAATATGTAACTGGGACCACTATGTTGACCGAGAGCATATAAGAAGAGAGCTGCTAGGTAAACCATAGAAAGCAAACTGAAGTACCATAGATATATCAGAATAAAGCAGCAATAACAAACAACATCGTTATTCGACCTCATTCGGGACCACAAGTAAAGGAAAATAATACCAATTTGGAGGCAAGCAGTATCAGACATGGCATGCTCATTAGCAGAGTGACTGGAAGATGTAGGTTCCAGAGGTTCTGCCCCAGTATTCTGATTCTCAATCTCATAGTACACCTCGTCATCAGAAGAATCATTAGTTGACTCTAGTTCTTCATTTTCTATCTTCAGATAGTTCAATAGATTGTTAACTTCCATATTTCCAAGAGACTGTACTTGAGATACTCCATTCCCTATGAGATGTACTGCTGAAATTAAAGCATTTTTCCTGACCGGAAGTTTATAACATTTCCTCATTTCTAAATCCACAAAATCACCACAAGTTTTTTCCTTCACCTCAACAATTCCATGAGGAGAATCCAGTGAATGCTTCCAATATTCTGGTACCAATGGACTTCCAGATTTTTCACACATTGGAGATTCACCCACATCAAAGGGGCCTATTGACTCAGTACTTATATCAAGATCTTGCTCCTTGAATTCATTTTCCCTGTGCAAACCTATGGAAGAGTTTCTTCCCTCTCTTAGGCCATAACTTTCAAGAGAAGCCTTGCTACAGTTTGCATCAGTGCTCATATTAAGAAGCTGATTTTGAAGGTTTAGCATCTCCGATTTCATCTTTTCTACCTGCAAGCTTCTCAGATGCTTCAGCTCTTCAGCTTTACGTATGTGCTGCAACTGAGCTGTCTTCCAAGCAGCTTTCTTCTCCTGCTGTCGCAGTATTGCACCAATCTGCTCTTTCTCGAGATATTTTGAAACATAATCAAACTCCTGAAATGAAAACATGTATGACCGTAGTGATATCAACATGAATATGATGATTTCCACAAATGCTGATGTCGATGTAATTCGAAACCCATAGTCATACTTGTGAAATCCAATCAATTTACTGATGCATTCCATTGAACCCCATTTGGTCTCACTAAACTCACCAACAAAAGGAGATTGATATGTCAGAGACAAGACTATAAGGACAAAATTGTACATCCTCAAGAATCTAAAAATTTGATTTCCCTGTTTTAGTATTTTTAGCCTCATTCGGAAGAAAACCAGAGCAAAACCAAGTTAGCCAAGATGCAGAATGCCATATTCAAGAGTTCCTGTAATCAAAATTAATGAAAGAACAAAATCTAGCAAGTGACAGTAACAATAAAGCCTCAGGTGGTCGAGAAATGTCCAGTTTTCTTTCGGTTTCAAATGAAAGATCACTTAGTACAGATGCAGACTTCCATTGCGAGAGTATTTTTTGACACATCTCTAACCCAGAGAAACTAGATGACTGGTCAGCTCGGAATCTGAAACATGAAAGCATGAAAATCCCATAATAGCTAATAAGCATACGAGGATCATCAACAACAATTCCTGCAGTAAAGGCATTCAACGTAAATTATTTGGTAAAAATTATCACATAACAAAAATTACAATTCTCCAGTCCTGAGTTATAAATATTCTGCAATGTCAAAAACAGGCTTGAGGCTTGTTATACGTGATAGACATTTTCCACAAGATATATACATGATACCAACAACCAGCTGAACACACATTAATGGAGAGATACCTAGCCAACACTTTTTGCAGTAGCTAAAATATATATCTGATACCCTCCAACGGTCATAGCATGGCACTTTTTCTTCGATCTGTTGGTTTGTAAAAGTGAGGTGCATCCAGATAGCCAAGTACTCAACAGTGATGACGGAAGCAAATAGAAAAACAAAAACAGGCCATACTTTTTAATGACTGGCCGGTGTAGAAGAACACAAGCAGCAAGTGATGCTATATAGAGCAATGAGATGGCATTCAACACAGCGAAGCTAGCAAGAAGTAAAGCAATCATGTTGATTTCAAGACCAAATAAATTGAACATATTCTCTATCCAGAACTTCAAAGATACTTTTAAAACAGTCTTCTGCATCTCCAACCTCTCTTTTCTCAGGAAAAGAATTCGCTTCCTATTCCACTTAAAGCTTTCCTTGGAACTTTCCCAGAAATGAAAATGCCAAAATTTTTTGGTACTGTCTCTTTCAAGCCCTGAATCTGGTCCTTGGGATAATGTAGAATTTAATGTTGGCCATGAATGACTTCTTACACCTCGTTTAACTGTTGGTGAGGTGGAATTTTTCAACTGTTTGCTTTCTGGGGTACAGACATTAGTTTCATTAGGAACTTCTGCTGGGTCAAACAGAGGACATGGCTCATTCCATTTTCCTCCATTTCCACTTGTATGTGGCATCTTCTCCAACCGACGAAAAACATTGTATTGAAGTATACATGCTACAATAACCACAGCCTTTCCCCTCAACCCTGACTCTAAACCTTTAAAACCAGGCTTATATAACTGTAAACCCAGAAATAAGGATAATTGGGAGTGCTCTTGACCAGGGAACATCTTAGCCTGATCTCCCCACATCTGGAAATGATATCCATTATAAGAAGTCCTGAATAAACTAGAAATACTTTTGCAGGGATCTGAGAAGACTTTGGTAATCTTGAACAATTAATTAAACCAAGAAGATACAGGAAACCAAATGCACTTATAGGTGATAATGATGCATAAAACAAAGCAAGAGATAATATTTTCTCGGAATGCCAAACCAGAAGACGTCTGGTAAAAGTAAAAGGTCCAATTTCTGGCGCATCATTGTCACTTGATCCTGAACTTTTGCTCTGCCTCCTTTCATAGCTATATAGCTGCAACACTACCAATACAGCCAAGGATTCCCAAATGTTTTTCAACATTGAAGCTGCTGGGTTATAGCCAAATGCAGTTTGAAGATCAATGATCCTGGACAACCACATCTCTGAGCTGGAAAAAAAACCAATGCTGTAAATGGAGACAAATACCATTACAGCATACACTTTCATAGGATACCAGAGATGCTGCCTTGTTTGTCCCACAAGTTGCCTTCCACTTATCCACAGTAGAAGAAAGAATAAGTAACCAAATGAAGCATAGTTGGGTGCGCAAGGGTACACACTGAGGAGAATTGTCAGGAAGGCAATGTATTTGCCACATAATCGATAAACAGAAAGGAAATTCTGTCCTATGACGTTCAAATATGATATTACCTTCCTCTCTGAATAATTAAACAGAATGGTTAGAATATTGTCATTCAGTATTGGAACACTTCTGGCTAAATATGTAGCTTAAACCAATCAAGAGACAGAAAGATAAGTATTAATCTAAAGACAGAAAAAAGAAGAAATTTATTTAGCAAAATAAAATAGAATGAAAATTCTAGGGCATAGTCAATATTTACTGGAGTTGTACCACAAGCTCCCTGGCTCTCATTAAATCTTGGAATGTAAACCGATATGTGAACTGGTTTGATCAAGCCAGCTCTCAAGATGCTAAACCCAATTGGAGGGCAAGATGTGTTCCGCACAATAGCTGAAAATAAAAGGAGTGTTTGAAGCCCATGATTGTGAATTGCACAGAAGCAAGCAAGAATCGATATTTGGAAGAAGTCCACTGAATTAATATGATTTAGCAGTCCTGCAACATGCACAAGAAGGATGATGATAAAACAAAATGGAATGACTTTGTTTTGAGGGAAAAAGAAAGTTTGCATGTGCAACAAGAACATGCAAAGGGATGTCCAATAGGCATAAAAAAGGGTATTCTTATATAAAAAACCTTTACCTAATTGTGAGAGAATTTGAAAAGCATATGAACCCTTCTGCTCCAAAGTTTTGGAGATCAGATCAAGTTGAAGAATGAACTGAAGTGCAAAATGTGCCTCACATAAAAGGATAATAGCTTGGCGTAATTTACAATTGATTGCATGACTTAAAAGATAAATTAAAAAGAAAAGCACTGCAATCAGAAAGGGTAAGCAGTTAGTAGATTAGGAGAACTGCTACAGCTCTCAAACTACTACAAAGACAATGTACAAAAGAAAGAGTTTTAATTTGATCAACAGTCAGTGTAAAAGTCTCTACATTATAAGTGAACAAGAAAGTCCCACATCATTACAGTAAGTTAGGTTTTTCACTAGCTTTAAGAACTTCTAAGAGTTATTTAAACAGGTGGCACCATGTGGTTCCCTGACAGTGTAAAACTCCTTACACAAACAGTGGGGCAAAACTTATATCCTACCAGAAATGGTGAGGGAAAGAATGAGGGACATCTTATGCTTTCAGAAAATATAAATATAAACAATACCTTATTAGCAGTAAGCTAATAAATAAATATATAAATAAAAAAGGAGCAAGCTGTTGAAGATATATGTGCTAGCAGCCCATAAGAGAATGAAAATAAGAAGCATGCCATTCAATTGGTGCAAGCGAAACATGGAAGGGAAGGCATACAAGATGTAACCCACATAAGCAAGTAATCCAAATGAGCAAAGACTTGCAAAGTGGAAACTCCAAAATGATAGAGCCAGCAAGGAAATCTGCCAGATGCACCACTGAATTCAATTCAGCAACTTATAAAAGGTGTTATATGTCAAGGTTAGCAAGGAGGGAGGGGGTCTCAGAAGAGAACACTAGATAATAGGCCCAAACTTTAGCTAATATATCAAGAAGAGTTTTGCATGGATCATGTGTTTATATCACTATATCAGTATGTCCAATACATATTTCTTTAATGATCAAAATAATTTTCAACTGTCACCATGACCTTAGAATTCAGAAGTCACAATCTTAACTTGTGACTACTCATTGCAGAAAAAAGACAAGGTAATCATGACTTAGCATCCTCTACCTAAAATCCTTGCCAGATCCTAGCTAGATAAATGGTTGCATTGGTCTCGCCAGAGACTTGGATCTAATGGCTCTTTTTTCTTCTTTGAAAATAAATGATGGAGGATGAGGTCATGGTTCTAAATCAACCAAGTGTAAATGAGTGATAAATACTTAATTCAATTTTCTCACCCTTACACTCGATTTTTTTTGTTACCTACCAAAAAATTGATGAGTGCATATTCTTGTTGAGAACAATTTATGCTACTTCATAATTGCATGTCATACCAAACATTAGAAATGAATTCCGCATAGGATTTTAAAAACAAACTCAATAAAAATGGATATGGCCGGTGTACCGGAAAACCATAAGTTAATACTAAACGACTGAGAAACACCTCCTTGCAAAAAGAAATTGGTATGCCTCATGCCAGACCTGTCAGAAAATTAAAAACCAAGAGATAAAAGAAATAAAATATTGTTGGAGAGCTTTCTCCCCAAACAAAAAATTTCAAGAAGCATCAAACTTAATGGGAGACCTGGCAACTACTTCCAATTGATACTATCTTTGGAACTTATGATCATCAAACAGAAAACTAGTTAAATGTTGGAACTATGAGTTAGAAACTAAGATAGAAAGGCAATGGTTTTGACTAGATAAAAGAGCGTACACTGACTACATAACAATAATTTTGTCAAATTGTCCAATTCAATCACCTTGTTACCTGAGAAACTTCTTATCCAAGCAAGAGAAATAATATAACTAATTCATCTACAAGATACTTAAAGGATTCTGTTTCAGACAACAAAGAAAAAAAAAAGCAGTAAAGCCCAATAAGAAGTGCTATCTACAAAAGTACAGATCCTGCTGCCTACATTCACATCCCAACCATGTGTTAATCTTAAATCATCTTATTGATATTATCAGTAACATTTCCCGCACAGGAACTCAAGCAAACCATTACATGAAGAAGGGAAAATAAAAAATCATATTAAGGCATTTGGACCAGAGTAATCATCATCACAATAAGTTCAGAACATCATTATTTAAAAGGCATAAAAGGAAAACAATATAAAAGAAAGCAAGAAAGAAGGATCAAATGAGGATGCTGCCTCTAGTTAATTACCTGGATTCATGAACAAAAAAAGAATGCTTTTTGGGAAGAAGCTGCTCAGTCAAGTTGCTTTCTCTTGTTGATGTGATGATTTCCATTTTGGCTAGCTCGTTTCTAATCCAGGATAGCTGGAACAAGGGACAACTGAAGATTGGTGACCCAAACAAAAGAAAAATCTTCCAAACAGACAGCAGATATGAGAATAGAGAGAATATTGCTAAATTGTGTGCCTAGGCTTCACACTGATCATCTTATTTATAGTATATAATTACAATCAATCAAGGAGCTACTCACTAGCTAATTTACAGAAATCATCATAATGACAGTTGACTACCTATTTACACATATGCTAAATCTAACAGCAGAAATATAGGCCAACTACTTGCATGGATTCATCATCTCAGTAGTCGCATATTACCACAATTGGCAAAAAGATTTTGCAGCAGGTAACCAACGCATTCCTGTGCTCAAGGCTTGTGCTGAAACTCAAGAAAGCAATCCATAACCACGTTTAAGACTTTAATTTTATCTAAAGTAAAAAGTAGCAGCATTGTATTGTATGTACGAGCTAGATTTCTCCATCATCTAACACACCATGCTGATTTTTAATCCCTGGGAGAAGGATTTAAATTTTCTAGTATCTGAAAGGCACATGCTTGATCTAGATACTGGGTTTATGGAGTTCAAGCCACTGTTTAGTCACTATTTGTAGATAATTTTTCCTGAATGGGTTCACAATCAACTCTAAATTTTGATAAAGAATACCAGAGGCATAATATCAGTCAACTATGCTAATTAGAAAGCAGGCAGAGGACTGACCACCGATACTTTCCTGTAGCATTTTAATTCAGCAAGTATAAAATTCTTGAATGATCAATTACCAATCCAGTATGAATATGAATAATGAATAATATGAATAAAGCTAATCTTGCAACCACTTGGCATAAATTAGATTTAAAAATTCCATTTATAGACAACTCTTTGGTTCTATGCATGCAAGAAAATCATACATATTTTAATCTTTATAAGCACAAGAGTCCTTACGCTCACATTTAAATAGTTGACCCCCATGGTAAATAACCATTTTATCATATGTTACGTATTGGCCCTCCTTTTTCAACAATAAAACTACATTATGGGAGCATTATATATTCTTATCATAATGTAGAAAAGTAGAAGTGAAAGACCAGAACAAACTTCTGACCATGCTGATTTTGTAGAAAGTTTGAACAGCCCAAAGTGGTCAAAAATCCAACTAAAGGTCTCTGGGAACTCAATAGGAAGTTGATATATGTACAGCAAGATGATATTCAAGCCAGCATAAAATAGAAGATATCTCGACCAACTTCAAGTTCATAAAAACCACAATCAGTGAATCAATTAAATTCCAATTCTAATATTACAAAAAAATAATAAATATCATCTTTTTTTTTTTTTTTGCTTGAGGGAGGGGGGAACTTACCAAAAGAGACCTAAATAATTGCTTGTCCAAGACCAATCAACTAGCCCTATACTGCTACATATGAAAAAAGGCAAAGAAACCCAAGATATTAGGCGCATTTCATTCCTCCATGCTAAGAAGCACCCGACATGAAGACTGACATGGCGATAGAGGCAAAATTTGAAATGCCCCATTAGAATTTTTCATAGCTTCCATTTTTGTTTTTATATATTTTTCTTTCTTTGATAAATGCGCATAATAACATTAAGAAACGTGAGAGATTATAGGATTAACAAAATGAAGCGCTGTGAAAGTGCAATGGCGCAGCAAACCTATTAGAAGGAGCATAGGCAAAACGAATCCAGGGAGAAACCTCAACATGATGAACTCTATTTGTGATGGAAAACTAGAGTCAGAGGCAACATCTTAGTCCAGAGCAACAGAAATCCATGTATAGGCTGCTGGAACAGCTAAGAGAAACCAATCCATGTGTCAGTCAAAACCTAAAAGTGAATGCGATGGAAGCTTTCGCTTCTTATGGCGGAAATCGACGCCCATTGGAGAAAACAAACAGATCATCTTGTTGCAGAGTAAAACGGAAAGAGAAGACTGAAAAAAAAGAAGAAGAAGAATGCGAGGTTCAAAGATGCAGAGAGAATTGACGGAATGCGAACGGGTCAGGAATCATGATTCGGACAATGGCATTGGGTGGCGGGAAGATAAACTCAGACGCGACGAAGACGAACCGTGTTCTGCTCTTATGCTTTAATATTGATGAATGCTGAATTGTTGCTGAGCATAAACTCCGTTTTGTGAAGTTTCCCGTTCCCTCCTGAATTGAAGGCAACTGAATTCGTTTCCTCGAAATCAAGAAAGGGTAATCTTGGTATTCCGCTTCTTTGTTCAGTTACTTCTAAGTAGATTTCTTGGTTCTTCCGTGTTGATCTTGGAATTATTGAAGATATGATTTTGAGAATGATTAGGGAGAATGCGGCGACTCCAAAATCCAAATATTACAGTGGATAATAAATTTATGGTTGTTTTAATGTTTTATAAATGTTGCTTGATTGGTCTTTTACACATCTCAAATTTGTAGAAGTTTTTAGGAAGTTAAACTTATAAGTAGGCAACAAATAATGATTGATTTAACTTAATTTTTAATTTTTTAAAAAATTGCTTTTAATTTAAAAAATATATAATAATTTTTAAGTAGACAACTAGTTTAAATGAATCAGGCTGATAAAACACCAACCTATGTAAAAGTGGTTAATTTTGAGTTAATCTATTTAAACTCGACGAGCGACGGATTTGACTTAAATAAGGTTAGCTCGTTTGATAGTTATATTTTTTCTTTAATTTTTTTTGTGTAAATTAAAAATATTTCATAAGATTTGACTTATTTAAATTATCCTATAAGTTTAATTTTTTTAGAGTGATAATGATATAATTTTTTTTATAAAATAAAATTATCAAAAATTAAATCACAATTTTTATATATAAAGACGTAGAATTCAAGATCATTTAAATGAGTTTTTTGTAATTTTCAAACAATATAAAATAGTAGTTATAATTTTTAAAGAATATAAAATAGTCAATTTAATTCCTATAATTTTATTCTAAATAAAAAATAAACTTCACTAACAAGGACAACTTTATATTATTTTAAAGTTATATTAACTTTTTTAAACAATTTTAAATTATCAAAAAAAAATTGTTTGGTACATGAATGGTTGTCAATCAAAACACTTTTATAAAAATTAAATTTAAAGTGAAATTATAAAAATCAAGTGAGTAATTTAATCGATAAATATCATATATAAACAATCAAACAAAAATATTTCCAAATTTGATTGATTATATAATTGAGCCAAGGTTTAAAAAGTTTTGAAGACTTCGCATAAGTTTTTCTGAGATAAAATTCGTTTTGGACTATGAAAATAATGTGGGGATGTAGCTAATATGGTAGAGCGCTCGTTTTGCATGCATGAAGCACGGGGTTTGATTCCCTGTCTCTCCATCCATCATTCTTTTTATTAACGCTTTTCAGCGTTAACTTGGCGCGAGAGAGAGCAACCATGGCAGTGAAAATATGAAGCAAGAAAGTAACGATAAAATACGAGACACGGGGTTCGATTTCCCGCATCTCCATCCATCATTCTTTTTATTAACGATTTTCAGCATGAGCTTGATGAGAGAAAGCCAACATGGCAGTAAAAGTATGAATGGCGATAGCAACAGCAAGAAGTAACGATAAAATACTAAAAGAATTTCGCAATCTATTATGTTATGGTGATAGTTAAATTAATTAAATTAAATTAATAATAATTACTTTTAATGATTTTTTTTTAAAAAACGAACCCCCCACGTCGTACCGTAAAAAATAATAATAAATTGAAGGAACTATTTTCCTTAAAAGAAGAATAATATAATATTTATAAGAGAGAGAAAGAGGAAGAGCGAGGACACAATACGAGAGCACAACACGAGCAGAAAAGACAAGAATGCAAAAACCCCAGCCCAGAATGAGAGTCACACAGACCCAGTTCCAGCTGGAGAAGCTCTTTCAAAATTACTTCATTTTTCGCTGCAATTAGGTTGGATTTGGGTCATATTTCAATGTATCGAGATCACAAGGTGCTTCCAAAGAGAATAGTACTGGTGCGTCATGGCGAGTCGCAAGGGAACCTCGACACCGCAGCCTACACCACCGTCCCCGACCACAGCATTCAGTTGACTCCGCAGGGCATTGCCCAGGCCCGCATCGCTGGGGCCCGAATGCGCCGCGTCATTGACGGCGATGGCGATGGCGATTGGCGGGTCTACTTCTACGTCTCCCCCTATGCCCGCACCCGATCCACCCTCCGCGAGATTGGCCGATCCTTCTCCAAGAAGCGGGTCATCGGCGTCAGGGAGGAGTGCCGGATTCGAGAGCAAGACTTTGGGAATTTTCAGGTGCAGGATCAGATGAACGCCATCAAGGACACCCGCCAACGCTTCGGCAGGTTCTTCTACCGCTTCCCGGAGGGCGAGTCCGCCGCCGATGTTTTCGATCGCGTTTCAAGTACGCCGCACTTTCTTTTCCTTCTTTTTTGGTTGAATTATTACCGTGTTGCTTGTTATTACTACAATTTACAATCGAGTTGCGCTGTGCATCGTGTTCATGTCTCTGTAAAATGATGTTTCTTGTTCCCAAGATGTTTGATGTATGTTCGACCGTACGCGGTGATGTTGAGAAATGCTAACTTGTTTTTGTTTGACTTTCATTCAATTACTATTGCAATACAAGTTTTGTTGTGACATCATTCATCTGTGGACAAATAGGAAACAATCATCAACCAAATGTTCCAAAAAAAAAAAAAAATTGCCTAGCTACGTCTTTTCTTGCATTTGTCATACTCATACACTTTGAGAACTGAGAGCAAGTGAATTTAAAATGATGACTGTAATAATGGCATTTAATTAATAAGAGCTAGCAAAATCCCTCCAGCATTTTTTTTTTTGGTTTGTTTTTTTTGTATGTTGTTTAATTTTCCTTGTACTCCTATATAGGAAGCAAGCAATGCTACACAACAGAATTTTTGACAGTTGGCTGAAGTGAAATAGTAGAAATTAGTTATCTATACAATAGTTCACGAACATGTTAAATTATTTTTGCTAAAATTCCGAAAAAAAAATCTAATATAGTATTTTTCTATAAGAAGCAATCATGTCAAGCTGTTTGCTTTTCATTCATTTTTGGTTGGAAATTGAAATATTCTCTGCAATTTAAGGTAGGAGTACTAGTATTCTACTTGTTTGGTCTTTGTGGTTATGCATCCCTAACGAAGTTTTCTATCCATCAACATACATTTGATTAAATTAATGTAGACTTCTCCCTATCTCTAATGTTGAAGTGTTTGATTCGTTTGCAGGTTTCCTTGAATCTCTGTGGAGGGACATAGACATGAACAGGCTTCATCACGACCCCTCCGATGATCTGAATCTGATAATTGTGTCACACGGGCTGACATCACGGGTTTTCCTCATGAAGTGGTTCAAGTGGACGGTTGAACAATTCGAGCATCTCAGCAATCTCGAAAACTGCGAGTTCCGCGTCATGCAGTTGGGAAGCGGCGGAGAATACAGCTTAGCAGTTCATCACACGGACCAAGAACTGCTACAATGGGGGCTCTCTCCCGATATGATCGCCGACCAAAAATGGCGAGCCCATGCGCGCAGGGGTGCCGGAAATGATCAGTGTCCCTGTTACCTCGATGCTTTTTTTGATCATCTTGCAGACTCTGATAATGACAATGTGAACGAAGGAGATGAAACAAATTAAATTATTTCAGCATACCTGCAAATGGGTTGGACTTTGGAGATTCATTTTTAACAGTATAGGTTGTTCTTTTTTTAACTTCTAAAAGAAGAAATTCATTATAGAAAAGGAGGAAAATTAAGAGGGAAGGGAATAAGAGAATAATAGGTTGTTCGTGTTGGTTATACTTAAACGATCTAATTCATGCTCACATAACCAAATAACAATTTGATCAATGCGGAATGAAAAAAAAAAGGATTAGACATACCCCTTACCATTGTTCTGTTTTCAATTGTTTAAAAATTGCAGTTATAAATGTCTTTTTTAAGCCCTCGCTCTCTCAGCTTTGATGATGTTCGTATATAAATGTGAAAGTGAACTTAGGGGACCAAAACTATGAGTAAACACTTCTTAAATAGCCTCTCCTATTACAGAAGCGGTTGTGAATGTGTAAATCAAAGTGGACAACCTTTGAACGTTATTAAAAAAGTGAAATAAACGTGGACCAACTCTTAACTTAATCTTCGGTTAGTTACAAAAAATTACAAGAGGAAAAACCATTCAAACCGTTCGTTGCTAGTTACCAGTTCTAATAAACCCATTCATGGTCGTAAAATTGACGTCCAACTGGTGATCTTTGATTGTGTGTGGAGCTTGAGACAATTTCACACGTTCTGTGGGGAGCGGTTGCTTCGTATGCATGCACGCATCGTGTATTATACATTGTGATAGAAGAGCCTGTATAATCCTTGTTTATACAAAGATTATGATGTTCGAGTTTGTACTCAGTATGTGATGTATATGAATCTTGGAGAAGCTCGTTCTGTGTTACGTTGGGGCTGCTTGGGGCATGGCGGAGAGAGTAAAATTTTCATGGTTGCTGGGGGCCGAAACAAGAAAAAAAGCATATTTATTTTAAAAAGTTTACATAAAAAACAATGAAATTTTGAAAAACTAATAGAGCCAAGCCCACGCTTAGTCCCTAACTTGGTGTGAATAATTATTTTGAATTTGTATTATATTTCTTAAATAATAATTTTTTTTATTTAAGAAATTTTTAAAATAAAAAATTATCATGCACTAACTGGGGAATCATTTTTATTTATTTTTATAAATATTTTATAATTCTCTTAATTTAAAAATAAAAAAAAATTATTTCACTCATCTCATGCTTTTCCATTCTAAAATACCTTAAAATATAATTTGTTTTCGTCCACGTTTATATGTTATTTAAAGTAATTGTATTGTTAAGGACTCTGTAAGTGCATGGATCGTACAAGTAATAAATAAAGATTATTTCAATCAAAATTAAAATTGAGTATTAAACTGAAGAAATTTTAATTATCTAAATTTTGAAATTGACAAGGAATTTAAAAAAACTATTGAAACTAAACTAATAACTATAAAGAAATCAATTAACAAAACTCACAAAAATCAATGACAAAGGATTTTAGGACAAAGGGTTTCACTAATCCATTGCAATGCAAGATCGAAACTTTCTTTATCATAGTTGATCAAGTTATTGAATCTTTGTGTTTCTTGTGTTTAACAACTTGCTCTTATGTTTTTTAAGCCCATATCTTTTATACTTCTCTTAAAATAGGTTTTTTGGGCCCTCAAAATCTTTCTATTCCTTTAAAATTATGATTTAAAACATTTTTTGCGTATCAAGAAAATTAACGATATAAGGTCATGTTGGCTACACGGCCTCAGGCCATGTAGTTCTCTGTCTCAATATTTCATGACTAGCAACGTCACACGGCCATGTAAATTACACAAGCATAGGTCGTGTATCGAGAACTTGAAAAATTTAAATTTGTAAGCATTATGGTTTGATATGGCCGTGTGGATTACATGGGCAAAAGTCACGCAATGCTCTATTTTGTCATTTTCTTCAATTTCTTGCATACACAAGTCATGTGATGTATTAAAAACTCTAAATACTTAATCTAAATTTCTGAAATTGCATCAAAACACAAAGAAAAATCATAAAAACATTAAAAGAAGATTAATTATTAAAAATCTCATAAAAAGGCATTGATAAAATAAAAAACTAAACTTAAAATCTATTAAAACAAGCCTAAGATGTGTGTAATTTATTCACATATCATATGCAATAATTAAAAAAACTATTAAATAATTTTAATTATAGAGAAATATAGTTTAATATAACATATTATTCTTTCTTTTACTTCATTAATATTTTCTCCCTTACTAATTTTACTTACTTCACTAATTCTTTCTATTAAAAGATAAGGTAAAATTATTAATATTTTTTAAATATTTTTAAATGACAAATATTTTGAGATAAAAAAATTTTCTTACACTAAAAATAAAAATAAATAAAAAGAGTATAAATAAAAATTTGGATAACGTAGGCGTAACATTGAAACAAATTTGTCAATGAAAGTTCTCAACTAAAAAAACTAAACAACAAATTCCAAAAGATTATAAATTCAAATTCTGTTAAAGTTAATTAAAAATTTTGATATATTCTAACCTGGGAATAGAGTATCCAGCCTACTCCTTCGACTTTCTTTTGCCAAAAAACACATTGAAACAAATTTGGTCAGTGCTTGGGTCCGATGCAGATTCCAAAATTGACAGTGATATTAAAAGCATATTCACATGAATTGGGGGTAAAGAAAAAATGGTGAGCGGTGTTCTATAAATGCCTTTCTTGATCTGGCTGTTCCGATTTCACCATTAAATGCGTTTCCTTAAAACAAGACATTATTAAATTAAGGCATTTGTTAACATTTCTTAAACCAATGTTTCTTAGATTATAGCAGGTTCAAGTCGAGACCCATTAATTAGTTGTCACCTGTGTCACTTTCATAAGAAATGTTTTTATCACAACGATTTTTTCAGAAATCGTTCGTTTGGTTGCTTATAGGTGCTTTTGGTACATATTAAATGGTTTTTAAAATTATATTATGAATAAATGCACTTGGGTATTAATGGAATAAATATATTTTTTGAAAAAAATAAATAAATTTTCAATTTTGAAATAACAGCCATTATTTCATGAGAATTGGTAATTTTAGTATAGCTTTTAATAAATTAAACAAATTTTAAATACGATAAGTATGTTATAAAGCAATTATTTTATTATAATATATTTTAAGATTAACTTTTAATCGTGAAATTGTAATTATCTAAAATGTAACTATAAAACATATAACAATATGATAATGATGCAACAAATCACACTTACAAATAATTAAACTTTTTCCAGACTCTTGATCAAACTATGAGAGAATCACAAAAAGAGAAAGAACCATATCAAACGTTTTTCTATTACATAAATAAATAGTTTGTCAAAAATAACCATATATTCTTACTTAATTCTTTTTTTTGTTACAAAAGAAATACGTGACTTAATATGGGGAGGGAGAAAACAAGTTAGAGTGAAGTCAAAACAATCTTGTTTGAAAACAATTTTGAAAGCATGACCAAAAACAAAACAAAAAATGGAAAACAAATTTGAAAGAGACTTGATACCACTAAAATCATGGGCTCTTATTACTTAATTTCTATTTTAATGATTTGTTCAAATTTTAATTTACAGGGGATCCTCTAAACTACATAGTGCATTTTAAAGTGTAACGTTGTATTAATTAAAACTTAACAATTTAGATTTTGATAATATACCAGCACTTAAAAACCAAATTATAAATTTGTTAGAACTCATTCTTTTAATTTTTTTTATAAATGATTACTAGTTATAAATTATTTTTTAAAGTTAAAAATGCACCTTCCATTTTAGGGAATACAAATCTTTTGTTTACTATAAATTATAACTGTTTTATATTATAAAGTCTTATACTGTGTTTGAATATTTTTAATTAATGGAACGGAATAGAATAAGTAGGAATGAATTGAAAAGAAAAATAAAGAAATAGAAGAAAATTACTTTTTTCTTGTTTGAAAAATTAACAAAGAAACAAATAAAACTCTATTACTTTTTTCGAAAGTTTAATTATAAAAAAATGAAATAGAACTATTATAATTTTTAATTTTTTTTAATAATTCTTTTAATTTTTTTAAAAAATAAATAAAAATACTTAATATGAAAGATAAAAATATAAAATACTTACTTTTGACTTATAAATATTTTTAATTTCTCCATTCTATCCCAATTTTCATAGAACAAAAACCGAGTCTGGAAAGAAATAGAGGAAAAATAGTTTCTGTGAAATTTTTTTTCTTATTATATATTTTTAAATTCTTAAACGAAAACTTATTTTATTTTCTTTCATTCCTTTTCTATTTCTTTCGTTACCTATCATTCAGAGTCAGTTTCGTCAAGGTAAGAGGACATAAAAATTTATCAAATTTAACCGTTCTTGGTTTGGCATTTAATACGATTCGAATTGCTTTTGTCTTTTTGGAAGCTCCCCGAAAATTTAGCAGCACCTGCACGTGCACCCATAACATGTGAAGCTATCTGTATGGCAACCACGAATCTATCTGTTTGATACTGGGTCACTCATTCCTTTAAATTTCAGGGTACACGGTTGGTTAATCACAGAAGATAACCCAAAATTGAAGTTAGGCCGGAGACTTGAGAGTTGAGAATACTCAACGTCCTGACCACACGATAATAAACTAGCTTGAATGGTTGAACTTTTTTTAGCTGAAAGTTTAAGACGAGGACATTACTTCATTTTACAAGTAAGACGTGCCATAAGTTTGTGCGAAAATACTTATATATTACATAAAAAAACTCCAACAAAATTAAATTCAACCAAAATTTGTTATTCAATTTTGCCAACAAAATCGTTAAACTTTTTTTAGTTTAATCCAATGAGAATGGATAAATCGTAGCTACCACCCCATTGGCTGAGCCATTATTTCAAAATGTCAAGATTACCGTTCTTAAACAATCCCAATAATTAGAGCCACCTCATTGATTAGCCCAAACCCGTAACTGACTCTTTTTTCTTTCTCCCCCTCACTCTCATAATGCAATTTCCCCCACTCTTCTCCAACAACAACACTTGCAAATCCCACAAACATCGTCTTTACACTTTACCGGGATCTGGGTCTCTTTTTATTTTCCTGTGAAGACAAAGTAGAGATTGTCTTCCACTCACATTTTTTTTGTAAAAAAAGAGAAGGAACTTTGTGATTTGTGTTGCTGAATTGTTCCCAATCATTCTGTTTTACAGTCAAATCCTGCGTCTATGACCTGATCTTTGAAGCGTACCTGACTTTGGCTGTCTGAATTTTCCACTTCTGTTAAGATGCTCTCTCACTCATTATTTCTTCAGAGCACCCAGCAAGTGTTCCTGACTTGGTAAAGATTGAGTTCTTCTCAATGACCCAGATCTTCCAATGGCAGTGTGACTTTTGCTCGTGGGTCATTTAAACCTGGTAAAACACTGTTTGAGTAACTGTTAAGTTTGGTTTGGAATGAGGGTGTGGAGGACTTCGAATCATCCACCAGAGCAAAGGGTGTGTCCTCACGGTGTTTTGAGGTTGGTTTTGGTTTGGGTGGGTGTTTGTTTCGTCGTATTCACAGTTGGACCACCGTCCCCACGGCGGTTGAAGGAAGGCACATCTACTCAATCTCCATGTCCTCCATGTGATTGCCATTGCTCTTCAGCGGAATATCCCCTCGATCCTTTGGGTGAGTTTAACTTTTCAGTTATTCTGCAAAGTAGCAAACTTGGTTTTGAAGTGAAAAAGGAAACAAAAACAAAAGTTTGATAAGCTGTACTGATAAAATGATCGAGTCCCGTAGCCCCAAATGGAAAATGGTTTGCGGACAGAGAAGAGCTGTGTGTCACCTCTAGCAGTTAGATTTATTTTTTTTTTGGAGAGAAAAATTAACCAGAAAAATTCACTCGCAGCCTATAAAGAATTATTTGAACAATTTTTTTTTTTTAAATGTGCGTAGACAAAATTTCCCCATTTTGGTAAAATTCTATTCATGCTTATTTTGGTTTAGGTTTAGAATTGGTGATCTTGGTATCTTGGATCTACCTTCGATCTTAAAAGGAAAGGTGGAATGTGGGGCATTTAGCTTACTTGATATTATTAGGTCAAACTGCAATGATTGCATTTTGTGCTGCCCAATATTTATTTAGATTGGGTGGGAAGGTTGCATTCATGGGGGATTAGTTTCTAATTCTATTTATCCTTCACATAAAACTAAGCACACGTTTCTAGTAAAATCTTTGCACTATACTGCATTGATAGTTTTTGTTTATTTGACTAGTTATTTTTGTGCAGTGATAATTATGTCTCGTGTTCACCACCTTTGAAACATTGGTTATTTCTCAACCTTATTCACTTTTGCAGGGCTTGTCAATGGCTCAATTACGGGTAAGTTAGTTTCTTTTTTGCATCTCTGATTGTTGAAACACTTCACCATATCAGCTGCTTCAAGCTTTTTATTGAACGTACTCCTGTTGTGATGCATGAAGCTATTAGGCATTTGAGAGCAGACGTGCCTCTGCATTTAGAAAAGCGATTGACTTTAATTTTAAGGCAATTGCATCTCCTTGGAACTCATTCAATTTCAGTTCAAAGCCAGTTAAGAAGGATTTAATGATTTAAGAAACTGTGGAATTTCCATGAACATAGAGGGAGGTCAGTTGCATCTGGTTTCGATGTGGACCTGAGTGTGACTCTGAATAAAATAAAACAGCAGTTTCGATTGCTTGCTTCATGCGTACTTCTCTTATCACAAATTCATGTAAAACCCTCAACAGACTTGACTCATGTATGACGAAATTATTGGTTCAATCCCACTACTCAAGGCCAAAAAAAAAATAAAAATAAAAATCCCAATTGTTTGCTATCATGACAGAAAAGAACTAACATTTTTTTTAAAAATTTTTACTGTATGTGCAGAATGTGGTAAACATGATCCGGTTATGAATGAGGAAATGAATAAGGATCTATTAGCTATGCTATCTGAGGAGCTAAATTTGCAGAAAATTGTAGCCAATGAGACCTTGGAACACACCGAAAGATTACTAATGAATGCCAGGAAAAGCTCTTCACAGTACCTAAAAGAAACAGAAAAGTGCAATGTGGGGATGGAAACTTGTGAAGAAGCAAGGGAGAGGGCAGAGGCAGAGCTCATAGAAGAGCGCAGGCTTTCGGCATCATGGGAAAAAAGAGCTCATGAAAATGGATGGAAGGAAAGGAGAAGAACACGCTTATGAAGTTGGCCATCATTACATTCTGTTAACGCTTCATTGTAACATAGCTTATATATCCAATGCACAGAGGTATCTTGTGATTACTTTCGTTTTGATGAGATATCTTCTGATTATTCCAACCAGCTCTGCTATGCCTTTCAAACTAAATCAGTGTTTTGATGTCGTGAATATAATGGCAGGTAAGATGATGAGTTGGTCCTTGTTTTTCTAAGCTCTACAAGCAGTATAGGTCTCAAACAGGGCAGTTCCTTTTTTTGTTCTTTTTTTTTTAATATTTGATCAATAAAGACCCAGGCACAAGTAAAATTACAACACTGCAAGTGCCCTTCATATGCTAAACTATTGTATGCATGCGGTAACTTGTTATCATTTATAGCAGCAAATGATAGATCTTTTGTCTTCTTTTTTTTTTTCTGTCCTCAACCATATCTCTCCAATTAAATGTTAACAACTCAATAAAAAAATATTTAAATTTAATAGAAATTATGTTAATTAAGATAGATATATATTTTCTTAGAAAATTATGAAAAAAAAAAACAGAATATTTGAATCCTAGTCCTAGACCCAAAACTGATGTGAAATGGTGCATTATGGCATTAAATTCAGTTGCGATGGTGGATACTAGTCACCCTAGAGTCATTAATGCGTTCCTCACATGGGTTTATCTCATGTCCATTGGAGCCGCTTTTCTGATAATATGAGCTCTCCTTGTTCGAAAGAGGCAAACATATGTCCAGCGTGCACGAGCCTAAAATGTGTTTGAATTAATTTATTTTATGATTAAAATAATTTATAATTAAAATTATAAAAACTTTTTAAAAAAGATAATTTTTTCTTAAATATAAGCTATTCCCAAACATATGCTTACTCTATTTACTCATGCTATCTTTCTTGGCTATCAAGGAGGACTTTTTTTTTTTGGTGTCGGTAGAATATCTGAGAAACAAAATCCCCATCAAACTGCCTTTTGACAAGAATGAACAGGTTTGAACAGTTCACCAATATTTCTTGGCTAGAATCAAACAGGTCGTTCAGTACAATTAAGGAAGGCCTCATTTGTAGAGCGCAAAAATTTTTGTCTCTTACTAACCCGTTATACAATTGTGGGAAAAAGCAAAAAAAACAAAGTGGTGAAATTAGTAATTACCCAGATAACTTAAGGGGTTGGCTCCATCAAGTCAGATATACACTATCTAATACTGCAAAACCAGCTGCAACCCCACCTTCATCAGATGATGATATTTTTGTACGCATCAAATAGCCACTTTGGTTATTCATGATGACCCTATCCTTATTCCTGCAGATTCCAGTCCATGGATGTCAAGCGTTTTGCAAATTTAAGCATGGAACTGTGATTCATATGTAGCCAAGCAATGTACCTTAAATAAGTACCAAATATCCCAAGTTCTGAAATGGCATGATCCTTGTGCCAACAGCCATTACGCATCAAAACTGTAGCAGAAAAAGTTGGAAATATCCTCTGCATAAGGATGTAAGCTGCATCTTCTTGAGAACCTGCTCTCTGCAATTTTAGGAGGGTTTCCCTCACAGCATCACCATAAATATTATTTCCTGAAAATGAAATTACAACTCACTAGGTAAGTTTCTCTCTCTCTTTCTCTATTTTCCTCAACAAAGTCAGAGAGGACGGAAGGACAAATTTAAGTTTAGGTGGTATAAGACCTCCTCCTTCTCTTTGGGGCTTCATCACAAATAACTCTGGCCATTCAATTGCTTTTCTAGCAATATCCGAGTCATCCAAACTCCACAATCCTGCAAAGCATTCACGCAGTTTGGAAATGTCGTCTTTGTTTTCAAGGAACCTGCTTACAGTTTTAACTCAAGGATTTAATCAGCCGTAGAAACAAACTCTGATTAGCCAAAATATACAAATTAGTCATGGAGCTACTTGTTTCCCAAAGACAAAAATGCAAGGGGGAAATGTCATACTTTAGCTTCTGAACATGTTAGTACATATAGTAAAAACTTGTCACTCCTGAAGAAAAAAATAGGAAGTATGAGTGTTAGTTCCGAGGAAACATGCATTTCCACCCATCATCCATGAAATTTTTGTTCCTGAGACATTAACCCTACATTATTTTTTTTCATTATTTTGGGACAAAAGAAATATTATGAGAAAGAAAGAAAGAAGTACAAAGAACAGAGGATAAGATATCCTCCTTAAAGAAACAGAAAAAAAAAAAAAAGGAAACATAAAAGCCATAAGGAAAGGAACAAAACAAGGAAAGCACATCAATTCAGCAAAGCTAGCCAATCTCTTAGCATGCCTACCAATGAAAACACTACAAAGAAACTTCATCAAATAATTTTACATCTTGGTTCTTATTTATAATTCTCCCTAGAAGAAACTTTGAAAAAACACTTGTAAACATTGGTGACAAGACTAATGGATCGATAATCTTTAGCCTTGATAGGACAATCCTTTCTAGGAACAAAGGTAATATAGGCAGAACTCATACTAACCCCAACCTTGCCATTGAGAAAAAATTCATAGAAATCCTTCATAAGATCCCCTTAAATAATGTCCCAGTAATCCTTAAAGAAAGCAATTGTGAACCCATCAGGGGCCTGTGGCTTCCTCTTAAATCTTAATCAAACTCCAAATAGTCCATCTAACTACTTCATCCTCAAACGGTTGTTCTGACCAAGTGGCTTGTTCAAGTCGAAATCAGATTCCAATCTAAGCCCTCAATGAAAGGTCTAAAATGGTTCTATTCTGTAAAATAGTCTTACAAAACCATGTAATTCCTTTGGCAATCAAAGCTGGATCCCTAAGCAAATTTCTTCTGTTACCTTGAATCTCCCAGATCAAACACTTCTCCTTCCAGAAGCCACTCTATGGAAAAATCTTGAATTTGCACCTCCATCCTTAGCCCATTGAATACATGGCTTTTTCCTGTAGCTGATTTCTTCTTTCATCAAAACCTCCTCAAATTCATTCTTAGGAATTTCCCTGAAGACAACATGAGCTTCTGACAACAAACCCTCTTCTTCCAATCTATTTGCATTTTTATAAAAAAACATCATGATTCCAAACCTTCAACTTTCCCCTTAAATAGGAAACTGAATTAGATTGCCACTATTGAACCAAAAAAGCATAGGATCCGACTGAATTGAATTAGATTCCAACAAGATAGGAAAATGACCCAAAACTAGATGAGATAGAACTTTTTTAATTTACTCAGGAAAGGAGTCCAACCAAGCACTTGAAAACAAAAACCTATCAATCCTACCATCAACCCTACATTCTTAGCTTCACATGTAACTCATTCATAATTGTCCACTATACATTTTTCTTTAAAACATAGCATCTGTGAATTAATCATAAAGCTTTTGAAGCATAAAGGAAGAAATCAGCTTGGAAGATATGAAGAATATCATTTACAAGATACCTCTCAAGAACATCAGGTTTTGCAAGTTCCTGTTGAATCTTCTTTGTGCCAACCAAATGATAAGATATTGATGGGCATTTGATGGCAGAAGACTGTTCCATCAGTAGCCTAGCTCTCCATTCCTACATATTGAGCAAGATATACCAAATCATAAGAACTCATTATCTAGATGGAAGGATCACTTATATTAAAAGATGATATAACTGTAGCAGGAAGACAATATTCTGGTAGTAGATAATCCACGGAATAGAAAGGATGAGGTGTGGAAGAAGAAGGAAAGTAAATCAGATCATGTTAATTTAAGAAAAAACCTGATTTCATTTGATAGGCAGTCTACCACCCCTCTTGTCATGTAAATCTTAAAAAGAAGTTCTCTTAGCACATAGGTTCATCAAATATGAATTAAATGATAATAACATTTCCTAACACTGGTAAGATAGATAGTCTTTTGCTACATCCTTGTAGTTTTCTTCTATTCTTAATGAATTTCTTCTTTTATCAAAAAAAGATAGTCTTTTGCTACAGAAGTCATACCAGGTCCAGTAGGCTAACATTTCCTAATGTTTAAGAGAAGTTTAAGTCAACAAAAAACAAAACATATGTTTCTAAGTTGGAACAGGGTAGTTCGTATAAGTAGCTGGAAACTTAAGTCAAGTCACTCACTGATTCTGAAGGATAGTCAACTGGTGTATACCCAGCCCTGAAGTAAATGACTGCAATCACTTGTCCATTCCTGCAAGAGCCAAGACATTATATTTTTTAACAGTCAGAAACAAAATATAATTAAGCCACAACCTTATTGCAGGAAAGTCAGTTTTTCAAGGCTTGGCTACATACACAGAAAGTGTTCCATCTGATAGAAGTTCTCCTTCTTGATCAACTTCTGCCAATGTTTTTCGTATGGTTGTAATATGATATGTGTTATAAAGCTAAGGAAAATGACTCTTAACAACCCAAATATGTACAAAGTACAAGATGATAGTAGTTTTCCATATGTAAAAACATCCATAAATATCCTTTGATATCACACCGATAGCTCTATGTATACAAATGAAAGAGTCTGCTAGATGGGGAAAAAAATGCACCTTTTTCCTTTTGGAAAACTATTAAGAAAAGGATATCTTCCTCTCAGAGCTGCAGAAAGAAAATGCTGGTCATACATGTTTCGTTCTTCAGCCTGAACCACAAACATAATCACAGCCCTGTACAGATCCATTTAGAAATATAGCATAGAACCAAAAACAGCAGCAAAAGAAAGTGAACAAGAAAATTTTTCTCTAAGCTGACCTCGGATTATTATACTCGCACCAAGCTTTAGCCAAAGCCTCTGCATACTGACTGACAGAAGTATTGACAGGAACTCTTATGGAATCTAGTCCAAGCAATTTTCCATAGTGAGAAAGTATGTTCCTGGAAAATGACCAACTAATATAAAGATACCTCCTCATAATATTTTTTTTCCTAAAATGAAAATAGCATCAGAATTTAAATTTATACGAATAATTTCAGTGTTATTTCATTAATATTTGAGCATCTATTAATATTATAAGATATCCAAATAAACTTTGATTTCTAAGCACTTAAAAACTTCTAACATATCCCTAAACAGATTTACATCTGTATCTACAATGAGAATTCACACGTCTAACTTAAATAAACACACACAGTGAAACAAAAAGAACTCGAAACATTATTAAGAGATTATAAATTAGAAATAATACATGTAGTTTACAGCAACACTTACCTATGGAGCTCAGTCACAAGACTACCTAGACCAGCAAATGATGAGGAAATAGTGTTCAGCTCTATTTGCAATAGTGATTTAGTCTGTTCATCAAGCATATAATCTGAACGATGTAATCCCAAACGTATTTCCTATTAAAATTATTGCAAGAGAAAAAAAAGTTGATCAGTAAATTCCTTTGACTCACTTTTACAAAAATAAAATAAAATAAAAATATTTAAATCTTTACCCCAATCATTTCTAGATTAAAGATAATTACATATAGGATTTCTTTTTTCCATATAACATTTTATGAAAACAAACATTTACTTAAAAGATTCCACTCTGTCTATTGCATTTGCAACATAGAATACAAGCTTAATATAAGTTCCCATGAAATAATATTTGAAATGATTGTCAGCCATTTTTAACTAATAACATAACTAGAGTAGAGCACTAAAAACTGATCCTTTCATAATACTTTTTGTACAAATGTCCTACTAATATACACTTACCTCTTTTTTGTTAATCTCTAGCATCTTGGAATGAATATCTAAAAGTCTAGAAGTAAATTCGTCCACTTTCTTAGTTCTGCATTGAGATGAATAGACACATACTATCAAATTAAAAGCATAAACAAATAGAAAAGTGAGTTAAAAAAAGACCAAGCTTTTAGGTGGTTGAAGTGCAACAACAAAAATATATATGACAGAACAAAATTGAGAGAGTTGAAAATGGAAGAATTTCACACAGATTCCAAGTGAATGCAAGTGCTCCCGACATCTAATGCAATTAATTATTGAAAGCTGAAGTTGAAAATAGAATGCAAGAACCAGTGGATATAGTAAAATGTTCACTGACCCACTAGCATGCATAATACAGCAACAGGGAATTATACAGAATTTGTCACTAGCGTACCTGGAGAGAGATTCCTGGAGAAATTTGCCATCCAAACTCACCCGATCAACGAGCTCATTAAATATAGGGGCTAAGTCACAGGCTTGCCTCCAATGACTTTCAGGAAATGACGTGGGTAATAAGGCAAATGGGGCATGCACCAAGCCCACTCCAGGAACGCTTCCTGATCTCTGTAATTCGAAACACGTTGACATCAAATTCAAATACTAACAAGGTAGCCCATATATAAACTCCAATTTTGATACGCTAATCGCCAATCGTACTTTCAAACTGATACCATACCAAGACGGAGAGAAAATATCGAAATTTTGGGGCAGTAAAGATCCAATAAAAGTAAATAGATTCCTTCTTTCTCTTTCCCCTAATTCACAATTAAGTATTCCTAACAGAAGATCAGTGCTTTCAACTCAATTGCGTTCCAGTTCTCACAACAAAATAATGATCTGAGTCGAAGTGTTAATTTCTTTCAGATATATTTAAGTAACAAGGAACATTCTAACAGCAAGATAAACACTTTCGGATGTGATAACCAATTGAACAGAACCGAAATAAGAGAGAGGGAGAAATAAACAATTTTAAAAAAAGGAAGTTGAGAGACCTCAACGGATTTATCACCAACAAGGAGGCCATGAAGAGAGCTCCAAACAAGAGCATCGTAAGCCATCTTTTGCAGCAATTGTTGATCAATACGATGATAATCGAAGAAAGGAGCCGTGGAAGAATCATCCTCTCGAGTAACCATATCTTCAACATTCGCACACCTCAGGCTCGGAGGCGGAGAAGAAGAAGAAGCTTGTTGCGACATGAGGTTGAATTTGAGGGGTTTCGGAAAACGAGTAGGGCAAGAGAGAAAAGAGAGTGTGCGTGATTGGTCGCAGGAAGTAGAAGAAGGGGTGGAGGAGAAAGAACGAATTGTGGGATTGGAGAAGCACCTAGTCCCAGTTCCAGAGCAAGAGCGTGACAAAGAGAGAGAGTCAGCACCCATTTTGACCTCTTTTGTCTTTTCAGTCAGTCTGCTTTTATATATCCACCTTCACACTAAATGCGCTCGGCTTTGGCACGACAGCGACTTGTGAGTTGCGAGTGAACTTTTTCTTTTCGCTTGGGAAATGCGAATCGAATTTTTCATGAGGGGCCTGCTTTTATTGGGCCATAGCCCGTAGACTTCAATTGCATGCAGATAGCAAATATTTGGTGCAAATATTTTTTCTGTGGATTTTTCATGATGGATATATGGATATTTTTTCTTTCGTGGAGAGAGAGAGAAACTTCGTTCCAATTCAATAAACGGTACAGAAAAAGTATAAAAATATTTTTAATTAAAAAATATAAAATATGTATATAACTTTAAATGTATAGTTATATATGTAATTGTAGAATATATATATATTAAATGTATAGTTATATATGTAATTGTAGAATATATATATATATATATATATATATATATATATATATATATATATATATATATATATATATCCATACACACACAAAATATATTATATATTTACTTATATTTAAAAATGCAAAATATGTAATACATATATAGCATTAATTGAATATTTGAATTTGAATTTATCTATCAATGAACTCTAATGTTAAAATTATATATTGTTGCTTGTTGAATAAAATTGTGTAGTTTTAAAATTTGATGTAACTAGACAATATTATGGTTTATGATATTATAATTTTTCTATTTTACATTGCAATCGCATGACATTTATTATATGTTTTGTTTTCTTAGTGCATTTCAAGCAAAGACTAGTACATATATACGTAATTGTGGGAAACTTTTATTATTCTTTTTTATTAAAATAAAGATTATTTCATTTTAAAGATATTACATATCACAAGTATTTACGAGAATTTATAGTAATATTTATAAATCACCTATTAATGAATGACTTTTTTTTTATTTTAAATGTAAATAATTATCTTTGTCAAAATAAAACAAAAGATAGATCCGTTAACAAATTTGTAACTCAATTAGTATTAGTCTCTAAAAGTATATTTAGATGAAGGAATTTAGATGAAAAAGGAAAGGAAAAATAATTTAATTTGAGAGAATTATAAAATGTTTGTAAAAATTAAAAAGGAGAATTAAAAAATTACTTCATAATCTCTAATTTTATTCTTTCATTAAAAAAAAATCTTTGAAAAATTATAATCAAAATAAACAATTTTTCACCAGACTCATGGATCCAAACATATTTTAGAAGGGAGGTGTGATAATGTTGTAGGTTTAATTCTCTATAAGATCATTTATCCCTTCCCTAGACCTGCTGCTTGCAAGAAACTAATTGTGGAATTTTCAAATGAACAAAGAGATTCACAAATACTATGTACTATTGCCATCACACTGGCACTGGCGTGACGCCTGCTGTTTCACAACATCAACATTACAAACGAAATTAATTAACAAATTGGGTTAGAATTGTCACTGAGATTAGAACCCACTTTCAGAATTGATCGTAGAGGCTTTGGTTGTTCTTCCTGATCCTGAGAAATTGATTTTTGGAAGGACTTGCTCTTCTTCTTCGTCTTCTTACTCGATAAAATCTCTTCCACATTGTCATTTATGCTAACCATCTTCTTCGGAGCTCTTGCTCGAGGCAAAGTTCTTGCCGGCACATTCTCTCCCGCCATCTCATCAATGTTCCTGCACGGATCATTCTTCTCTTCAGCCTCTGCTTCAGAGCTAGAACCTCTTAGTTCAACATCAGTAATCGGCACCCCAGTTGAGCTTGAATCTCAACGTGTAGGACGCCCTAAAGTCAACGTTTTCGACGCTTGTGAAGCCAGAGTTTTCATGATGAAATGATAGAGCCTATAGCAGATGCCCAGAGGCTGAGGATGGGGTTCTCTTTGGTCCATATCTGATAAATTGTTATCTGGAGATAAAGGTGCGAAGAGGGTGATAGTGATAATGGGTGGAAGAAACTGACATTGATCTCGCCGCGTGTTAAGAATATACAAGTTTAGACTTGGAAGCAAGTGGAAAGTTGAAGCTCTTTTGGAGGAGATTCTTTGCTTTTCTTGGAAGGGATGCTAGCCCAAAAATGTCACAGCCTTTTTATAAAAGTTGTGCTATTCAATGTCAAAGTTGAATGCAAGAATATAAAGGAGGCATTACTTAAAATTGTCTTTCATTAAAGTGAGGATTTCACTTTTAAAAAAATAAAAATTATAATTATTAATAAAAAAATTAATAATAAAAATTATAATAAAATATATATATATATATAATAAATTAAAATTTATTTTATTATTTTTTTTATCAACAATTATAATCATTCAATTTTTTTTAAAATGAATCTCTTATTTTAGAGAATTCAAATTCTTCATCTTTCACACTTAGATTATGTATATCGTATGGCAATTGGCAATAACACTTTAGTGTCTCAAAAATGTTTATATTTTATGAGACTAGATTGTAATTTATTGCAACAAAGTTCCAAGATCAATGTAAAAGAATCGGTAAGTTAACATTGATGACATATGAGGATCAGATTTCATTTTTTTCTCTTTAATTTTGGCTTTTTAATTAAATATTAATAATTTAATAAAATAAATTTTTTAAAAAATTACTATAAATTAAGAGATGAATACATTTTTTTTGTCTAAATTATTAATATTTAATCAGAAGGACATCTATTCAATTAGAAAGATAAGAAAAAACAAGAAATTATTTAAATGCCTGAAGATCAAGCTTGTGCTTTGGTGCGAAGCAATTAAACAGAGATTTGGATAGATTATGTTAGTGATTTTTTCCAAATTATTAGCGGGGTCCACAAATTACTGCGGACTTGTTTCTCTATTTCTGATAACAGAACTGCTATTTGGCACGATGTCTTTTTTACGAATGCAAGTTACGAATTACGTGGCATAAAATGAATGATAGAGTTTTAAAGTAATTAAACTCTCTTTGTATCATAAATCAGGCAAGGCAAAAAATTGAATGGACCTTATTGTTCGTAACTCATTTCGTAAAATTATTTTCATAGCATTTATCATTTCCCTTCTGCTAATTCTAGTATAGGAGAATTTCGTAACAGTCACTCTGTCCATTCTTTCACGGCTATTGTTAGCGAAATTTTTCGAGTTACTTTTAATTAAGGACACACATTAATTATTATTAGGAACTAAATAATTACTTATAGTAGTTATTTTATTTAAAATGAGTAAATAAAACAAATTGATTAATCACTTTAACTGATTATTCAATTTTTTTTTACTGGAAACTGATTATTCAATTTTAATTGTAACTATTGCGTCAAACTAATTCTTAATCGTTTCGATAACGGCCTGTTTTGACTGATATTATTTTCTAGTTTGCCATAAGAAAAGAGAGATAATCTTCGAATGACACTCACGGCTGGTAAGTTTGATGAATGAATACCTCTGTTTTTAGTTTTTTTTTCCTCCTTATATTCGTTTCTTTTTCACGTCCAATTATGTTGGAAGTCCAATTAGGAGAATGAAATAAAATAAAAGAAAGACAGTGTTTTAAATATTTTTTATTGTCTGATAATTTTATAAAAAAATAAATGCAAATTTATCACGTGAGTATTTAAAAATTTCAATTGTTCATTTGAACTAATATTTTTCAAACGTTTTTAAATTTAGAAAATTTTAAATATCTAATTAAACAAAAAGAAAACTTAATATTATTTTTTATTTTTATTTTAAATATCTGATCATACCAGCAACCAGTTATTGAAATTCATTTTTTTTTTTGTCAACAGTTATTAAAAATATTTAAAATTCTAAATGATTTTTTTTTGGGTCAACGGGTGAGGAGAAGGAGATGGGATGCCCGTCGCAGGACTCGATCCCGAAATGTGGATGTTTCAAGGTAAGCAAAGTTGTCACTTTTACTAAACTTGACCTATAAATTCTAATTGATTGACAGTACAAATAGAGTTGTCCAAATAAGTTAAAGCTCATTGATCAACCCATTTAGCTTTGTATGTCAGGTGGGTTTGACAGCCCATTTAAGGTGTAAGGTTTTTTGTCTTAGCCCATTAATCCTTTGGCTGATCCGACTTGAGACTGGGGCAACCCGTGGGCCAATCCACAACCATAGTAATAGAACACAAAATATGCAATTATGAGCAGTAGTTTAATTAAAAAATAGTAGTTAATAATGAATAGTAGTGGATTATATTATATATTGATATAAAATATTTAATAATTGTTATGATTTCATGTATAGCAATTAAAAAAATTATAAATTTGTAAAATTTATAGATTAAATATATTTTAAAAATATTTAAATTTAAATTTTAATATTTAATGAAGTAACCCATAAATTAGCCTTAATTAACGTGAGATGGGTTAGGGCCAAAGTTTTGGTGGCCCTTAGAAAAAATGGGATTTTCATCCTTAACCCACAATGTTTTATATAGGCTAGAGGAGGAGTTTGAATCGACCTAAGTTGACACCTCTTGGTATGGATATTCAATGGGTCGGTTTTATTTGATTACCTGATCAAATTGACCCAAATCAAATAAAAAAATATAGATTAAGTTAAGTCATTGAGTTTGTTCAGGTAAAACTCAACTATGGTTGGTTTGGGTAATGGGTTGACTAAGTGTCGACCCGATGGCTTCATGACTCGTTCGATTGACTTAACTATTCTTTTTTTTTTGTGAAACTCCTTAGCAATGTTAGGCCTTTTTATTTTTTTTATTCCCTTTGTTTTGTCATTTTACACTTTTTTCTCTTCTCCTAGATTCACAAGTTTTGTTTTATGAATTGAGAATATTAAATTATGTAAATTTAAGTCGTTATTTTGTTTTGATTGATAACTTAAAAACTTGGACTACTTATAAGATAAGAAATCAAATGAACTATTTTAACTTGATTTGATAACTTGGAAACTTGAATTGCTAGCTTAGGACATGTTATATGCATTGATGTTATTTTTTCTTTTTATATGATTATATTTTTTATTTTATAATTTATAAATAAAAAAATAAATATGGATAACTTGGTGACCCAAACCCACTCAACTTTGGTAGGTTTAGGTTGGTTCGGATTGTTTGAAAAAAAAATTATAAAACTGACCCAATCCAACCCAATCCATGAACACATCTACTTCGTAGTATAAGCTCACGGCCAAAAAAAAAAAAAAGCTCCTGGCCACCATTAAGCATAAGGGAGACAAAGAGATGGAAGCTATTATACGAGTTTGTTCAAAACTGCAATCACAATTGGGCTTTCACCTGAATAATTAGCAGACACAACCCAGATATAGGCCCACCATAACTGTCACCACCAAACGAACAGGAAGAGGATTTTGCCTTTTATTTTGGTTCCCGCCAACAAAGATCATACAAAATCCCATGCTCCATTTCATTGCGAGGATCTGCGAGCAGGCTCTCCGTTCATCGGTACGACCTTCTGGGTTCTCTCCCTTTCTCGTCGATGATTATGAATGCTTCCACATGAAGTTCTCTATTCTTTTGAATTATTTTCTTACTTCTTGCTGTTTGGTTGCCGAGAAAATATAGGAACATAAGAGAAAAAGGCTTTTAACATTCTGAAAGTACTGGCGTTTGAGACAAGATTGCCTCATTCTTAAGATTAATTAGAAGACTTCAACGCCAAACAAGTGTCTCTGTAAGTGTGTTAATATATCGTCAAATTAATTTTTGATTCCTCTGAAAAGGCTATGTAGGAAGCTTCGAGATATTCCACTAAGAACATTTGCTGTCTTTTGATGCAATAAAAATGACGGGAAAGGAATCGGAAATTTGAAAGGCCTGATTCTAATGATCGATTCATGGAGTGGAGACTTTGTTTATTTAAAAACCTGATGGCTTCAAATTTTCTTGTCTCGATTTCGCATTCCTTTCTTTTTCCTTAGCTTTCTGAGCAACCAAACATTAGAAGCTATCGGAAAAACAACATAGATCTCTTTTAATTTTCACCTAACTTCTAATTCTTTCTCTTGTTTTTTTTTTTTTTTTTTCATGTGTGTTCTGATCTCTTTCACTGACAGGTTTTAAATAATCAATTGAGTAAAGCACCATTTACGGTGAAGCAACATGTCAAATATTACAGTTTGTGCACGCTTCAGGCCTTTGACTTCAAACGAGAAGCGAAATGGCGATGATTCTGTCTGCATTCGGTGCATTGACGCCGAAACTTTCATTTTCAAGGTTTTGATATGTCAAACTAAACACTTTTTATTTATTTATTTTTTTAATTATTTTCTTTAGAGCTGTGTAATTCATGATTCAAAAACAAAGAGTGCATTACAAATTTTGACGGATTTCCTTAATTTGAATGAATTTTGGTCAGGACGAGAAGGATGAAGAATTCATGTTTAGCTTTGATAGAGTGTTCTATGAGAAATCTGAGCAAGCTGATGTCTATGAGTTCCTAGCTCTTCCCATAGTTAGAGGTACAACTTCAGAATTCTCACTACAAAGTTACACGTCAATGCAATGCTAAGTCTGGAATATTTCTTAACAATGAAGAAGGGGGAAATGACACTTGCCTTATAATTATAGATTTACCTTATTTTCTTTTTTATTTCTCTTGATATCATCCTTTTGATTTTATACGTGTCTCCATCAATGAAACAGATGCTGTTAATGCAATTAATGGGACAGTTATCACGTATGGCCAGGTAAGATATCATAACGTGTCCCTAATTTTCCAATGGCTTTTTGCTTTTGTGTTATACTTTCAAAAGTATATATACATATCTCCAAGTATGAGAGACAATCACCAAATCCTGCATTCGAGAACATATGTAGTTTTTCTACTCAGAAATGGCTGCTAAGTATGTATCGGGAATTGTGAAAAATGTATGTTGCATCATACGCTGAACTGTGCATTAGCCAAGAAATGTCTCTTTTGAATTGAAATTGGTTATATCAGCTTAGAGATTGAAGGGGAAAAATGAAACGTGCTATGAAACGCATGAAATTTTTGAGCTGTTATTTCAGTGTATCCATGTGGAATTTCGTGCTCGTTAATCTGGAAGAAGGAAACGACACATGATGCAAAAACTAGGCATTTTACCTTCCTAAAGATTAGTGAAGAAAACTTTCAAAATCTCCATTGCTGTTAAACTTCGGTTCTGTTCCTATTTATGAATTGAGTTTAAAATTTTGAAGAGAATCTTAAGGATAAAGATGGTTCCTATTTACTGTTCGGTTCAGAAAATTCCTCTGGGCTATCAATCTTTAGCTTTTATTATTGACTTGAGATAATTGGATAAAGATGGTTTTCCATTAGGAGGATCAGCCGCTACTTTTAAGACTCGGCCTTTTCTCTTCAAAAGAACTGGTCAACACAATTCATCATGAATCCATTTTTCCTTTGACTCTAACTGAGATTTATTTTTCTACAATCAATGACAGACTGGAGCTGGGAAGACATATAGTATGGAGGTGAAATATTATCACATCAAAAGTGTCCTAAAATGATCTTATAGAACATAGAATGAAGCAATACAAATGACTGCTTTTCTGAAGCAGGGACCTGGTATACTAGAATTTGATGAACAGAAGAAGGGGCTGCTTCCAAGAGTTGTAAATGGACTTTTTGATTCCTTAAATCCTTCAGACGAAGACGTGACATATTCAATCAAATTGTCCATGGTACTGAGACACTAACTGATTAACACCAGCATCTGCACTGACTGCAAAATCATCTGGCTAAAGTAAGTTATTGTTCTGATTTTGTTTGCGACTTGTCCAGGTTGAAATCTACATGGAAAAAGTAAGGTATGCATGGCCAAAGCAAGTAATTTTTTTTTCCTATGTACTTGGGGTGCATTCAGATGTTCCTGATTGGCAATTTTCTTGACTTTGAAGCAAAAGCTAGTGTTGATGTGAATTGGGATGTTTAATAGTCCAACTTCAGAATGACTCTGTCTTCTTTATTATATAGGGACCTTTTTGATTTATCAAAAGACAATATACAGATTAAGGAGAGTAAATCACTAGGAATAATTTTACCTGGTGTAACAGAGGTGAGCAGTTTTTGTGGGAACTCTATGTCTCATTTCATTCTAATTATTCTTTTTGATTCTGAAGTTACTTAGTTGTCCACAATTAGATATATGTTCGGCTATATAAGACAAACTTAGAATGTGATTTCTGTTAAGTTGCTAAATTCAAATATGAAACTTGAATGCCACGTTTGTTCTCATATTCAATAATGTAGGCACAGAATAATCTCATGCATATCCTTACATGTGTGCTCGTTCACATACGTACATGATTGCTCATTGCAAATACTTACAAACTTACATGTGTGCTCAACTGCTCATGCTTTAAGTTAAAGCAGCTAAGGCCGCTCTTCTTCAGGTAGCACATTTGAGCAATAGGCGATGCAATATCTAAGCTGCTTCAGCAAGACAAGTAGATTGGAATAATTTATTATTTTTATATTACAAGATAATTCATTATTTCATTACCAAAAAAAAAATCATTGGTGATTCTTATGCGACTGATGTCGTATGGTACTAACAACGCTTCTGAGTTTTTCCTGCAGATCACTGTACTGGACCCTGCTGAAGCTTTGCAAAGCCTATCTGTAAGATAAGAACAACTTGAGTCGCATTTTTCAGTTTGATACATTGTATTTTGGCTTCTAATACTGATCTTAAATATGTAGAGAGGGATAGCTAACAGAGCAGTTGGAGAGACCCGTATCCTGCTTTGACTCCTTTAGTCCTTTATTCAGCATTTTTGTTTTATAGTTCAACAATACATAGTAGAATAGGGTGAAATCCCTGTTTTCTTGAGGAAGAAAAAGTAGAGTAGGAATGCCACTTGCGTTCTGCAACCATCCTAAACATAAAACTTGTAGAAATGAACGTGGCCAGCAGCAGAAGTCATTGTGTTTACGTATTCACAATTCAGCAAGAATTTTCCAGAGATAAAAGGTATTGATTCTTCCTATATCACTATTCACTGGTATTGCTTATAAATCATTCTTGAACGCTGAGACTGTAAACAGGACGAGGTCCGGAAAACTAATTCTTGTAGACTTGGCGGGGTCTGAGAAAGTGGAGAAAACAGGTGCTGAGGGAAGAGTTCTAGAAGAAGCTAAGACCATAAACAAATCCTTGTCTGCGCTTGGGAATGTAATAAATTCTCTTACATGTGGTTTGCAAGGAAAAGCTAGCCATATCCCTTATCGTGATTCCAAGCTCACTCGAATTCTTCAGGACGCACTTGTTAGTTTCTCTCCCTCTAATCTGTCAAATCACACCCGTTATTAAGCAAATCAGTATTCCAGATCTGGTATTTCTTATTCACAGGGAGGAAATGCTAGAACTGCATTACTCTGTTGTTGCTCCCCCAGTGGTTTTAATGCATCAGAGAGCCTGTCCACTCTTCGTTTCGGTGCAAGGTTGTCATCCATGAATGCATTTGAAGTAGTCTCCCTTTTTCCATTTTTTTTTAGTAAATGTTCATTGGGCATGAGATTGTTCTTTCATCTATAATGACATAAAATTGGTTCTTCAGTAACAACTAATGTCATCTATTTTATTTTTAAGTCCAATTTGATATCATTTTAAAACAAATTTGATGATATAAATTAATACTGGAAGATGAAATGAATGTCAATTGTAATTGGAGGAGGAACTTTGATGTTGTCCAAATCTTTAGAGTAATAAATTGTGCATTTACTCTTTGTTTTTTTGCATCAGAATTTCTTACTTGAAAATAAAAAATAAATCCAATAGTGTGGGTAGAATAAAACTACTAACTTGCCCGCCAATGAATAGACTCTGTTGATTTTATTGAGATTAAATAGGCTGAAACTCTACAAATAATAATAACATTGACTTTTTGATAATTTTTATAGAGCATGAGAAATTAGTTTCCAAATAAGGGAGGTTTTTGGTCCGCTCTACTGATGATCCTTGTTTCATTTTGGGACGTGGTGTTGGAAGCAGGGCGAAACATATAAAGGCGTCACCGCGAGTCAGTTGCAATGAAGAAAAATGGGCCACAGTTTCCAGTGCTTCTTCTTTACCTGTTGACGAGTCATGTGCTAGAATTCTCAACAAGGTGAGAATATGGTTGTGGAATCCCTTATACACATTTGTTACTAGAATTCTTAATAAGACCTCTGTTGACACAGTTGGGGGAAAGATTGAACGTTGAAGATGTCAAGTTACTAGAGGAATTGTTCATGCTAGAGGGCATTCTCTTTGATCCTCTATTGGTTGAAGAGGAGTCAGAAATAGAAGATCTTACCTTACAGACTATATCCTCACTACAAGAAGCCTTGGAAAAGCTCATATCTACTGTTGATGAGGTACCAGAAAATTGTGCTAGAATATTTCTTTCCTAATTGGAATTTGTTTAGTCAATGAAATTTCATATAATTTTTGGTGTCCTGTCGACATTTATACTTATTTTTAGAGATCCAAGTGTAACGCTTGGGCTTCACAAGTGTTTAACACTCACGGCTAGCTGAGCAATATAATATTCTCAAGAGTCACTTTGAACCTTTTATGCCAGTTAGATGTCGTTATTTCTTACAATGCTAAAAAAAGTTTTCCGATTATTATCATTTGTAAACATAAATGTTCATTTTGTTATACATGTAATTTTACAGCTTAAAAGGGAGAACTACATTCTCAAGGCCAAAGTTGATGCCTCCGCGAAGTGTTTGTTCTGCAAGGAAACAAAGAAAAGTTCGATTTTTCGAAATATGATTTCAGGCATCCTGGCTTTCTTCTATCGCTAGTTGGGTCACACTTCTTCCTCCCAGACGATGACTCTATATCCATACCATGCGTTACTGGCCTATAAATAGTTAAATACTTTCAAAATTTTATTGGCGCGCTATATGGTTGAAATGCATAAAATAATAGACATGCCTCCTGCTGGTTGTACCTCTTGGGGGTTGGCTGATAGCCTTACAAGGTACTCGATTCCTGAACTTCACGCACTCAAGCCCTTGGTCGCAAGCGAACGAATCGTTTGTGTGCTTCTGCTTGTAATTGGACAATTGTTTTATATGAATGATTTGGCATAAGCAGCAGCTGTCCTCTGAAATCGCTCCCCAGTGCTTTCGAAAGATTTTTAAGTCATGACTTGTAATGTTGTCGTACATTAGTTCGACAAAATTCACTAGTAGAAAAAAAAATAAATATTTTCATCATTAGAGTAATAAACATAAATTATATTATGATAGAATTTACTATAATAATTTATAAAATTCATTTTTTATATATAAAACATTTTATATTTTTATGTTTTTCTATTATTTTACTAACATATGTTGATCCGAAAAAAAAATTGGCTCAATGGGTTCACCGCAAAACACAGGCCTCTTGGACTTCTTCAATGCATCTGTCTGTCCACACGCTCATACATTGTAGCTGTAAGGTTAACTGTTGGCGGTCAACTATTGGCGAAAGAAAGTCGTTATCGGTACTACTAAGCTTCAGTTTAGCATTTTCTTAATTATTTAATGAATAATATTAAGTTTTATTAAAAATCAATCTAATATTTACATAATTATTTTTGATAAAAAGAATTAAATAAAATAATAAAATCATTTAATGTCTTGAGAATTTAAAAAATTTAAATATTTATTTAATTAATTAAGAGAATTAATAAGCTTATTTATTAGGAGGATTTAAAATTTCTCTTACTCAATAATGCTAAATTCTACCAAAATAAAAAAATATGAAATAAAAATTAAACGTTTTAACATTTTAAGAATTCAAAAAACAGTTCATATTATTTTAGATAATTAGAAAAATTAATAGTATTAAATGCTTATTTTTGTAAAATATTAAATGTGTTATTGCAAGATATTAATTTTTTTAAAATTTTTATTAGATAGTTTCTGTTTTTAGCAATTAAGAGGATATTAGACTAATATTGTAGGAGAATTTAGCACTAATATTCTGTACTAAAGTCTTGATTAATAGTTAAATATTTTATTAATTGTTAGTTTCACAACAAATGTTAGGAGTTCACCAAGTGTTTGAAAACAAATCAAATTACCGGTACACAAGTAAAAAAATATAAATTCCAAAATAATTCCCAAAAGAGTGAAAATATAAATTTAATTATGATTTACTTTTAGTGACAATATCATCAAATCATTTGTTGTTATATTGTTAAAAGAATTTGAATTTTTAATCTGTTACTATCATAATTGAATATTATTATATTTGTTCATACATAATTGAATAATAAAATAAATTTTTTTTACATGAGAATAAATTAAAATTAAATCCTAAAACAATACTAGGAGAAAGTTGTACATGGCAAGAGGCATGGATTTCTCTAGCTGTAATTTATGCACTGTTATCCATTGTAATTTGGCCTATGTACTGTACAGAATTATTTCTACCGCCATTACCAGATCCCAGAGTGTACCCCTCAGAGATCTTGGCTAGGAATAATAATAGCGGAGTACTGTAACGGTTCACGGTCGGCACCAGAGGATGATGAGGTGAAGCAATACAATCCCGTGGAGATGCAAGTCAAGACACAGAGCACGCAATCATCAACTCCTTAGTTTTCTCTCAAGTTTCCCTTTCTTGGGCAAATTTTAGTACCAGTTTTATGTCTCTAGTGTACTAATGGAGAGACTTAACACTTACTGGCTCGCCTTAATCAGTTAATATAGTCACTGTTGATGGGGCTCAACAACAATTTCTCCAAGTGCAAGTTTGGTTTTTCTCGAATGGCTTGAGGATAACATGGTAATTCAAATCACCAGGAACGCTTTCTTGTTTGGCTTTCAGTTGCTTTCCCACAATCACAATCTAAAGCAAGCTTTTTCTTTTATGTTGGGATTTCACAGTTCACATTAGCTATTCGAAGCAATCAATTGGGTGTGCATAATATAAAGGGCACCGAATCATTTTCCATCATATGCAAACCTATATTTGGTATCCGCCTATCTGGTTGGTGGTTGGTTTCCGTTGCACACAAAGTGCCATGGCTTCTTCTAAGAACGTTGTTGTTTTTCAACTTGTCTTGTTCTCCTTCTGTTTGGCTTTGGCAAATTCGGTTGACTTCTATTACCCAGCAGTTTTCAACTTTGGTGATTCGAACTCGGACACAGGTGAACTTGTTGCTGGGTTGGGCATTCAACTTGCCCCACCTAACGGACAGAATTACTTCAAAACTCCATCTGGGAGGTTCTGCGATGGCCGTCTCATGGTGGACTTCCTAAGTACATTTCTAATCGTTTCTTGAAATTATAAATATTCTTATAATTATTACAACAATCATTATTTTCATATCTAATTTCTATTTGTACCCTTGAGGTTGACTTTTACATCATTAAGCACGAATATAAATAAATAATAAAAAAAGGTTAATGAGAGTTGGACTTAATTAGTGGGATGAAATTGTATAAAGGTATGTTCGAATCTTATTAAAATCTTTTATTGATAAACGATAGTAAGTATCACTATAAGTTCTTGTTGAGATTTGTAACATGTCTTAACTTTGAAATAAGATAATCTTCTTTTTTCTTAAACTTTTTTTTTAAAAAAAAGGCTTATGTAGTCAAAATAATTACGATATCATATAACAAGAGTTTAAGTTATCAAGTGATACAAGAGAAGTTACTTTTGCTTCTTGATTGTAGCTTCATGTTAAGAAGTTTTTTATTGGAAAATGTTTCAGATAATGGGAGGGAAGAATTAGGAATGAAGAGAACAGCTAAGAAAATGTTAAGTGAGTGCTAACGATGGGTTAGATGAGTCTTAATACTCACACCCAATCAACTTTTTATCATCCCTTCACTTGTAACAAAAAAAAAAAAAGTTTTCAAGGCATAGTTTTTGTTAATAGGGAATCTTGGTGTCAATGCTTCTACTATCTAGGGGTTTAACAGCCATTCTTATACCAATTACTTGAAATTTAGTGAACTGATTAGTTAGATTATTAATAGAACATAACAATGACTTGCTTCCAATACAAGTTTGACCCACCAAACCAACATATGTCAGACAAACTAACTGCATAACAGGTGTTTTGAAACACAAGCAAGATCTGCAAGGCTTAAAACTCCTCCTTGCAACAGTCAATGGCCATGGCCACCAACACATGCATCCTTGCCACTCTCACCATCATTGCCATTGCCATCTGCTTACCTTCCGCCAAATCCATCCACTTCGATTCTCCAGCAGTTTTCAACTTCGGTGATTCAAATTCTGATACTGGTGCTCTTGTTTCCGCTGGAATTGAGAGCATTAACGCGCCCTATGGACAAACTTACTTCCAAGTACCATCAGGGAGATACTCTGATGGCCGTCTCACCCTTGATTTCCTTAGTAATTTTTCTCCATAACCTCTCTTGTTAATGCCCATAGGAACTCTTCTTTCACATTCCTCTGTTTCCCCTGTTTCCAAGTAGATGATTATGTCTCCCATGAAAACAAATTTTGCAGTTTCTTTTCTTTTCCTTTTCCTGATGATAGTTCCATGTATTATTGGTTGTTTATTGCAGTGGATGCGATGGACTTGCCGTTCCTAAATGCTTATCTGGATTCATTGGGCTTGCCAAGTTTTAAGAAAGGTTGCAACTTTGCAGCAGCAGGCTCAACCATCCTTCCAGCCACTGCATCATCCATCTGTCCCTTTTCCTTTGGGATTCAGGTCTCTCAGTTCCTCCGATTCAAAGCTCGGGTTCTTGAATTGCTGGCTGAAGGTCTCTGCTTGATTCATCAATTTCAAATATCTTCAAAATTGACTAAATTTTCATTCCTGCAGTAGCACAACTGAGTTTGCTGTCTGTCTCATTCTTCAAAATTAATAATGTTTTCAGGCAGGAAATTTCAGAAGTACGTCCCAACAGAAGATTATTTTGCGAAGGGGTTGTACATGTTTGACATAGGCCAGAACGATCTAGCTGGCGCTTTTTATTCAAAATCATTGGACCAAATACTTGCCTCAATCCCGACAATTTTAGCAGAATTTGAAACTGGAATTAAGGTTGGTGTCGTTGTGTCTTACAATGAATTGATACATTTTCTATTCAAATTATCTGCTTTTATATTTTTCCTTGATTGTATAACGTTTTAACATATTATATTCCATAAATTTCTTGAATTCCAGAGAGTATATACATAGTTTTCCTGAAACTAACATAAACGAGTTCTCTCTCTTTGTTATTTGTGTGCTAGAAACTACATGACCAGGGGGCTAGGTATTTCTGGATACACAACACGGGTCCTCTTGGATGCTTGGCTCAGAATGCTGCCAAATTCGGAACTGATCCATCAAATCTTGACGAGCTAGGATGCGTTAGTGCACACAACCAAGCTGCTAAAACCTTCAATCTACAGCTTCATGCTCTCTGTAGCAAATTGCAGGGCCAATATCCAGATGCAAATATCACATATGTTGATATCTTTACCATAAAATCAAACCTTATTGCAAACTATTCTAAATACGGTTAGTGTCTCTGTCGTGCAGGTTATGCATGCAGCAGCATCTTCTGTTTCTTTCATACCACTTCTTACAGTCCATTCATTACTCATCACTTTGACATGAGTTCACAATGCAAGAATATCAAAGAATGACTTCCTTGTGCATTGTACAATACTTCCTGGAAATTCATTTTGTTCATCTTTCTAGTTTTATTCTTGTTTGGAGTCCTTCCCTTTTTTCCTTTAATCAAATCAGTGATTGCAGCAAAACCTTCCAGTTATCCTATTCGTTTACAGTCATTAAAAATGCCAGAAGTGTGTCCAATTAAGTGGCAAATGTAGGGCTCAGTATCAGCCGCAATGAAGTTAATTTCTCCTCTATCATATCAGTATTTGTGGGTGAAACACAGGTAAATAATTTGTGTGATTATTTGCTTGCAGGGTTTGAACAGCCTATTATGGCTTGCTGTGGATATGGAGGTCCTCCACTGAACTATGACAGTCGACTTTCTTGTGGGCAAACAAAGACCTTGAATGGGACCACAATTACAGCAAAAGGATGTAATGATAGCACTGAGTATGTAAACTGGGACGGGATTCATTACACTGAGGCTGCAAATCAGTATGTCGCATCACAAATCCTCACTGGAAAGTACTCCGACCCTCCTTTCTCAGACAAAATGCCCTTCCTTCTCAAGCTCAAGTTCTAAATACCCAATATGTTTATTGTTATCATTATTGGATTCTTTCTTTATTGGTGTAGTGAAAGAAACAATTGATTGTAACCTTGAATGACAGTCAAGCTCTTACTAATGAATATGTTTTAAAGATTGGAACAATTGACATGGTGACATGGTCTGTGTGATTATGTTCAAGGATTTGTAATTCATTGTATGGTGTATACGATGTCCAAGTGAATATGTTTCAAGAGCGCTTTTAGGGATAGGCACATTTGGTTTATGTTTCACTAAATTAGTTAGTGTTACAACTGGTACATCCTAACCATGTCTATACATCAATGCAATGTACAAAGCCATGATACCCCTCCACCCCCCTCTATAAGATTTATTGACAATTGAAAAGAGCTTTATGGCAAGAGGAAGACTGGAAGAGAGGCAGGGAAAGAACTTATTCTACCTGACTTTAAGAACCCTAACTTGACCCACAAAGGTGAAATTTGTGATATAAAAAGAATTTTAAAGTGTTAAATACAAACTAGTTCTGAATAACATTTTACCCACCTTTAGAGTATGCAGATGTTCTTGACGCTTAGAAATTCTGAATTTTTTTTAGAAGTGGTATATATGGGTCAAAAAGCCTGCTCTTTACTTTTTTCCATTCAAATTGCTCCTATTTTCTTCTACTTTTTTTTTTTTTTCAATTACAGTTTTAAGCAGGTTAAGAGCTTGATGATGCAGTATAGTGACAACATGACCCTCTGTTCTGACAACTGAAATAAATGTGACATCAAGACTACACAGAAAATGGTCATATGAAATGCATATACTTTGGAATTACAAGCCAAAACTCTGATCTTATTCTCCAAATTTCTCAAGGTCAATTGTAACATGAGCTTGGTTACAACTGCACATTATACATTAGAATTTAAAGAGCAAGAATTTGGAAGAGAGATCTAATTATATAACTATTTTCTTACTTTTTGGATACATAAGCATAGTATTGTACCATAGGAACAACGAAGGCAATGACCAACAAACCTCCAACTACAAGAGAGAATTGTCCGCGCTTCTCTTCTGTCTCTTCCCTGGATTTGAAGTTAGACTCACGTTTATTGTCTTTAAATTTGGGCCCACCAGGATCTGGAAGCCCATCAATGGCAGCAACTAGCCGTTTGGCAGTGCTTAAAACAGCTTCATTGTACTTCTCATCTGTAGCCAATACTGCGTATACAAACAAGATAATTTGATCAGGATATTGGTAGTTTCATATCCCTTAAAAAATAACTGGTTACAGCTGCTCTTTATTGATGAAATTTTCAGAAGATTGACAACTTGTTGCAGAGTATCAATAGTATGTGTGCATTCAAATGAGTAAAAGTTAACTAACCGATTATAAATGTGGAAATCTTGGTGGGGGCATGAATTATAAACTTAGGCTTCTCCATCTTTTGGTAATTTAACAAGATCATATAGCAGGAAGAATAAGGAATTCTAAGCCAGAAACTTGTTGCCTAGTTTAAAAAGAAATATACAGGTATCTCTTGCAAACTGTGGGCGGATAGGCCTTATCAGCAAGGGCATAAACTAAACTGAAAGGGAGCAGCTGCTTTCTGTGATAGCCAAAAAGGGATTTTCTTTTATATGCATATTGATTTCCTAAAATGCAAACAGATCTGTCCACTATGCTAAAGAAGGTGAAATCAAAAGAGTGCAGTCACATATAGCCAGCTTCTATGAAAGGCAATTTAGAAATTATGTTGAGAAAAAATTCGCATTTTCCCATGTCTGAAATAACCTATTCTGGGTTGCTCACTTTAGGACTTGAAAGTTGGAAATCTCTCTCAAAAGTCTACATTAGTCAAAAAGGACCTTTCAGTCAAAACTTGCATAGTTGCATCTTTCCTCTATTTTACGCAGAGCAATGTTATAACATCTACACATCAAAGATAGTTGCGTCAAACTTTCTGAACAGATGACAATCAGCAATCAAGTTTGCAATATTTGTTAGTGAAAAATTCCTAGCCAGTCTTGGAAGTATTTTGAGACCATCCGATGATATAGACAACTGAGACAAGCAATGGAGGTACCCGGAAGGTTCTCTGACACGGCAGCGTCAAGGATATTTTCTCCAACGGCTTGGACAAAAGCTGGGCCTCCGGTGATTGCTCCTTCTTTTTGACTCGTGACAAGAATCACAATACCCTTGTTGTTGCCCTCTTCTAGGGACGGATACCAACGCTCCAAAACTTGATCAGCATACTCAAAAGCATCAGCCTTGCTCTGCAGCCCCGTTATAAAATGAAAAAAAGATTTAGCATTTCGTTTTGCCATTCCATGCTCCATTAGTTGCAGGGAACATTAAAAAGAGGCATAAACCTAATGACTTTTCTCTGTTAGAAACAGAACAACTAGATGGGAATTTACCTTTTCTTTCACATTCTTCGAACTTTTAAAGAATATCAAAGACTATAACTAACCGTAAGTTTTCGAACTGTAATAAAATTGAGGTGGAAATTCTTCCTCGCTTCCAAATCCGATAGCAACTGCTTCAAATCCGACCTCGTCAACCGACTAAGGACTCCTGCATCGTCAACCACATACGATTCTTTGGGTGGTCCCTCGTTGATTACATCAAATTCAGATGCCAGTGCATTGCCACTGTGCAGGAGTGGGCTAAAGTTGAGTGCCAAGGAAATTGCCAGAGCTGCTAGCCCCTGTTGAGCATGAGTCAACCAGCTTGTGCATGTAGGCAAGGATGGTTTAAGAGACAAAGATTGGTGCTTTCTGATGCCAGAGCTAATGGGTTTAGAGCAAGAAATAGAATTTGACTTGGGTTGGACAGAGGGAGACAAAAGGATTCTTGAGGACGAAGCTTTGATTTTGAAGAGTGGAGATGAAGAGTGAGGAGAAAAAATGGTTTCCATGAGGGACATTAGCAGTTCAGGAGTGTTGGATTAACGGAGAGGAAAGGTTTCAAAAGCAGAAAGGTTTTTCTTCTCTTCCACGTCTTTCTCTGTACTCTGTTTGGTTTAGATTTTGGGTGGCCTGGATTGGTTGTCTGTGTTTGAAAGAGGATAACGTCCATTAACCATGAGGGCCTTTTGGTCCATAGGACAAGGTTTCATTTCTTTTCCTGTGATATATGTGATATATTATTATTTTTCTTGATCTCTTTTTATTTTCTTGATTCTTTTTTCCTGTAATTATTATTTTTTTGATCTTCTTTTTTTTTTCTTGATATTTTATATAAACTTATATGCTGAATGAAATGACCTCAATGCCACTCATGCCGCTGAATGCCCATCTCACAAGTTACTTTGCTTACAAGCCACCCTCCACCATCCAACATTATCTCCCTCCATTAATAACGGTCATGATAACTCTTTCATGGCCGTTCTTTTCTCCCCTTTTCCCAATCCTGCAAGTGTAAAACATGTCCAAAACCCTAACCCCAGCATCGCCAAGTCTTCTCTTTCACCTCAAAACCCATAATTTCTGGCCCCACTTCCAAAAGGCACTTCATTCTCCAGACCTCTTTGCTCTGCATTGGCCTAATTCCTCAAGTCCCAGTAGCGCAATCTTCAGCTCAAGTGTTGCCTTCCAAACCGCTTTTTTCCAGCATTGAAAATACGAAATCTTGGTATCAGTTCTACGGCGATGGGTTTGCCATTCGAGTCCCTCCAGAGTTCCAGCACATCATGGAGCCTGAGGTAAATTCATTGACGACGGACTAATGAAGAAAGTGTACTTTGTTCTTTATTATGTGGTTAAATTTTAAGTCTTTCTTTTAATCTTTGGAATTTGATTAGTGGCAATTGAATGTTGCGGCAAGATGCCTCCTTTGCTGTTGTTTCTTTAAACGTTAATGAAATTTTCAATTGAGTTGAGTGAGCTGGTCTTCTATTGCTTCCAGGATTATAATGCTGGACTGTCTCTTTATTGGGACAAGGCAAAGCCAAAGGCTTTTGCGGCACGGTTTGCTTCTCTCGATGGGTATTTTTTCATTTTTTGATCATCAAACTCCCATCTCAGTATTTTCTTGCTAATAGTTACTATGCACTTGTATATATTTCGAAGGAAACATAAGCATCTTGTCTATATCTTTAGTTTCACTGTGCATCTCTTACCTATTAACCTGTGAAAGAAATTAAATGAAAAGTTGAAAACATTGAAACTCATGGAACTAATGATAGGGAGACAATTCAAAGTAACTCTAACAAAGGTTAACGAATTTTGGTTTAATTAATATGTTGGTCTTTATAATTTCATTCAATATTAATTTAGTTCCTATTTGAAAAATTCAAAATTGGGTCCACATAATTGTAGAAAATTGTAATTGAGTCCTCATAATTGTAGAAAAAATTTATAATTGGGTCCCTGACGAGATGGATGATGAATCCGTTAAAAATTTGCAAGAAGCAAACTGGTGATGTGTGAGTTGCATGAATGTGATGGGGCAAAGTTTTAGCCCTTATTGGTTCTGCACAAAGAAATGCAGGCGTACCATCAAACAGAAAGGCCAAATTTTAACTGATTTGTTATCACAGGTCAAGATGGGACCAAACATTAAGTTTTTACAATTATTAGGCTCTGGTTACAATTTCTTTTGTTTTAATTTGGGGACTATATTGAAAATTAAGTGAAACTATAAAGACCGACAAAGTAATTAAACCAAGAATGTTTAACATCTGGATAATTTAAATTTTCTGAAGCTCTCATAATGTCTTTCACTAAGGAGAACATGCGTACGATATATCAGCCATCAGGTTTTTGTGAACTACGTTATTACAAGTCATTAGATTAGATCCAGTCTCATTCTTGATTCTCGATTAAAACTCCTCAAGGAACTTACTTATTTTTCATTGATTAGAGCAGGCTCAGGATATAACTGATTTAGGCTCCTTGAAGGATGCAGCAAAAATATTTGTTCCAGATGCAATTTTGTTTAAATTCTGTTTTTTTCTGTTCTGCTAGAAGATAGTTTTGTTCTAGGTTTATCTTTATGGTATAGGTTGTTTTTTCCCCGCATTGAGTTTCAGAATTGACATGATGAACATCGTTGCCCTTTCCTTTTACTCCTATTTCTTGGTGTTGGTACCTAAGTCTGGCCGTGACGGACTTGCAGGAGGGGCAACACTTTACTCTGCTCGAGCAATAAAAATAAAGGAAGAGGATGGTTTTAAGTGAGCTCAATTTCAAAAGGACTATAACTATCTAGGTCAAAAATTTTCCTTTTTGAGGACAACATACATTAATTTTTTTTAATTTTAAAGAAACATGATGTTTAAAAAAGGAGGGGGAGGGGCTATAAACAGCATTTTAAGTATATACTTTCTCCATATGCTTGACTAGATACTTGGAAATGCTAGTAAAGAAAACTCTGCATGACTGAATTAATCTTTTATGAAGTTTGATGTCATCTAGAAGCAACCTTAGTGAAGTGACTTCCGCATGCTATGTCCGTTGATTTTTTCTATTACATAAAATTCCAATGCAATACTGGCTTTTCTAATTTCAGGACTTATTATGTCTATGAATTTGGTAGAGATGAACAGCACATAACACTGGTGGCAGGTGTCAGCAGTGGAAAGGTTTGTTATTTCTTGCATTTTACTGATATGATCTGACCAACCCATGCATGCAAAAACCAAGAAAGAATCATAATTGACCAAGTACCAATAAAGCAAATTTCTCATCAAATGCTGTGGTGTAACATGTCAATCTTTTCTTTATTTTTACCAACTTAAATCACAGAAAAGTAAAATCTCTGGTCCTTCTATTCTATAGGCAATTATTGCTGGAGCAACTGCACCACAGTCCAAGTGGGACAGTGATGGTGTGAAGCTTCGTTCTGTTGCTATGTCACTGACAATTCTGTAGCCATATGCTGCAATTTGTCAACTGGGTAGGTCAAGTCCTAATTTCGATGTTCTCATTATTTTTGTATATAGAGTAATATTGATTGCATATTTTAAGCCATTATTTTTTTTATATAAACTTCATAGAGTATTGAAGATCAGTTGTCTTGTTTATACTGACAAAATTATATATTTTTTTTAGTGGATATCTGTTATTGAAATTTTCTATCTCAGCCAAAATGTTTCTAACTGCAAAGACAGTAGGAATTTCAATTTGTCCTCCTGCTTTATGCTCAGAATTTTGAGCTTGAAGCTGAAGCCATGGGGTAAAGTGATTTCTTATCCAGCTGCTGAGAGTTGAGCTAAGTGATAATTCGAAGATAATAAAACTCTCGTTGAATTGTACGGAAAATCACTACTGGCTGTGTAGGCCATTGATATGATAGCTGTGAATCATTCAGTAGTATGCACAGCAAAATCAATTGTGACTTTGTGTACTACTTATAACTGCATGTGTAGTATTACTCTTTCCAGTTTCCACATTGATGCTTTCTTTCTGCTTTGCAGCAGTTCTCTACATGCGACCTGCATGATTCCTGCAATCTTGATACACGGCTCGTTGCTCATCCAGCAACATGCAAAGGCTGAAGGGCAGTTAATAATGCGTTGGACTTTAAATCAATACTGTTGAATTTCTTGAAGCTACTGCGCATCTCTTGTTTAAATTTTACTGAAATTTTGATTGAAATATTGACATTTGGTGGGATAAAATTAATTTTATTCTTTTTATGATTCTGATGGTGTTGGTCTTCAATTAAGAAGGGCGTTAAGTTATTTCTCATTACCAATTCTGTATTTACATTCATAGGCAAGAGTTTTTACCCTTCCTCTTTTTTTTCTTTCATTTGCAAGCGCATATCAAGCACATCATTATATTGCATGAGGAAGTGTATGAAAGTTGCGCCAGTGAGGACCCTGATCAGTAGACATCAATACATGAGAGCTAACCAACCTGACTAAAATGTGGTACATTGAGTGGTTTGTTCAGCTTGTGTAGAACTAGTCAAATTTTTTTTTAAGTATAAATTAAGAGTATCTTTACAGGTTCGAGTTTTACTAATTTAAACTATTTTACAGACTTAATTTTTTTGAATAAGAAGTGATAATAATATTATTTTTTTTATAAAATGTGATTCCCAAAAACTAATCAAATTTTAACACAATAAAATAATGATAAATAATATAACACATCATTTAAACAATTATTTTTAAGCATAGGTGAAGTATGTCAAATCTTTGAATAACTTTTATATAAAGTAAATTAACCAAACTACAAATATTTGTCACTGAAATTGGTGTGTATTTATTTTTTAAAAATTTTTGTCAAATCTTGCGTTAGTAAAAGACTCGGTGATAACAGGGTCGAGAGTCCAGACCCGGGATGCAGAATATAGGACACGCGGGTTTCAGCCGATGCTACGCCCTATTCTAATTTCCTCGTTTCTGTTTGGGGGCCCAATGTTTGGGTCATGTCCAAGGCCCACGCTTCTGTTTGGGCGATAACTGCATATGTGGAGATCGGAAGCGAAGCGGGCGACCACCGGAAAAAAAAAAAAAAAACAAGAAGAAGCGCAGGGGGTGGTGGAGCAGGGTGGGGATGGCGGAGCAAGAGGTGGATCCCTCTCTCCCAGGTTGTCTGCAACTGCATTTGGTTTCAGCTATTCTAGCGATGGAGTCTTCGGAGTCGTTGATCTCCCATGCCAGGTAGTAGTAGGTAGCTTCCTTGCTCGCGAGTTGGGGAGGGTTACCTTACCTGGTTAAGTTCATGGAATTGCAGGGCCTGTGGCGGAGGCTTAATTACGGAGCAAGTGCAGAAGTTCATCTGGGACCATTGCCTTTCCAGACCTGTAAATTCTTAACTCTCTCTCTCTGTGTTTTTCTTATAATTAATTGGTTATGGTATCCTAATAAACTAGTAAGCTTTTCTTATTTACGCAAAAAGTGAGTAGAATAGAAGGCTTACTTCATATGATTGCATTTCAATTTTTTTTTTTTGAATTTGAAGTATGATTGGACAGCATGGTCAATGCAGGCTGATTTTTATTCTCCCTACTTGAAGAATTTTCTGAAGAAACTTATCACTGAAGTTGAGTTGGATCATGGCGATGTGTTGGACGACTTGTACGAACTGTATGCTCAGTACATGACATCGTTTAAGGTGTAATCTATGAACAATTTCTTATTTGAGGCAGGGGGAGATTTAGATTTGTGTACTGCTCTATGTAAATTTAGAGGTTTGAGAATTTTTTTTTTCCTTTTTTGTTAGGACGATAGTTTAGGCAGAAGAGATGCACGAATCTGCAAAAGAATTTCGTTTCTTTTTCCTGATGGTAAATCATAATTTAGGTGATGTTTCTTCATGTGTTCTTATGATATTACTTCATTCAGCTTAGATTTGGTTGCTAACTGGTATCACTAGGTTGTTCTGAACTACAAAGTTGTCCACACTCAAGGGTACTGGTGTTTCCAATTCAGTGTTCTCTAAACATGCTTCAAGGTGATACTGGGTAAGCTCAAACTTGATATCTTAAAAAACTTTGCCTATAGAATGCAAGATTTCAAGGTTATGCATTGCTGTTGATTGTGAATTTGTGGAGTGTGAGTGTAATTTCCCCCTGCACGCATGCGTGTCTGTGTGAGTGTAATGTGTTACTTTGTAATTGTTCTATCTGTAAATCCTCTTTCTCAATTACGGTGTTGAGTTAAAATTGCATAGAGTAGTCACTTCTTCTCAAATCTAAATGATGATCAGTACGCTTGATCCTTGAGAATACGACTTGTATTGAATTCAACAATGCCACAAATTTGGGTATTTATTGGATTCGGATCTGTCTGCAGTTTCTAATATTTCTTCCTCCAATTTGCACATGCCGTGTGTATGGATAGTCTGTTTGTTTCATTCTTAATAACTTCTGAAATTGGTGTTGGTTTGGTTGTGCAGGTGCTCCATTTGGCCATCAAGTCTGTTTTTGTCCGAGTTAATACTTTCTCATCCAGAATTATTTTCTAATAAATCATGCTTTGAGGTCAGTTATATGTTTAAGAGTTTGCTGAATCTAGTAGCAATGCTAACATTAATTAATCATGAATAGTCCTCGAATTTGACTTGACAAAGATATAATTGTTCCCTTGCTTTAGTTCAAATTTTTATTTTCTGTTTATAACTTTTTGTCATTTCATTTTTTACATTAGGATACTGCTTTCAGATGTTCTTATTATCTTCCACTATGTTGCACTTACCTAAAATTTGCAACAGATTGGTTCAGGAGTTGGCTTAGTTGGATTATGTCTAGCCCACGTGAAAGCTTCCAAGGTATACTAAATGATAATTGATGACCCTTGCATACATATTTTTAAACGAAGGCATTTCTGCTCTTAAACTACTTTTCCTTGTATGCTTTATAAGAAGAGAAAGAGATTTAACCAAGCAAAAGGTGCTGTGGATATTTTATATGGGTGATCTTGGTTGATATACTAGTCAAATTTAGTCAACGTGGATGTATTGTTGTTTATCAACAGGTGATATTAAGTGATGGTGACCTATCAACTTTAGCTAACATGAAGTTTAATTTGGAGTTGAACCACCTGAATGTTGAAACTGACATGCTAAAAGGAAACAAAGATCCGAGCATGGTGAGTCTGAATTTGCGTAGACTGCTTATTGGATTTTTATTTTATATATATCATCCTCTCATCAGTTTTACATCTCTCAGGTTTTGAATATGATACCGGTTTGTTATACCATTACAAAAGCTAATTTCCGGTGTTTTAAATCTTGAGTTATCTTTCTGCAGAGCATTTATGTGCTTACTCCAACTTATTACCTCAGCCCCATATTCATATTTTCAGTAGTTTCCAACGTGTAGTTCCAACATTAGATTGTGGATTTTGTTCAAGGAAGATTAATCTTTAAATTATCTTTCTGAAATTTTTGCTGAGCTCTTGGTCACAGTCTAGTCTATGTTGATAAAAGTTTTGTAGGAACTAAAATTAAAGCCATCTGGTGTAGATGGGTTCTGCACCCTTTGATGACTTTTTGAGAGTAACGTATTTTCACTTGTAGAGAAGAGGAAAAGATAATCTGAATTGTGTCAAGGTTATGCAGTTGCATGATCTGAACTTATCCATGTATCTCAGGTAAAATGCATGTATCTGCCATGGGAATCTGCATCAGAAAGTCAGCTCCAAGATATCATGCCAGATGTTGTGTGAGAGATGAACTTTTAATTTTTATTTTACTCTCTGGGATATAAAATTATTCCTTATACTGTACCTTAAAATTTGTTCAGATGCCATTCTTATTATATTATTGTTTCAGTTTGGGTGCAGATGTGATATATGATCCAGTTTGTCTTCCACATCTCGTTCAAGTACTTACCATTCTTTTGAATCAGATGAAATCAGATTCTTGCAGACAGAATGCAAGTTGCAAGGGCCCCTCTCCAAACAGTAAACACGAAGATGGTGAACATAATTATAAAGATGCTAGTGACAGATCTGATGGTAGAAGCAAAACAATTTATAATGATGGTAGAAATGGCCAGTCAAAGGAAGCACCAGTGGCTTATATTGCATGTGTTATTCGGAATATTGAAACTTTTAACTATTTTCTTTCTTTGGGGGACCAGGCTAACCTTGGTATTATGGACATAACGGGTTCACTGAAGCCCGTAAATCTCCTCTCGTACATGCAGTCATACAATCAAGCTGGTGTAAGACTATTACGTATTACTTGCAGTCATACAACCAGGCTAGTATAAGATGATCACTTATCTTTCACATGCAATTTTTTTTCTTGGTTACTATGAAGACCGAAGGCATAGAGAAGAGAAAGAGAAAGAGAAATACAGGCTGTGTAAATATTCAGAGACTCACTAATGGTTTTGAATTGTACTTTGTTTCTGATATTGACATATATGTTGTAATGCCTGCCCTTCTATTTTTTTTTTCGGTTGCTAATAAGATAAATGATTAGGTACACATATTCTGCTACTCCTCATGTTCAATCTTTTTTTTTTTTCACTGAGTTCAGCATAATGTCAATGTCTTTGAGATTCTTGTGAAGGTTGATATTCGAACTCACCAAAATTTTATATGTATCCTTATATTCCTGCGCCTGACCAGAAAATACTCTCTGACCCTTCCCCATAGGGGTAAGTTGCCAGAAGGTGATTGATATTTGATCCTGGATTCGTTTTGCAAATGGACGTGTTTCCCAAAAGTACTGGGTGATATTTGACGCAATCAATGGATTGTGGAATATCAATGGTTGAATATGTTATGCATAACACCTTCAAACACTCCTGATGAGTAATGCTATACAATAAAAAAAAAAGAGATAGAATTTTGATAAAATTTAACTAAAATTAAAAAAATCATTAAATGAAATTTATTTATTAAATAATCAACAAGTAGGTCAAATTATTTTTTTAAAAACTTTAATACAAAATTTTGATTATAAAATATTTTTCATTAATTATAGTTTCTATGCATGGGGTTAGGTTCCGGGGCTTATGCATGTTTTTAAAAAATGACGATAATGTTTTTTTTTTTAGAGAAAATTAAATTTTCATTACTTAAGATGAGAGGAGTAACAACTCCAGGTTTGGAAAAGAAATAAACAGAATTTGAATGATCTTTGCTCATGAAAGTTACAATTTGAATGATATTTGCTCCAGAAAGGTACAAAGAAGGTGGGGACAAGTTTAGTTTGGGGATGAGGATTGGACGCAGATAACTTCACGTACAATTAAATGCAATAAATTGGTGAATATATACTTCTTGGAATGTAGTGATTTTGCGGAAGTGAACGTTTTCCATTCTAAAAGTTGTGATAAAGAAATTTTTATAATTTGATATCTATTTTATAGTCAACTTGGCATAAATTTAAAAATATTGCTGAAAAATTTTAAAATGAGTTTTCTATAAAAATTTATATGAAAAAAAGTTATTTTCAAGTTTTTTTGTATTTAATTTTAAGGATATCAAACTGAATTTTAAGAGACAGTAGTTTTACAAAATTGTCTTTTTATGTCTAAAAATGTTAGATTGTATATACATTTGTGTAAATTTTGTATAAAATAAAAATAAGGTTTAATTACAATTTTAGTTCTTTATTTTAGCAAAATAAATAATTTGTTTCTTTTATTTTTAAAAAATTAGCAAATTTTACTTTCTCTGTTAATGTGTCATTAAAAAACTTAATAAAAAATATTTATGTGACATTAAAAAAAATTATTATCAAATAAGTTATTTTAAATATATATGACATGTACATGACTATTTATATATTTAAATTAATTGATTAATAAAAAATTAATATTATTATTAAGATTAGTTTAAATATTTAAAAAGTCATATTCATGATAAATATATTTAAATTACTTATTTAGATTAAAAATAATTTTTTAATATCACTTCAATATTTTCTGTTAAAATTTTAATAGCACACGGATGATAGTACCAAAACTATAATCAAACTTTAAAATAAATATAATTCACATAAAAAAATTATTTTTTTAAAGTATGTAAATAAAATGATTCTATATTTAAATGGTAACAAAATATGAGTGTAACGTCATAATCATAAAGAATGGAAGTTATTCTTGCAATATTACGATACTAACATCAACATCGCTGGATAATGCATTGGATTCTTTGTCACAGTTGTTGAAATTATGGTGGAGATGCACATGGGAACTCTTTTGGTTGCATTTGTTTCTTAGAGGATGAAGATATGATGGGAATTGGGAAAGCCTTTCTTTTTCAGTTCATCTTTTAGAAAAAAAAAAATAATTTTGATTCTCCATTAATATTTTTATTTTTAATTTAGTTCTTTATATATTAATTTTTACTGTCTAATCCCTATTTTTCTCAATTAGTCCCTCACTATTTCCTTGTGCTTGATTAAATGTTTTAAAAATTGTGAGAACACATAATTAAATTGAATAAAAATATTTAAAAAAATTATTCTGAATGAAAATTAAACTCATTCGCTGTTTGGTCTCCGAGTTGTTGCTTGGGCGAACAGGTACAGTGAATCATGCTATGTTAATCTAGAGAGGAGACGCAGTGCGCATAGCATAGCAGAGTCACAGCATGCAATGCAAGTGCTCGAGGAAGGAACAAGGAAGACAAAAAATTGTCCGGTTGGGACCGAAGCCAAATGGGTCATGTGTCAGCGTCACCAAAACAACTTTAACTGAGTAGGCGCTTCTCCCACGTTACCAAGTTCCTGTTTTTAATTTTCGACTGTCTATTGTGACCGGGACACGACTTGGGCATTGAGCATTGGGATTCCCACAAGGAAAAGCGGTAAGGTAGTCGATCTTATATTTATTCTTGTACTTAACTTTTTTGGTCTGGTGAGTCCCTGAAATCTGATCCTATCCGAATTAGCGAGTTGTTTCTTGCTTTGCTGCGCTGTGTGCTGAACTCAGAGATGGCGGACGGTGAACATCAAGAGGAAGTCGAAGTGATTCACTCATGGTCAGCTCCAAGATCTCTCAGTACTAGTCTCATGTATTCTTTTGCTCAGGTGGGTCTCGTCTCAGGTCATCTTCCTTACGCTATGTGTGGCATGAAAGTAAAAATGGGGCCTCTTCCAAAAAATTTATTTTCCATTTTTACCTCATACCAAAAATATACTTAATCTTACTTTTTTGTTTCTGTCCTTCTCTTCTGTGCTTATTCCTTGTTTGAGATTTTCGGAATTCCTAACTTTCCACGTTTGGCTTGCCACGGTCATTTTGTTGCATATCGCATTAATTGATAAGCATTTTTTTTTTCTTTTTGAATTGAAGGTTATTTGTTAGTCTGATCAACAAACAAATGATTCAATGTAGAATAGCTATTCTGCTGATGATAGAATGATGATTCGTTGATTGGGCATTGCTATTGAAGATTACCCGAAAAGTCTCGTTTCTTATCTAGGTGTCTCCTTACTTTTTGGCTTTGTGCTTATCTGTGTTTCATTTGTGCTTAACCCAGAGGGATGACGTGGAAGCCATTGATGAGCCCCTCTATGCAAATTTCCTTCGAGTAACAGGTCTTGATAGACCCTACAGGGATGAGCTACTATCAAAACTGGTATCTATGTCTGTGACAAAATTACTATCTTCATCTCTTATTCCCCCCTCCCCCTCCACATGGACTCGAACTAGATTGATTTTCTTGTGCTATGACTACTGCATTCCTGTTTCATAGTTTAGCTTGTCGTTCTTCACTGAACCCCACTGCCGTTGCTTCTTGGTATATTAAGATGATTGGTCATTGTGATGATATTCTTTCTTTTTTTGTTCAAAAAAAATCTCTGCTAAATGAATGAATTCTGAAAATTCTTCGGGCGTACTTTATTCTTGTACAAAAGAAATATGAAAAGTCTAAGGGGGAGGAGTTTGTTCTGCTTCATAATGTTAGAATGGCCTTAAATGAGCCTGCATGATTTAGTATTAAGTTATTTTCTTTAACAACTTAAGTTGCTTTTCATAATTTGGCCGGTCTGTTATTTTTTGCCAGAGAATTCTGAAATTTCTCTCTTTCAAAAGTTCTTCAAATAGAATTCTAAAACTCATTTGCAATTCTCCTCATTTTCCATTTATTCTAATCATTCCTATATCCTTGTCTCTGTAGTATTCTCTTCTCCTATGCTTCATATTGAAATGTTGGTGTTTCAATTGTAACAGGAATCTGATGGAAATAAGGTTATCAATGACATGATTTTTGGTCCCGGAAGGAAAAAGTATAGATTCTGTAAGGTAAAGAACATCTCTTTCAAGATATGCAATTAGTGAGGAACTAAATTATAGAGACAGAATATGAGCAGTTTCTTGCAAAATGTAAATTTAAGGAACATCATGACTGTTTATTTTAATGGAGATATTATATCATTGACTTGTTACAGAGGTGAAAGAAATTGATATTCATTTTTTCTCATGCCAATTTTGTGGTGAAATAGTTCTGTTGTAAGTCTAGGGAACTGATGTTATGGGTTTCTATTATAGCAAACAATTAACATCTTTTACTATTATGTTTATACAAGACTAGTATTTTGGTTAGCTTGGAATTGTTAATTATATACCAAAAAAAAAAAATCTCACTAATTAGTAATTATCTAGATCTTCTGTATAAGTCATCAAAACCTAGATATTTGGTTCAATAAATCTACTGCTAGGACTATATATTGTCATTTCAGTGGATGTTTGACTAACATCTTGTGTACTTTCACTCAAATTATGAGAGTACTTTTTATTTCCCTGTCTTTTGCTTCATACATTAATTTGTTTGTTAAAAGAGAAAGCTCTTGAGAAAGACTCTAATGCTTTGATGACAAACAGTTTTATCTCTAACTTCATGATTTTTCTTTACTTCACTGTCTACAGCATATTTCAAAACAATGGGTACAAGGTCTGACAGACAATCTAATGAAGAAAGGAAAGCACTTCATTCTGATTAGAAATCCTCTTGACATATTGGTACGATGACTTTCGTTTTTGTGAATATAAGAAAGTAAGATATCTTTCATTTATTATTCATTTGTCTCTAAATCATCTAGCTATTGCAGCATATTGTTTCTCATTTGCGCATGTAGTCTTGGTCCAAAACATATGGATCTGTCTACATTAAAAATTGTTGGCTAGTGGAAAGCCCACAAGCTTCATGTTTAAGTAATACTTAAAAGGTTCTGCAAATATTTGTATGAGCAGCGTCATTAGTCTTACCTTGTGATATTTGGTTGTTATCTATTTCTCTGGTCACTGGCTGATTATTCTTGTATGCCTCACCTGATTGAGTGTCCAGCCATCCTTTGACAAGGTTGTCCCTCCATCTTTCTTCGAGTTGGGTTTGGCAGGGCTGGTTAGTATATACAATGAGCTTCGTGAGATTGGAAAACCACCACCTGTTATTGATGCTTCAGAACTTCAACTAGATCCTGAGGTATTTGAGCTCTCTGAACATGCTTGATTTCTATCACTGAATATAAAGTATGAATATAAGGTTGCTTTTGGTTCATTGGAGCAGGAAGAGATAGAATGAGAATGAGCTGAAAGTATGTTTGGTTGTCACTATGGAAAGGGAATGGCCATTCCCTCCAAAATGAAAGAATCGTGATTGAATTACATCCATAGTTATCTCGATTATTATTGCATACCCTTTGTATTTATTTGAAATGACAAAAATATCCTCTACCACCACATTCCCGCCATCGTCGTCCCATCACCACCACCACCACCACTGTCTCATTGTTGCTGCTACTGTCACCACCACCACCCCACCAACACCATCATCACTCCCACACCGCTGCCATTACTACTGCTGCCACACAGCCACCAACACTTCCCCACTGCCATCACAACCCCCTGCCACCCTAACTGTGACACCATCACCACCATCACCGACACTCCTTCCAGCCACTACCACTACCGCTGCTGCCACCCCCTTTCAGCCAGTCATTACCACCACCATCGTCCACCGCTATCATGGATATTATTCTCATTGTATTGATATTATTGTGACAAGATATTTGACAAGATAAATTAATATAATACATATTAAATCATTTTTTATGTAGTGATATTATTGTCATTGAGGTTTTTATTTTCTTTCCATTCTTGCCTTAATTTGAGTATAACAAAGGCAAGGATGGAATGGAATAGTCATTTCATTCCCAATCATACCAAACTTGGCAAAAGAAATGATGATTCCATTCCATTCCCATCCCTTCAAAAGTCATTCCAGCGAATCAAATATGACCTAATTGCAAGCTACTTATTGATTTACAGTTGTCTAGTTTCAATACTCATATTGCTCTCCAAATTTATAGTCAATATTGAGTTATACAATTTTTGGGTCACACAATCAATTTGCACATGTTTGAATGATTTTAAACAATAACACCTTACTTGGTCCAATTAATGGTTTTGAAATTCGAATACTATGGTGCTACTAATGCATAGCTTATTTCCTAATAGAAAATTTGTTGTTGCTCTACATTGGTGTAATACCATTATAAAGTGATTTATGATGTCTATTAGTTGCTCTCTAGACCCTTGTGTGGCTATGTAATCTCTCTCAATTGTAATGTTAAACATGGAAGCTTTTCTCCTTCAAGACATATATGGCATATTTGAGGTCAGAATATTGATGAAACTTTATCAAAGCAGCTAACCTTGTTCTTTCAACTTGGTGTGGAAATAAATATTTTTTATGAATAAATTCCTGTTACAGTTTTACTTTTGCATGTTTGCTATGGTTCAGCTAGTTACATATATGCAAACCTTGAATTTTTTTATTAGCTTGAATCAATATCACGATCCTGTTGTTTTGCAGGCTACTCTACGAGGTCTTTGTGATGATTTGGAGATCCCTTTTCAACCTGCAATGCTCACGTATGCATATTTTTTATTTTGTCCCTTTAGAAAGTTGAAATAATCTCAATCCACCCCCCCGCCCCCAAAGGAAAAAGCAAGGAAGAGTTTATTGTTAAAGCTACATTATGCATCTGGAAAGGTTAAAAGTACAATGCTTAATGCTCTGAGATGCTATTAAAAATAGTGACTTAATTTTTATATTCCATATTTCCATATGTGGACTAGCATTCTGTTTACATTCAGTTATGTTGATATTACAAGCCCAGACCTCATGCTTCTCTTTTTCGGGGCTTCCTTTTTCAATGTTTTCTAGTTACAATCTTTGGAGATTTGGTTTTTGGAATATTTGGTAATTGAAATTTTTTATTAAGGCATTCACTAAGTTACTGTTTGGTGTATATGTAAGAATGTTCTTTGTTCTCCTGCAACAATTACTTTGCATACGTACATGATAAGTTAAAATTCAAATGCCAGTTGGGAAGCAGGTCCAAAACCAATAGATGGATTGTGGGCCCCTTGGTGGTATAACACTGTACATAAATCTACTGGCTTTAAGCAACCAAGGAAGTATCCTCAGGTATGCTGTTGTTTTTGTGGTATGCTTTCAGTTTAGTTTCTTGTAAAGAGTCCAGACCATTATTTTATTTGAAGTATCTATAGTATTTTGTCATTGTTTGCATCATTGTCCATTACTAGCATTTTCGATTTCATAGCAATTGGATACAAACTTGGTGTTTCTTATGAACCCAAGGTAGGGCTATGGCTTCTTTCCATGTATAAAATTGGATTCCATAGGGAAATGAAGAAAACAAGAAGCTTTTTAGGTAGTTTAATTGGTTGGGGGAAGGTACTTTGACTGGAGTTGGGGACAAAAATCCTGGCTGATTTATGCTGTATTCTTATTTTCTTTTCAGCCATTTCCCTTTTCTCTCTATGATTTGTTTGGAGCAAAGTCTACCCCTGTACAATATGCTTCGGCGCCATGTGAAGAAGAAGTCATCCCCTCTGAGATCTCCTTTACCTCCTCCCGATCTTCCAGTTCCTGCAAATGAGAAATTGCTTGCTTGGGTTGGTGACGAGATTGTGCCACGTGAGAGTGCAAAGGTACTTAACTGTTTGACGCTAAAAGGTCTCCTGTCAGTAGAATAAAGCATTTGATTTTTTTGATTGATGCATGCATACTCATAATTTTTAATTGTTACCCTTTGATCTTTCAGGTTTCTGTGTTTGATTCAGTCGTCCAAGGAGGAGACTCAGTTTGGGAGGGTCTTCGCGTGTATAATGGAAAGATATTTAAGCTTGAGGAACATCTAGACAGGTAGTGTCACAAAACTGAGAAATTGAAAAGTTTATGCCTAATGCTGTCTTTTAATTCAATAATGTTTTAGCTGATTAGCTTATTAATTAAGCATGCCTAAATTGAATTAAATGTAATAAACTCTTTAGATTAAATGAGTATTAGTAAATCATGAACCGCAGGAAGGTTATTAGTATGACAGATATTTGCCAGCCTTGGCATTTTGAGATAGTTACCATTGAAAAGAAAAAGAAAAAGGTAACACATGCAGGATACAGAATTTATTTTCACAGTTCCTTTGGAGTTTTCTTTTTGTTCACCTATATAATCTAATAGTCTTTTCTGCATTCATTTTAGTTATCCTTATCTCTTACCGTCATGATTAAAGTCATTTTTCTTTCTAGCCCTGAGTCATTCATATCTTCTCATGAGCCATGTTCATCTTGCGTTATCTCCAATAAATCATTGCACAAGGTAGAAAAGTTTCTGCTTGTTGCATTTTCCGCTGAGTTATTTCATCCTACGTAGCATACCACACCAAACCAACTTGTGTTGAAAATCAAAGCTGCTCATCCATGATTGTCGGAACTGCAGAGCTCAATCTGTTCCAGACATGGTGCCAAATCAGTTTGGTCAGCTCTAGTGATATTAATGGCTGTGCAGTTTAATTTTTCTCTTTTTCAATTTTAGAAAGCTTTTTGGCAAGAAATTTCTGACAACAATAAACGTAAGAATTATCTGACAGAATGTGCTTCTAATTTCTTAAAACTGTTTTATTGAGCATTATTCAACTTAACTAAGTAGTTGAATTATTGAAAGGTAAAATTATGATATAACACTATTTTTTTCCAGGGAAAAAATACTTACTGTATTTCTCATTGAGTCACGATCTATGAGGGTGTTGTTCATCAGTTATGTATTTTGGTTTCACATCTTATCAGTTTAACTACACCTGAAGGTCATATTATACGTTCTCATAATACAATTTTATCTGTAAAAACATCTGGTCTCCATCAATGTTTTTGATTTCTGGCATTTCTTGATTCTCATTAGGTTGTTTGATTCAGCAAAAGCTTTGGCTTTTGAAAATGTGCCAACTCGAGATGAGGTGAGTCCAAAGATACGTTCAGTTCATCTAGCATGTATCACTTGAAATGCAGCCTCATTTTTATCCTAATAGGCTGTATATTTGATGGTACCGGATCTTAGTCAAAAGCAAAGCACTAAATTCCATTATCTTTAGTATTGTTTAGTTCAGCATAGTAATGACTAATGAGTGCAGTTGTACAAAATTGCAGATTAAGGAAGCAATTTTCAGAACTCTAATTAGGAATGGCATGTTTGACAATTCACACATCCGGCTTTCTCTAACACGAGGGAAGAAGGTTTTACTCTCTCTCTCTCTCTCTCTCACTCATCATTTCAATTATGTAAATTCTTCAAAGCTAATAATTCGAAAATTCTATTTCATCCATCATTTACATGGGAATGGCCAGCATTATGGATGCATGGTTTAAATAATATATAGACTACATGTTACAAAAGACCTCTCAACAGGTTAATTATATTTATACAGCACCATGATTATTATCTTGACCTGAAATTTTAGTAATGATAAAAAGATGCACAGGGATCCATTCGAAACCTATTGAATGAGTAATGTCTCCATAGATTATAATCTGTGCTCTTAAGTAACTTTTTTCTGCTGCATGGCTATTCAATGAACCCAGTGTAAATATGCAATAAACTGAATGATAGTCAATGTTTCATGAGTGGTGACTATATTTTATACCATTTGCAACCAAAGTGATGAAACCATTAATCATATGTAATTCAATGGAGCAACCCATCTTTTAACTGACACAAAAAAGTATTCTTTTCTTCTCTAGGTTACTTCTGGGATGAGCCCAGCATTCAATCTTTATGGATGCACATTAATTGGTAACTTTCTATCCCTGCACCAAATAACAATATGCTGGTATGAAAACCTTTATATTCCTGAAAGAATGTCTGGATACCAATGTTGGCATTACTAAGCAAAGTGAAAATTTTGAATTAACATAACAAGATCTGTTTCTTTATGGTTTCCATTTCTTCATGGGAATGATATCAAAGTATTGATTGCGTTCATGACTTGGTATTCAAGGAGATGGTAGTAGGAAACACCCTACCACTGCACTGAATTGGTGATGTCTGTGATCTTGGGAACGTCTGAGAAATTACTTTAATCCAATCTTTGGTTTGAGAACAATTATCTTTGCGGCCACATTTTGTTTGCGTGACTTGACATAATGGATTATCTAGGAAGTTTGGAAACATAAATACTTATAATGTGATTCAGTTTAAAAGTCAGGGATTTATCTTAATATATATGGTGGTTAGTTGAGCTGTTTGATGGACTTGGCATGCTAATAAGAGCAACAATTTGACCTTCTAAGTCTTTTCAATTTGGAAGCGTTCTGGTTCTGGAAGAATGCCTTAGTCATTTGCGGATTTATACAAGTCAATGTTTCATTTGGGTTTACTTTTCATGAATAAGTTACCTTTATCATCAATGTGCTTTTCAAGTGGATAGGCCATTTTATAATAAATTAGTCCTTCTTTAAATATGCAGTGCTTGCTGAATGGAAGCCCCCAGTATATGATAATACACACGGTATCGTTCTTGTAACTGCTACAACACGCCGTAATTCACCAAATGTAAGTTTGTTATTTGTATACTAGTTAATATGGGGAGAAAAAGTTCTTTTTTAATTATTTATGTTTAGTTACTGGTGACCTTTCTATCCCATATCAAATAATAGTTAACATAGATATCCTCCTACTACTAAGTATAAGTAAGCAGAAATAAAGGGAGAGGCATGGAGGTTAATGACTCACGTGACCAAAAGAAGGGACATAGAAGAGAATATGTATTGGGGAATTTCTTGTAGCTGCCCAGACACGTGGCAGCAAGGGAGTGGAAGTGAGAGGGACCTTCTGTGGTAGCAGAAAGAGGATAAAACATGAGGGAAAGTGGGGGAGAGAGGCAGGCAAGAATTCAGTGGATAGGAGTGGGTTTTTGGGAGGAACTAGCCCCTCGAAGAGCTAGTGGAGGTCTTTGCGTTTCTTTATTTTTTGGTTAGAGTATCCTTTTCTTGTAACCAAATTTTCAGAGTGCTTTCATTTCATCAGTAAATTCAGTTTCAAATTTCTGGGTTCCTAACAACATCTAAACTTCTCTGTTATATCACCTTATTAATAATGTCATTGTTCTAGAACCAAAGTTTGAACATGCATATATAGAAAAAAAGAAAAGAAAGGTATTATTTGAGTTAGCAGCGGTGCAAAGGTGAATTCTCTAGAATTAGAATTGTCAAACTTGATGATAGTCAATATCTCTTGACTATATCCTATCAAACATCTTATTAGGCCCCATGTTATCATGATTTTCATTCATTTGATATAATGTATTGGAGAGGCACTTGATTGACACAGTTTTTCCATCAGTATGTATTATACTAGAATCTTGGCATACATGGATCTTCTTTTTTTTTTTCCAGTTTTTTTTTTATAGTCATATAGACAATGGAGATAGAGAGCAAAGAGAGAGGTGCCTAAAGAAATTGAAAGTTAAAAGGAGGAAACATGGGGTATATAGATAGCAAACAGAGAAATGGGAGGAGTGCATAAAGAGGCTTAAGAGAAGTACAGAGAAAAGTAAAAGTCGAAATATGAAGAAGCTATCCTCAATAAAATGTAAGAAATGCTCTCTATAAAGCAAGAGTGCTATCACCAAATACATTGTCCCTGTCCTGGTCTGAGTTGACAAAGAGTGAACACCAGAAATGAAGTATGTTAAACTATTTTATTGAAGAAGTTCTTGCCATTATAATAATAATTGAAAGTGGCATGTGATATCCTGGCATATAGCTGTAAAAGAATGAGATTTATTCAAAACCAACAAAATTTCTGTTTGATTGACATACTCCTTTAGTTCATCCAGTTGACTTTGTCTCTTCCCCTTTTCCATGTTTTCTTTACCAGAATTTGGATTCAAAGATTCATCATAATAACCTCCTCAATAACATACTTGCAAAGGTATTTTCCTGTTCTCCTCATAAATTTTACTTGTGGTAATTAACCAAAATGTATTGAATACTATTATTGCTAGGAGCCTAGGACCAAGGTTGGTTGCTGAGTTAATCATGATTTTAGAATCCTTAAAGTAACATCAATCTCAAGTACTATGGATAATTTTATAGTGGGAAAAGATAATGGAATTTCTGTTACCCATGCTGATGTGCTCTCAAGTTCTTTTTTTTTTTTGGGGGGGGGGGGGGGGGAGTGTTATGATTTACATATGCACAGAGACATTGATTATTTATTGCCATGGGAGGAATTATGGCATATTATAATTTGATTAAGTGGTGCAAGCTTGATAGAAACCATAGTTTTGTAGCATCTTGTCATCCTGATATCCTGTCATTCTCAATAATTCTTATAATGTCACAAAAATGCTATCACTTGGCCCGGTGCAGATTGAAGGCAATAATGCAAAGGCAGATGATGCAATCATGCTCGACAAAGATGGTTATGTCTCTGAAACCAATGCAACTAACATTGTATGTACTCATTTTTTCCATAACTGTCAGAAGGGTCTTTTTCTCCATTTTGCTAATTATATGCTAGGGCTTGCTAGCCACAGGGAGGTGGTTCTTGGAGTCTGAGCTCTGGATTATTGATTTATAAACAACTTTAAAAAGAAAAAAAAAATTTCTCAGCATGGATGACTTTGAGGCAGTTTGAGCTCATGACAAATCAGTCAACTCAATGCATGGCTCAACGAACGTGAAATCATTTCCCTACATAAGGAGATGCTAGCAACTCAGAACCATAGACTGCATGAATGATTTGGAAAACTTCAACTTATATATTAATCTACTTTGTGCAGTTCTTAGTTAAAAAGGGTCGTGTTTTGACACCTCATGCTGATTACTGTCTTCCTGGCATTACTCGTGAAACCGTAAGTTGTGTAAATTCACCCGGTTATTTACTAGTTATGGCACCATTTTGTTGGGAAGTAATAATTTTTTGTAGAAAATGGAGTAGATGAATAGAAAAGACTAGTTTTATGAATTCATTCAATACATGCCAAATTAATTTTCCCTCCTTGAGATTCTAAATTATGTTTATTAGTATGTTTTCTGGCATTGATGGAATTAAGCCGTTTTGCAATTTTAGGTAATGGATCTTGTGGTGAAAGAGCAGTTAATCTTAGATGAGCGGAGAGAATAAGCCTATCAGAAGTGCACACTGCAGATGAGGTTCGCATATAATATGTACTATTTCATATATCTTCTAAAAAAATTTTCTAGATTTGATTTTTTAAATATTTTTTCACTGAAAAATATTTGTGGCTGGCTTATGGAAACGAGGGATATACCACCAACTAGACTTAGTTATATTTCTTAAATGTAAAAACATTACAAAAGAGTTTCTTGGTCCACACTTTGAGATGTCATGGTGCAAGAATTGCATTTATTTTGGGATTGAATTGTGCTAGAAATTATATGTTAATATCTTAGTCCTGTCGTATTGACCTCATTAAATACTTTCTGAACTTCATGGTCTAGCAAAGAATACCTAGCAACTTTAAAGTTTGCTCCAATATGGGACTTTGCTGTTTTATTTCCTTTGCTTGACCATCTTGAACTTATGCTCTTTGCACTGAAAAAGTCCTCCAAACCTGACAAATTTATGTTCCATTCCATCTCTCTCTCTCTCTCTCTCTCTGTCTCTCTCTCTCTCGCTATACATATATATATATATATATATTCAAGGATTCAAATTTATATATTGAGTTATAACTAGAAGGCTGTATTGCAGATATGGACGACAGGAACAATGGGAGAACTAAGCCCAGTAAGTGCCTTATACCTTATCAATTGAATTTTGTCTAATGATACTGTCTGACATGATAGATTACTCAGTCTGGTTTTTTCGTTTCCCCTGGTCTGCTTGAAGGTTATGTGATCTTGAGCTGGGTATGCATCTACAATATTAAACGATTCCTTTCATAATCAATGGCACAAATGATTGTCAAACCTATATAGAATGTTCATGGATGTATATGACCATGATGATGGTCAACTTTACAGTCTGGTCGACTCTAGAATTTTGATTTATCTCTGTTACTGGAAAGTGGCAAGTCAGAGCCAATTGATTAGTCAGGATAACATAAGCAATAAGAACATTTATTAAAACGAAATGTAGGAGCTTGACTTTGCCTGTTAAACTGACCAAAACCAAATCAGCATCTTAATTGAAGTTCTCAGAAGATGCATGGCCTTTAATCCTTTTGCTCCTATAGAATGAGTCAGTCCCGATTGCTATGGAACTTGATAAACATGCCCATCGGTAATCCATCTGACTGGTTTGGATTTTTCCCATTGCTAATCACTGTTGTTAGAATTGCACGATTCGCGATTCGAATCGTGCGATTCGATTTGATTCGTGCTGCCCACAATTCGAATCGGAAGCTGAATCGTGTCCGGCTTTGAATCGTGCCGGAATCGCCTGAATCGGTGCGATTCTGTATCACCCATTCGAATCGTGCGATTCGGCGATTCATTTCGTCTTTTTTTCTTTTTTTGCAAAATCGGATGTTTCCCATTCCGGTCTCTCTATGCTCCTTTCGTTTTTCTCTCAGACACGCAAACTCTCTGTAACTCTCTGCTCCGTTTCATAAACGCAAACTTTCGTAAACGCAGATTATGCAGAACGTCCGATTCTGTGCGGTTCTGTCTCTGCTCCGTTCGTTTTTCTCTCAGAACGCACAACGCAGAGCTTGTGGTTCTCTCTCAGTCTCACGCACGACGCAGCAGTGCTCTTAGAACGCACGACGCAGAGGAACTGGTGTGCTCTCAGTGCTCTGCGTCCAGTGCGTGCTCTCTGTGTCGGCCAGTGCGTGCTCTCTGGGTCCAGTGCCTCTCTGCTTCCAGTGTCTCTGCAGGTTTCATGTTTCTCTGTTTTCAATGCTTCAAAATAGAGCATTTGTTTGGTTTTCACAGCTTCTTCGTGCCTCTATTTCATTGGTTCAAAACAGAGTGGCTGAGTGGGTGTTGGAATTTCTTCTTGTCTCTATTTTTGGTGGTTCAAAATAGAGAGTATTTGGATGGCTCCTAAGGCTAAGAAGAAGGGGAAAAAGGATGCACATGGGATCATTGCAGTGTTCTTTATAAGCTTACTTATGACTAATGAGTAATGACTTACAATTTAAGTATGTATTTGAGACTTTTGAGTATTATGTTCATGTTCTAGTATGGAATCATGTGTATTTAAGTATTTTATTAATGTGTTTCTGAATCATACGATACGTTACGATTCACGATTCAAAAATTGAAAAAACGATTCACGATTTGACAACTATGTTGCTAATTAGCACAATGACATGGAAATCTGATATTCAACTAACTTGGCTTCTAGGCACCCATTCAGTTAATAGTTATTAGCACATATGATGAGATTAAACTTCGTTGGATACCTACTCTAGGTAGTGAAGGTTGATGGCCGCACAATTGGCAATGGAAAAGTAGGGCCAGTGACTAGAAGATTGCAAGCTGCTTATAAAAAGTTGACAGGACAGTCTGGTGTAGCCATACCTACCCACCCTGAGACCTGAAAGGTATAGCTTCTTTTCTCCTCTGCTCTTGGTCATGTAAACAATTTTTAGACTTTCCCACACCACACTTTTTGCTCTTAATGTTTTCCATAATCTCTATTTTCTTTTCATTTCTCCCAGTCTGCAGTTGGAAGTGAGTGGAAATTGCTGGGGTACCATTACTGAAAGCTACCACTCGTAGCTTTCTTTTTTTTCCTCTCATAAAAGAATAAAAGAATAAGAATGTATTTACTTATAATGTGTTTGGCCTTTCTCCTATTAATTAACAAGGAGAAATTTTCTCTATTTTTTTTTTGGGTCTAAATAATTATACAAGTTCCCCAGTCCTCTTGGGAGTTTGTTAAATAGCCACAAATGTAATTTAAATATAACTTTCATCATCTCACATTTTGTAACTTACAAAAAACTATTTCTCATTTATTATGCACCCTATGCTCCACTCTAATATAGTGTGAAGGAAAGGCACCCTCTATTTTTTCTATCAAATAATATTTTCAATCCTTCTATGTTTATCTTATGAAAAACACCATTAGTTCACTCTAAGTTGGTCAAAATCCATTGCTGTATGTATGGCTGTGTAGAATGTGTTATGGCATTGTAAGTTATCATTTTAGTAAATGACTCAAATAAATGGTATGTGTGAGCAGGTTTTTGTATACCTCTTTCACACTTTATTTATTTATTTTTTTGCTACAATTGATATCATATCGATATTTCTATGTTATAAAAAAATAATAGAATTAAGATCGAATGTGAGAGGAAGTGCACTGAGTTGTGGAAAAAGAAAGATGGACACAAAGATTCCTCCTAGTACTTGTATGGCTTGCAGATTTTGCAGGGATCAAATCAAATAGAGGAACCTATTACTTTCGCAGTTTTATAGGGCAGATAGGTCAAAACCCAATAAAGTAACTAGGGACGACAATGTTGGATGGATTTTTACGCTAACTCCAATTCATGTTACCCTTTATAAAAATATAATATAATTTATTTTTATGAAAATATTTAAAATTTATATCTTATTCACTTGATTCATATTTATGAATATTTTGAATAAATTTATACAGTAAATCATTATAATTTAAATTAATTAATTAATATAATAATTTTTAAATTAAAATATATTTTAAATATAAATTTAATATAAATTAAAAGTGCCAAGTAGAATAGGATTAGAGAAATCATTCTCAACTTACACCTGTTCTGCCTTGTAAAGAGATGCAATCTTAAGTCTTAACCTATCTTTAAACTCTATGAAAAGGGTAAAACACCCGTTCCAAAGCCCGTCCCATACAGGGTGGGGCAAAGTATAAATTGCCATCCACTAAAAGTAACCGACCGTTAAAGAACTGTCATCCGTTTATTCCATCTGTTTAATAATGTTGTCCGTCAGAAAAATTCTACTTTTGGGCTCAAATGGTTTTGGGCGACAATAATTGAACCTTTTTTCTTTTCTGAAAATCCTGAAAGGACGTGATTGAGCCAGCCAGCCCCAGCCTGATTCTCTTTCGGTTGCGCCAATTAACATGGGATGGGATTGTGGGTGTCATGCCTATTTAGCATTTAGCCAGATCATAGGAATAATATTATATCTTTTTAATTTATTATTTTAATAATTTTTTTAATTATTAAATAAAGTAAGTAGTAATTATTTTTTTTTTGTTTTGAAGATAATAAATGTTTTATTTTTTTATTTAATATTTACTTTATAAGGTATTAAGAGAATCATTATAAAAGAAAATCTTTAGAAGGATATAGCATTACTTTTGTTGAGAAGCGCATGCATTATGAATTCAATTGTGACATTAATCTCAAAAGCCATTCAGCAGTGTTTCATGGGGACCAACATAGTGCATACTCACATTCACTCTGTTTCCTTCAATTATTTGGTGTCTTTCTCTGCTTAGATATCATTTCCAGTTTAGAGCCGATTGTCATTGTTTTTCTAAATGACTTTATCTCTTTCTGCTTTATTCTATTTGATCAAAGAAAGGAAGTCACTATCTCCACCAGTCTCCGTGCTATTTCCTTGTTACTGCGCCTTCCATTGGATGTTGTGTGCTGCGAGGCCAATTCTTGCACCTCTTTTTGTATGTTTCTAATTCCCTTCGAGCTGCAACCCATGCTCAATCTTTATGCCTTGGTATAAATGGCACTTCAAGAGCACCTTGCTCCAACCTCTTTCTTTTTCCGCTGGCAAACTTTAAAATAATACAAGAGAGAGGGATTTGGCTTGGAATCTATGAACGCCATGGTCCCCACAAGAGAACAAGGAGATAAAAACAAACTGGTGTAAGAGTAGGAATCTTCTAAAACACAAACCCTGCAACTTCATCGACAATCAATGAATTATTTATATTTTGTTCGGCTTCAGAAACGGACGATAGGAGTAAGACCCTTGTACGATTCATGTAGAATCTGACATTAAATAATAGGGCGATGGAAAAATTTTCATGTATTTTATGTTTGGATTGAAGGAGAACAGAAGAAAAAGAAAGGAAAGAAAAAAATTATTTTAAAATTTTAAGTTTAAAATTAACTTTTCCTTTTTTTTGCCTTTTTTTTCTGTTTTTTTTTAATTTAAACATAATCTTAGAATACTACCCCTAACCAGCAAATTGAGTGTAATATTTTAGAATTTCTCATGGAGACGGGCCCTAACATATATTGCAAAGGACAGTTGAATCTGCAAAGGACATAATCGCAAAATCATGATCTTATCTTTTACCTTGCTATGCTTTTTTGTTTTTTTTCAAACTTTCAGTCATTAGAGATTCTCTCGTGAAATCACTAAGTGTCTGTTACTAGTAAAAAAATTTGGATAATTTACAGGTCACAAATTCAAACTTTTATTTCATTTTTAACGCGGTCAACTAAGCTTTACCCATTATCATCTATCATTATGTTATTTTTGAAGTTCAAATGTGAAGGACTTCGGCCTCATGACCTCATGCATTGGGGAGTTTTCTTTTACTCGTCATTATTTTCACAATATTTGTATATGGCTTCGTAAAACAAAAAAGATTATTTATCGGCATAACCAAACACTCACTGACAGTCTACAGATAGTTGAAGTTTTGAAGATCCTTATAAAATTGGAAAGTATTATGTGAATCTATGTTATTACTATTTTGGATTTGACTCAATTAAGATTTTTCACTTACCGAAATAGGGAAAAGAAAAAAAAGGTTTTAAAATTGAGAAATCCTCATCCAAGAGAGATAATCTTAATACTTAGAATAAAATTACATCTTGTAATAATTAAAAAATAAAAAAATTAATTTTAATTTATTATTGATGTGAATTTTTTTTATATTATTATTTAATTATATATTTTTAAATTATTAAAAAAATTTAAATTTTTTAAATAATTATTATCTTAAATAAAATTATTAAATAATTTAATAAAATATAATTAAATAATAATATAAAATTTTTTTATATTGATAATAAATTAAAATTAAATTATAAAAAAAATTAAGAAAACCTAATGGGATCATGATTGAATGGGCACAACTTATAAAGTCGTACAGTCCAGCATAAGCAATTATCATGCCAACTCGAATCTCCAGTGCATACAAAAAGCTTGAGTACAGAATTGAATAGATCCATGTAGGGAAAACCTTTTTTACCTGGACAAGTTACTCTATTAGCTGACTCAAATCCTTCAGCAGCACTCCTCAAATGAAAAAAATTAACCACAAAAAGGTCTCAGCCTTTTAACAGTAGTTTGATTTCCAACTGTAACTTTATCCTTTTCATTCTGCTCTTTTGAAGATATTCGATTACCCCACCACAAAGGCACAAACCAACTTTTCTTTTATTTTTTTTACCTAGGGATTCGGCTACGAATATCGTACAACTTGATGGGGGCCATTATTTTACATTCAATGTGCTAATCATTTGCCTTTTTTTTTAATATTGTTAAAAGAAAAAATTCTAGACGCAGAAAGTGAAGAAAGAATTTCGTCATATAAAATTGAATAATTAAAAAAAAGAATTCCATCATATAATATATGTACCTTGCCACTCAAACACGTTTATACGTGGTTTCCTAAATTCACTTTAGGCTGTCTTTAAATTAATTTATTTTATATTTAAAATAATTTATAATTAAAATTTTATTTAAAAAATTTAAAATAAAAAATGATTTTTTTTTTAAATTAATCATTTCCAAACATGATCATCTTGATCATGATGATAAGGATGGACCATTTTCTTTTTTTGGGTTATGTGTGAAACGTAGAAGATGGATGCATGCAGAGAAAGGTTAGCTCCTCTAAAGCTGTTCTGCGCAGCCTTCCCCTGCAATGCAATTCCACATGTAGAGCAAGCAGAGGGGTCTCCATTTGACCTCTTGCTACAAATCTACGACAGCTTCCCATCTTCAGAATATAATGCAAAGCAAAACTGATTTTATTATTTAATCAATTTTACATAAACTACTTATATTACAATGCTTGAATAAATTCATCAGAACAGAAGCTCTGGTCATGGTAGTGCATGCAGTGCAGATTAAGATAATTCTGATAATCTTTGAAAACATATAGAATTAATCAGAGTCGTGGAGTCTTAAACCTCTTCCATTCCTTGCAGTAGTATATATTCTGATAACATTCAGGTCACTAATGAATAATCAGTTGATTTTTTTTGTATTTTAGCCATTGCCGATCAAGAGACAAGAATGAAGACCAAATTGGGGTTTTTGTTAAAGTGTTCAGAAGCATAAATTATGACAACCGAATAAAAGAATATATATACATATATATATATGGACTCCATATATAATATGTGACAATCTCCTAGAAACTTTGGTTATTTATTCAAAGTTATTTTGAGAAATTCTCAAATTGGGCTTGACAAATTGGCTTATGGTTGAGATTGACATGGCCTAACACTATCAAAGCAAGGTAGACAAAATTGACCGAGCACTTGAATATGTCTCTAGCACAACTTGCTACAACCTTTCTCCGCCCTGACCCCAGAGAAAAAGAGAAGACAGAGCGAGAAAGAGAGATACATTGAAAGTGGCTAGCTAGAAAGACATACAGAAGAAGGAATAAACTAAAAACTTCCTCCAAGGAGCCCCACATCAGTAGAATAACACAAAGGCTGAACAGTCCTTGCAATAATTAGCTACACCTTGAAATAGGAAAGGAGAGAAATATCCACCATCAATTTGTTCTTCAGGTTAAAAAAAATGGGGCAAATTAGTTCAGGTTTGGATCTTAATTCGACATTGCCTCTTGTTGAATCCTGTCCAGCATTTGGTATACAGCTGCGGCTATCTCATCCACTGATCCCAGCTTGCAATCGTCTTCTACCTGCAAGAAAATTTTCAGTACATTTTCACTTTCAGCGCTTGCAAATTAAGACACGGAGAAGAGAAGAAAAGAGAATCCCAGAGAGAGCTAAAAGTGCCTGAAAACCAAGGCAATGGACACAAACCTTGACGCTGAGAGAATAGAGGACGATTTCCCCTGTGGTGGTGACGTTTAGGTGCAAGATTGTGAGACTCATGCTATGCAAACTAGAGACCATCTTCAAAAGCTGCTTTGGGCGCTTCTTGGATCTTATTTTGAGGTTAGCATGGCTCTCCACCATCGTCACTTCTATATCAGCAATGCCAGACTGAACCTCACCCACTCGCTCACCCATGGCTCCAGAATTGTCGCAGCCACTAACAGTTGTTGAGTACTGGGGGAAGGTGAAGAACTCAGAAAAGGGCATATTTGCACCCGCATCAGATTTCCCCCCCGTTTCTTTCTGAGCACCGAGAAATTGCAGCCTCTGCTCAAGCTCCTTCACAAAATTAATAGCACCCCCGATTATAGATGCTTGATCACCCTGCGTTCATCAACGAAAACACAGACAAACCCAGTTCAAGAAACCGAAAAGTAGAAGCGTTATTAGCCTGCCCCTATTTGGAGGAAAGAAATAAGTGATAAAAATACCCTTTGGACATAAGAGTCTGGCATCAGAGACCGAAGAACAGAGAGATACTCATTCATTTGCTTTCTTCGGTTGCGCTCCACAGCAATGTGAGTCATTCTCTGGTTCTCAATTTCTTCCTCGTTCTTTCGGCTTTTGGCCCTGCGCCTCTTGGGGCGAGCAGGAGTGGAGGTTGAGCTATCTAAGTTTTGGGTGTTGCTGGCATCGGTGGCCTCTGAAGATGGATTGGAGGGATGCAGTTCATTCGCGTGGGGCAACATTGGTGGGGGAGAGCGATTCCAATCGCTGTAGGGATAATTTTCTGTTTGGTTCTCGAGAAAACTGACAGAGCCTTGCTCTTCTTCTTTTCCGAGGTTGAAGTTGTCGCAGCCCCAGCTGCTTCCGCCAGCTAACAAGTTGTAGTTGAAGAGGTCTTTGACTCCATAACCAAACGGATCTTGTGGTTGTGGATACACCACTGCTTCTAGTGCCATGGCTCTCTCCCTGTCTCTCTCTCCCTCAGGCAAACACATGAAGAAGAAGAAGGAGAAAGCCAAGTTGGGTCATCTCTAGGAGTATTTTTGAACTTATAAAGGCCCTGAGGATACAGAATGGACAGTGCTCTGCACGTGAAATAGAGTTGAACGTATGTATTAGGTTTTGGCAGACAAAAACATGAGAAGAAATTAAGAAAAACAAAAGTGAGATCGAGAAGAAGGGATTGTGCTCTGAATGTGCTGTCGTAGGCGTATGTAAATTGAACTTGTAGTAAAAACAACATACTTGCTTTTTTGCAAGCCTGGCCGTCGTGTCTACATTTGTATGAAAATGATATTTTGAAAAACATGATGAGTTCTTTTACACACACACACAAGAAAAAAAGAATAACAAAGTTGTGTGCATTCATGAGTTTATATATCCCTACAACATACAAGCTCATATATTTTGGCGCTGTCATGACACATCGATCAATTAAGCATTGACATATTCTTGACAGAAACATGGACCAACATTATGTTAAAATGTTGGTCCATGTTTCTATACGTAGTTTTATAGATGTTGTTAACAACACTTTAGACACATTATTCATAGCTCTTTAAAGAAAATGTTTTACATGCATGTCAAACATTGCATCGGTTTTCTTTTCTTTCAATTTAATCACAAAGAATCATTCAGTATAACTTCAGGCACCGTTATTGCAAGCCATCGGATTAGACACTATTTTATGTAGACGTGAGTTTTTGCACCTAACAGTCTAAAATTTTTCATACTAAACTCCTCTTAAAAATTTTTTTTTCAATGCAAGATATGTACTAAAGTAATTTTTGTATTTTCGTACCACTGATCATCAAGGGAGTACCAGCTTGTCATCACAGTTCACACATCTTGGTTTGCACACATTTTGGAAAGGAAATGATGCTCCTTACGAATCACGATTGCATAAAATAATTGCTTCTTGGCAGTTAAGACTAAATAATAACATTATTGAAAGTATATTGTTTTTGTGGATTACGAAGGGCATTACTATATCATTGATATTTTAGTCTTCATGCATGTTAGCAGCAAATCCAATGAAGCAAGAGAAATAAGCCTAGTTTCATGAACTAACCGTGATTTTATATCTTTAACATGTTCTCTCGTATAATAATTTTTATATTGTGTTAAATTTAACTTAATTATAAAGAATGAGAATCATAAATATCAAAATTTTCATCACTTGATTATAAAAGTTCTGGTACTATATCTTAAATTAATTATTCTAAAAGTTTAAATTAATAAACAAAAACACATGAAGAATTTTATATCTCTAATATCTAATAACTGTCAACTCTTGTTATCCCTTGCTAATATGTCATTGGAAGATAAAGTAATTAAGACGATATTTAATGTTATATGAAATTAGAACACCTTGATATAAATGACTCGTGCGTGTATATATATATTCGCTTCAAAGTCAAATCTAGGAAGGTGCTCACATGCTTTTTTTTTTTTTTGATTCATAGGTGCTCACATGTTTATCACATATTTGAGGCATTCTTTTCCACATGCTAACGTACGAGAGCTACTTTTTAATGGGAAAATCAAATATCAAAGTTCACGAAATAGAAAACAGATTTAGCTAATTTATAATAGATCCTAATGAGTCTTCCTATCAACAAGTTAATGTTAAGTAAAGAATTACAATATACCGCTCATCTACATTAACTCAACATAAAATATGAATTACTCATAATCGAAATGATTACTAACTATATCAGATCGTGTTTGTCTAAAAGACGTTATATAATTATCTCATTTTTATTAAAAAGAAAATCTACCAGACAGTCCCAAAAGACCATTGAAGCCTAGTTAGCTTGGCACTGGCTTCAAGCAATTATGTCAAGAAAGGACTCCACAGCAATTTCTTGACGCCTGAAAAATCATCTTGATGGATATAATAGAAGCGTTTCTTGGGATATAAATTGGAGGAAGGGTAATTCGTAAGACCAGATTATTGCGATCCAATTAACCACGTACGAGTGGCCAATGGTTACCAAGAAACTAGCTATAATGTAAAGTTTAGTAACTAAATTACTAAATTGGTCCTTAAGAAATTTTACTAACTTTATATTAGTTTCTGATAAATTTTAATTTTATCTATGATTTTTAATATATTATTTTGCCATTCAAATTAATTTTTAAAAAATTTAAAAGTCAATTATATTAATTCTTAAATGTAGATAAATTGAAATAATACAATAATTTATCAAAAATTAAAATAAAATTAAAATATCTTAAAAATTAATGTAAAATTAATAAAAAAAATTTAAATATCAATTTAGTAATTTAGTGGTTTAATGCAACGAAATACTGAAGTAACTGAACACATGAATATCGCACATAAAAATCCGATTGATGTATTACAGTTTGTAACCATTGTCATCATGATGAGTTCTTTAGTTTCCTATCATTATTTGCTCTCATGAGTCATTTCATTTTATCACTGAGATTTATATAAATTTGATTGGTACTATTTACGAAATTATTACACAATTGATCAAATTTAATTGAATAAAGACACTCGTAAGACACTCGTGCAATTATAAATAGTGGGAATTGAACGTAAATTTATCTCAAGTAGCGCTATTTTTTCAAGACTAGTATTTTTTTTTTTGCATAAACATTTGTAAAATGATTATTTTGCACGTATTTTTTATTTAATCATATTTTCACATAAAAAAAATTTTAAATTTTGTGAAAGAAAGTGAGATGAGCATGTGAATCAGCAACCAGGTTAAGCTTTTCTCTGATCACTGTATTCTTCTTCCGTTGTGGTACAAGAGAGTAACCTAATCCTGATCTAAAGTGCAAAGTAATTGGGAATAAACATAAGAAAAATGTCATATTTTTCCCCAAGAAAAAATGAAAAAAGAGAAAGAAACCTTAAACTTGGGATCCCAGGTTGCGCGTGTAAATCAAAGTGCGCAGTGAACCTCTAGTTCATGGAGCGTGAGCACATGCTCTCCTGCAAGATGGTGAGGGGATTCGCAAGACAAAAAGAGAAAGGGCTTCGTCATTTGGTAATAACACGGTCGGAAATACGACCAGCGCAGATGAAGAAAAGCAAAAAAGGAAATGAAGGGGCTGACACAATCAGAGATTCTTGCAAAGCTGAGAGAAAAAGCTTAACAATTGTCGAGAGATAGAGAGACGAGCACCCAGCACAGTCCATTGTCAGAAAACTTGCAGAGAATCCATGTGCTTCAAAACAAAACATAAGCTACCAAAGCTTGCAGATTTTGAAACCCACTTATACCTAGAGCTTCGTTCTTTTTTTAATAATTCAATGAACACTCCCAATAAATTAATTACTATTAGATTTTTGAAAGTTGTTTCTCAAATGATTATATGATTATATTTTCAGTTTAAAAAGATTAAATTTATAAAATAATTTAAATGATTTGAATCTCATACAAATACTTTTAATTCAAAAAAAATACTTAATTTTCTTAAAGCCTCGCTGATGGATAATGCTGTTGCGTAATCTTTGCAGTTAAAAGTGCCGTACATTTATTATTCCCAGTGCAAAGTTCAAACTCAAAGCCCAAACTAAAAGTGCACACATCATACCTTAACTATACAACTTTTTTCTACTAACTTGCTTACAAGAGTTAAACTTAAACTTGGAACCACACAGGTTAACCCCGAGACATGCCAATATAGAGGCACTTAGTATATTTCGAAGTTTGAAAGAAAAAAAAAACATGCCACCTTGCACCCAGTTAAATAATATAGAGCATTACTATAAATTAATTAGCACTGTTATATAGAACCATTAAAAAAAATGTTAGACCCAACTGGCACCCGAGTCATGAATAATTCAAAAGTCATGTTACTTAATAGATACATTGAAAACGAAGTCTTCTAATTAATAATTAATACCATTAGATTAACCCTTCATTTTTATTTTGTCCCATACAATATGACTACTATTACATTAATATTATAAGCATCTTGTCTTGTCATCGCAATTATATTATTTTCTTTTGATATATTAAAAGTACAAAATTTAAATTTATCACCTCTTCTAAATTATTCAAAACTCTTACTACTGATCTACTCTAGTGGTTTATTCTATTACTGATAATGTGGTTATGATCCTTCTAACAAAGTGTACTGTAGCAAACAAGAAATTACGCAACCTTGTCATCTTCTTTGGGTGGGGGCCTCTTAATTAGACTTTAGTTTAGATTTATTAACTGTTACTAGTTAGTGGACACAATTGATAATAAACATTATATAGCAGACAGTACGTTGTGGCTTATTCTTGCTGTTTTCATGCATAAAAACAAAAAGAGAAGCATATGTAATGTACACATCAGTGTGTCGAAGTCTCTTACCAATTTTTTAAAAAAAGAAAAAATATCTACTGGCGATAGGTAAAATAGATACAATGAACTCAAATTTATTTTGCAGCAAATATATATATATATATGTGTGTGTGTGTGTGTGTGTGTGTGTGTGCCAGTTTTGCCATTAGAGTGGACCTGCTACCAGTGGGCTCACACTAGTGGCAGTAGGAGATCCTAATCGGTCTCCGAGTGAAAATGAAAATGGGTACAACCTAGTTGCCAAAAAGATTCGATTCTGGCCCGAACAGCGCCATTCGACACGATCTCTGTGGCTCAAGCGATCGAGAACAACCATGCTCATTGTTGCAGAGAGCCTGTGATGTACGAGAAATTAATGCCAAGATTTTTAAAATTGGGCCACACAGGATGTGATTCAGGCACCGGCTAGCCAACCCTCCATCTATTCGTGCCAATGCTCCTTCGTTGTTTCCCCGGCGCTGAATGTTCTTCCCACAAAACTGGCAAAGTTGACGCCAGGAGTCACCAAATAAGAAGAAATTTTTAGATAAATATGTGCACATTCAAATTAACATTTAATATATATAAAGTTTTATAAGTCATATTATAAATACATATTTTTTTTAAAGATTGTAAATATATATGTTAAATGTTAATTTAAATATCTATATAAATACATGCTTATCAAAAAATTTATCACAGATGATAAGTTCATTTTTAAACATAAAAAGTCACGGAATCATTTTTAAGGTGACGGAGACTGAAAATGTGTGTTTAAAACAATAGAAACTTTTATTGAGAAAGTAGCATTATGGTGTAGTAAGTTAATTAACAGTTACGTATATCAACATTAAAACTATCGGTCTTCAACGCATAACACACATTTCAATATTATTATTCCCATGAGTTTTTGAGTATTATATATGCATGAAGATTGATGATATTCCGAAGCACAATAATGTTAATACACTATAACTCAATAATGTTAATAAATTATTATAAGAATTTTGACTTTTAAAATAGTTATATAGTCAAACCTTTTTTTTTTGACAATATAACAATGCATAACTAAGTGATAATATAAACAAATTTTATATGATAATAGATCAAAATTAAATTCTTTGTATTTATATGAATAGCAGTGATCATGATCAAGCACCGTCCATTAGAAATTCAACCCGAAGATCAAGGACATGAGATATTGAGTAGGTAAATCCACACTAAACTACAATCATAATTTATTAAAAGTGGACGTGGTTAGGGCTATGACAGATTATTTAGGTATTAGGCCGGTTGATCTGCGAGCCAACGACTTGATTACACAAGTCAACAAGAAATAAATCATAGAAGCAATGGCGGTCATGAATACATGCACTTTGTAAACTTAATTGGACTTGCATTAACTTCTTCAGCTGCAATGCCACATTTTCAAGGTAACCAATTAGGATTACGTAAATAGATATGCACGTCTTATCATGCATGTTGGACAGTACTAATGCTGAAGTCTTGGTTTGGTTAAATATACACAGTGTTATTGGGATTATATATATATGATGGATTAGTTTTGAGCTCAAATCAAATGCATGGATGCCGCATTGCCGCATCTCTGAGGGAGTTGGTAACTAAGATTATCATCAACGTGTGGCTTGGTTAATTTAAGACTGAAGAATTAATGAAAGGTTTGGTTCATTGGTCATATCTTGCTGAAGATACCGGAAAATTTGTCTGTATCGGGATATTTATCTCTGCACAGAAACAAACTGCGATTTAATTCAAGGATTCTCAGATTTTGTTGTTGCCTAAGAAGGACGAAACACACACCCAACTGGTCTACCACGAGATTTGTCCCTTATGAATGACATCATATATATATTAAGATTACATGCATGCATGTTCATCTATAAATTAATTAATCACATATTTAATCTTCCTCACTCTTCCTAGTATTCCTGACTAATGAATCACAGCTCACCCTCATGAATCATGGGTCATGACAGAATCTACTAACTAACGTTTTAATCACTATAGATAATAAGAAGATTTCTACATATACAAAAAAAAAGCTCAGCAGGTAGGGTTAAATCCATAAGTAAACAGCTGTATTATATTTGAATTCTATTATTATATTTAAGTTCGTTCTTTTAGTCAATTACTAAAACCAAACTTAGAAAGTGTTCCAAGGTTTTAGGATCTCGTTAGTATGATATTGTCTTTCAGCAAGTGAGCATTATTCTAACTCTAAAGCTAAAATTTTTTATTTGTTGATATTAGCTAAACATTATTAATTTCTAATACACAAATACATGGATATTAGAGTTAATTAAAAATCATTTACACTAGTACAAGAATTGATATAATTATACCATTTAACATATATAAGTCATTATAAAAATTTAATTTTAATCAGCTAACTGCTATATTATATACTATTATCACGTCAATTTTGACACTAAATTTTATAAGATTTAATTGCAACTACTAGTATATGATCAAGTGACGAATATTTTTTATTTAATTACATTAATTTTTAATTATATAAATTGATGGAGAATAATATAATATTAAATTAATATGAAACTTTGTTAGTATATATATAAAAAAAACTATATGAAGTGCAAGGATATAGAAGCGAGCAAGAAAAAAAACAATTTGGCATAATTGATTACGAAAAAAATAGGAGTATAACAACAAAAATCATATCTTGTTTCACTAAGTAAGGTTGGATATATGAATCAAACTATGCCAAGCATTAGGCTCTACTTAAAAAAAAAGGATAGCAAAAAGACAAAACAAATTTAGTGAATTATAAACAGAATTCATGCACATACAATTCAAATGCCAGCACTCTATTCTTATATTTGAATATCTATGGCACAGCTAAATATTAATCAAGGAGTGTAGAACATTGAAGCAATTTCCCCTTTGTCTGATAGCTGGCTGTCAATATTAGTGTATAAAGTGCCCTCAAAATAACAAGTTACTAAGAGAAGTCGTTGCTTTGTTCTTACTTCACTAGCTAGCTACCGTGAGCTATGGAAGCAGAAAAGCACTTGATACAGACACACAGATGATCAGGAACAAAAACAAATTATGGATCACTTTTAATCCTTTCATCATGTGAAACACACCCCTGTGTGGGCCCTCATAATCAATGCTTTATTCCCTCATATCCAACTCCAAAACTTGGAGAGGATATATATATATACAAACAGAATAAGTACATTATTATGCAATATTCAAACTACAGTTTCACCCAATAGAAAAATCGCGGGTTCTGCTCTGCCAATGAACCAGAACCACATGGGTCAATTTTAGAAGCCAATTCAGTAAGAAAAATCACTCGCAAAAGGTAGACACTTTCTTCAACAAATGTATATCCCAATGCACAGGCAAAATCGATTTCAATTTCGTCCAAAAAGCTTTAATCAAATTCTTGGACCGCCCACATTCCTCACCTACCATCTTTATGTCACCATCCAAAATACCTTTGAATAATTATTATGATTCTCATGGTGAAAAGTTCATTCACCTCCAATCAAATTCTCCTCAAGGCTTTTGGTATCTCCAGGTGATAGGAAGCTTTCTCCAGTTTTCCAAAACATAATTATACACAATTGCTATTTTCAACTTGTGTTAAGACTATAATTAAGGTCTTTCATTATGCACATCGATCACAATCTGAGCACACGTTGCCACGAAAACAAAAACTTAGTTGGCACGTTTGTTGGTTTTCACTTACCACACCTAACATTATATATAAAGATTATGTTATGTAACTAGGGAACTGTATTATGTGTTTGAAAGTTGATCAAAATTTGAAAGAGGGAAGTCAACAAAACTACTATAAAAGGTAACAACTAACTTATAATTCTTTATTGAACCCTCCCCACGTTATTAAGGGACGATTTTGATCCTTTTGTTCATCTTGATTTGTACAGGAATGAACATATATAGCCGTGTGTGCCATACGTACGTGCCATCATATGATTACTAGGAGAAGTAGAACTTTCCCGTATGATGTAGTGATATACATATAGGTGAGGCAAGCCAAATCAAGACCCAAAACCCTAGAATGCATGCACTCTTATCTTAAGCTTGCATGCATATATATAAGGTAGTGCCAGTGTTTGGCCTTATGCGGAACAAACATATCTTTACCTGATTTGCGATTCCTCTGGCCTGTTTGATTGGACATAAAGCACTTTGTCATGATGCATTTGGAATGCACCTTGATGGATCCATCTGGGCCGTACACGTGCCACCCACGTGACGCAGCTGCACCCTGCATCAACTACACTACACACTGTAGCCTGCACACAGTACCCTCGTCGATCGAGCAGGGCATCAAAACAACGGCTGCTGAGATAAAACCACTTTGCGAAACCTGAAAGCGGTTTCTACTTTCGATTTTGAACGACGAAGACAACCAAACACGATCGATCACCCCTTGCCTTTGAGTTTGACACTGACGTTGACATTGACGTGCATTTTTTAGAAAATTGAATTTCAGAACGATAAGTTGCTGAATTTGCAAACAAAAAAGGCTACTACCAATAATTAGCTATGATTGCCGTAATATATTTGTGTTGCATATGACATTTATTTTTTGTTTTATCAGATATAGTATTTATTTAATAATTGATATTTTTTGTCAGAATAATTAATAATTTAATAATTATTAAAATATTAATATTTTATTAATTAACTTATTAAAAATTTATTTTTTATTTTAAACCATCATTTTTTATTTAAATATTCACATCTATTTAATATTAAGTAATAAAATAATACGATGTTTAAATAATCATATTTATTTAAAGGGTTATATCAATTCAAACAATCACTCATTAGACAGCATATATATAAACAAATTTAAATATTGTTAAAGATAGACATAGATAGAATTTAGGAAAAAAAAGCATAAATTAGCCATTGTTGTTTTTTCATATATTTAAAAATAAAAGATAAACAGAATATGTTGCTCGAAATGCAATCATTCTGCGACTTTGTGAGCAATTTTCATTGATTTGAAACCATGTGGTACAAAACTACAATCAAATATTTCCATATCTAGATAAATATATTAAGATTTCAGTTTGTCTAGCCATCGTGCAATCCAAAATCAAGAGCTAAAAACGTATAGAAATATATATGACTCAATGGAGAAAACATGAAAGGAAAAGAATATTTCACCTCCCATTCATTTATTTATTTATTAACACAATGTGAAAGTAAGTGAATGGTAAAGGAGACAATAAGAAGAGAAGGAGAAGGGAAAATAAAATTAAAAAAATTAAGTGAGCCTAAAATACTCCGGATAATATATATATAACCTGTGGAGTAGAACCCACAAACCAGAGTCATGAGCCAAACAGTTTTTTTATCCTGCGAGCCCACACGACTTGGATTTTCCAAATTCATATCTATTTCCCCCTCCCCTCTTCCCTTTCTCCCTCTCTTCTAGAAAGTGGTATTTCCGATCGAACCCATGTTATATCAAAGCTACGAATTCAACCAAAATTATAACTTAATTGTCTATCATTAATTAAGCCATGTTTTTTAATAACTAGTACAAAATAAAATGACAACAAATTAAGATTTGGAGCTAATAAAGTGCTCATTACTTATCTCGCGAGGTTTACGTATTTCCATATCTATATATAAAGAGATATTTGTATATTATCAAGAATACTATTGATTTGTTCACCCAAAAAAAATAAAAAATATTGATTTGCTATGTGAACTTGCTTCAACTAATTAGATAGATGAGATTAACAAATACATAAAAGTTTAAAATTGAAATGGTAGTAATGATCAAAATTGTTGAGTTAATTTGTATTTGATACATTAATTCACGCGAAAAGATTATGATTGATATATAGTTTGATTTAAAGTACCGTCAAATAGTAGAAGAATCACAAAGCACGTGAATCTTTTTAAAAAGGAAAATTTTATAGGTACAGATTTATTTAGAATTTTCAGTATCATTTACGAGGCATTTTGCATTTAGCTACCTAAGTAGACCCTTGTAAAATATTAATATACTTTATACATAGCTAAATTTAATAAATATAATTTGTATAGACTTAGTTATAAACAATACATTATTAGCAGTTTTAAATTATGATATCTCTATAAAACCATGTCTATATAATTATTACCAAAAAGTTTTTGAATTGATCAACAAATTAAACATTTTGGGGATTGCAAATTTGAACACAACTTGAACTCTTTCCAGAGTTTCAGGGATTTTAATTAGATGTTGCATGATCCGAGGTGATAACGATTGTTTTTAGTGCAAAACCCATATATTAAACTCTGAGTCAAGGAAAAGAAGATCCAAACTAATAGGAAAAGGAAAAATATATAAGCCCTAGCTATAGCAAGGATGCCCTTGCTCGTGTCCCTTTATAAAGTGTAAGAACCGGCTCGCCGCATTAAATTAACTTTAAGGTCACCAGCAATCAAATTAATTTTGCAAGTATATAAAATATTTTCAAAGAAAGTAAATATTTTTATAATTGTATTTTAAAGGGGACATACTAACCATGACACTCATTTAAAAAAAGAATGAACAACTTGTAGGTTTTATATTAAATTCTATTAAAAACACGTAGGCTATATGATTTGAAAAAACAACATATAAGCACTTCTCCAACCTAAAAAATCATTTACACTTAGCCAAAAATTCTATCACCTATGATGAGTTAAGGAACCTTAAAGTAAGATTTGCGCAGTCGATTCGAACTACGTCGAAAAGTAATATGTTAAAAATTAATGGAAATTGTGGTAAGGTTATGTTTTAAATTCATTTTGGTTAAAACATATATAAGTATTTAATTGTGCTTCTTAATTCTGAACTCTAAGGGCTCTGTGCTTGTGTCCATTTCCCGCTTCTAGATCTTAAGAGCAAGTACTAGTTAGTATTGTTTGGGATTCTTCTCTGGGTGAAGTTTCAAAAGAAAATGAGTAAAACGGATATGGTTCAGTAATTACTAATTATTAATCTCTCATCATGATTACGATGATAATAATTGTTGCTTTGAACCTAAACAAAATTCCAAACTGCGTAGGGGCAAAATAAAGAGAGGCCTAGATCGAGGAAGCATTTTGCGATACCCATATCCATTCCTTCATCTTGCATGTTTATTTTTTGGGTCCCATAATGAAGTTGACATAGCAAATATCTTTCTTTTTTTTTTCTCCTTTTACATCTCTAGTTGTGGTTCCATCCAGCTGCAAATTATTCATTTTAGTGAAAAGGCAAGATGTGATTGCATAGGTTTTAACTGGTACATAATCTTTTCTGTGGGCTTTAATTAAAACCAGTCCTCACGCAGCAAGAGAACCACTTGAACAAAGCTCTAGCTAGCTGGAATGTTTGTGTCTGTGCTTTGCTAATAAATGAGGTATAGCTAGCTGTTGTCAATAGCGTCTTGCTGGGTTAGTTTAGTTTAATTTAAGACTCAAAACTCAAATCAAATTTATTTTCACCGATCTCGAAAGTCTACAATCAAAAATAAATTAAGAAAACTTATGTAACCGTATAAACAAAACCTCTGTTTTTGGTTTAATTATGTGATTCCAATTCATGGTTTATTACGAGTTTACAGTGTCTACATATTTGAATTAACATACAATAATGCACATAACAAGATCATAAAATATTAGTAGTTAAAATTTGGGCCAACGTGGGTTAACTCAAATGATTAAAAAAATCCTGATAAAATTTTACATAATTGAGTTGCCTTATTTCAATATTTAAAAATCCTTAAAAGTAATTCTTTAAATAGATCTTTGTCTGCATTCTGAAATTCCAAACATGAGCGCTATAACCTGTAATCTTAAAATAATATATCCTTACTATAATCTTATGTACCACAAAAGGACATAACTTTGGAGTTTCTTCAACATTTTCCAGCAATCCAAAAAGAAAAAAAATAAAAAATAAAAAACGATATATAGTCAAACAATTAAAAAGGAAAACAAGTATAATGGGCCAACAATAGATCAAACAAATAAATCAAAGCTAAAGCTGTAGTGAAGGTTAATTAGGAGTAGAAGGGGGAAAAAAAAAACTGTCATCTATATTATATTCTATATATAAAGGGGATCTCATTTTTTGGTATCTAATATTCTATTTTTAAAAAAAGTCATTAATAATTGATTAGCATAAATTAAAAAAAAGATAAAATTATAAATATAAATAATTTTGTATAACTACATTTTACAATTACAATTACTTAATTTCAAATACTGATAATTATCCTTTTTTATATATACTATTATAATTGATATTAAATATATTTTATTTTTTACAAAATTATTTTTATTTAACTAATTTTAATTAAAATAAAATATAATTAATTAATTTATAAGATAATTATATAAGTAAAAGTTAGAAAAATGTGGATTAAGAGGCACAACAATAATGTCTATCAAGATGTTAGTATATTTACAGTGTACATAATCTTATATATATATATAGTTTTGTTCACGGTATTTTTTATTTAAACCCTCAAAATTAGGGTTGACAACTTGATCCATTAATTTATGATCTATTCAATTCAATTTATCTAATTATAATAATAAATTTAATAGATTAGATGAATTGGATTAATTAATTTTAGTTAATAAACTAATCAAAATATTTATTAAATATTAAATGAATATTCATAGGATTTAAAAAAACAGAATGTATTTGAATAAAACGAATGGATATCCATCCATTAAAATTGATCTTAGAAAGACTGAATGAATTTTTAATATATCTTAAATGGATAATTAATTTATTTTTTATTCTTCTATTAATAATCTAATTCAAAAATTTATTTTTTGTGCCCATACTCAAAATCGTGAAATAAACTGTAACAAATTTATAAACCAAACCAGTATTGAAAAATCAAACTGAGCCCGTAATTTAGTTTTGTTCAATGGAGTTGATTTGGTTTCACAAATACTTCCGAGTAAGATACGTTGAGAACATTTTTGGTTATAAAGTTAAACACGGCATAGTCTGCCATCAACTATTCTTATTTAAAAAAAAAAAAAAAACACATAGCGTAGGTGCCTTTGCTTTTGGATGACCTGTGTCAGTGAAAAAATGTGCGAGAGATCTAAGCTACGTCCTAAATATCTATACATGCATATATAATCTATAACTCTAAAGTTCGTTAAATATATATTTATGTAAACTGCTGCATTAAATATAATTAGTAGGAAAGGATTTGGATAATTTGTAAAAAAAAAATTATAAGTTTAAACTTCCTATGCCATCAGTTATTTAAAAAGAAAAAAAATTATAATTAGTGTGTGTATTTAAATTAATTTATTTTATAATTAAAATAATTTATAATTAAAATTTTACTCAAAAAGAATTTAAAAAAATTTAAAAATAAACTATTTCCAAAGTAATGTTCATTACCTGCAGTCCAGAAGACTCTACTCAACCCAATGTTGAAAAACAATAATCAATATACACAGTTTGCTTTGAGTTGGGTCACGAAGCATCTAATGATCCATTTGAGATTCACCTTCGATCCTTGATGAGTCATGAAGCGAACACGTCACTTCCAGCCAAATTTGTTTGTTGGTCTGAAGTGTGGCCCATATCTGAATCACACTACTTCCCCTAGTTTGCGAGGTTCAGCACACAACTAAGGTCCTGTTGGAAGGGGCTAGTGTTGCGTTTGTTCTCACTAGTTGTACTTGCATTACAGCTAATGAGCCTGTAACACTCAGCCCAGTTCTAATTTGGGGCCTACATAAGCCCATGAAGCAAGATGAAGCACTCTATCTGAAATAAGCTACGTGGGGGTATGGTCAGGCTTGTGGATGAATTCGCAAAGGCATAAAGCTTTGAGAAATCACACGAGTAGTGGTGGGCTTGTTCTTTCCTTCCCTGTTGATTATTATTATAGGATTTAGATTTTCTTTTATAATAAAATTATTTTTATATAGAGTAATAAATGAATATTATATTATACTTGAATACATTATGATATAAAATTTATTTTTTATATTTTAATTTTTTTTAATTTTTTTTATAAAATATTTTTTTATTATTTTACTAATAAAATAGAATCCTGATTTATTATTATATTGTAGAGTAAATTATAATTTATCTATATTTATAAAATAGAAAAGTATGGTTAGGAACGGTAGAGTAAGTGACACCAAATCATTTTTAACGATTGCTTAATCCGTGAAACAAATCCTCATGTTTTTCACTCTATTTTATATTGAGAACAATTAATAATCAAGATATTACAGAAAAAACTTTTAACTAAAAAATCAAATTTTATGTGAAAATTAATTAAAACTAAACATGTAAATGGTAAAAAAATGGAGTGGATAATCAGACGAAAAATATATTTTAATTAAAAATTGCTAAACTATGGTTTTGCAGTTAATATTACCCAACGATCCAAGTATTATTGAACGCACGGTCGCAATGGAGGATGATAATTATACATGGTTAAAATCGAGTTCGAGCATTGATAATATTTGATATACGCCCACCTAATCACCTTTTGTGTAATTGCAGGTACTCTTTTCTGTTTTGGTTTTACAAACTCATTTTTAGGTTAAATCGACGATATTTTGTAAGATGCATTTAATTGCGAATGTGTTAACCAATGAAAGACGGCGTTGAATTGATTAGTTTTTTTTTAATATTATATTTAAAGTTGACAAAGATTCATTAGTTTTGAAGTTGAATTAATAGTTTAGTCTTCAATTTGATTTTGAAAAAATCATGGCTTACTATAATATTTGTAATTTGTAATAGGAACTTGCTTTTCAATATAAAAGACAACGAATGCCAATTTTACTATCGTGTGTGGCTGCGTTCGAGTTTCTTTTTTTGTCCCCTCCCCCTTCTGGTTCTCACCATTTAAAGCTGATTGCCCCAAGGTACGAACTTTGTCATGTTTCGAGCTCTGCCCTGACACCTTGTTCCCAAGAAAAAAGAACAACTAGCAAGTCAAAACGGGACAAAAAAAAATTATTTAAGAATGGCACCGTCATGAATAATTATAATACGATTTGTGTATTTTACTATTGTAAAGGTCTTGTTAATTTAAAAAGTGTATTGAAGTGGGGTGGGTGTCGTAAGTGCTAACTTCATCCGTATAAGTAAGGTTGCTTCTGGGAAGGAAAAGCTAACAGAAGAAATAAGGATGGTGAAACTTTAGACTTTACAGCCATATCATTCATTATGTTCTATGAATGGACTCGAGAGGCTTGAATTTGAACACCAAATCAATATGTTATCAGCAATGAATTATATATATATATATATATATATATAATTCATTGCTGATAACATATTGATTTGGTGTTCAAATTTTCTTTCACTGACTATTTCAACGTGGAAGAATATACATGAGATTAATTTCAAACACGTTTACAACTTGTTTGACCTTCTACGTTGTAGCTAACACAAGTTGCCAAGGTCGCGTATAGTAATTCACTGTCCAAAGCACAATTATTGGGCCCACCTTCACCCATAAACAATGAGATTGATGCATTAATTGCTTGATGGGTTTGGGAATGATATCATACAAGTCCAATCGGGTAAAATTAACCTAGTAGAAGAATAGAGACGTAATGTCACGTGTAGCGTACAATACTGATTCCTTATATACATATGCATGTACACATTTATATCTACATAATCCAATTAATTAATTTAGAGTGTAAAAAATTTTATATTATTATTTAATTATATATTATTATATAATTAAAAAAATTTAATTAAGATAATAACTACTCTTTTTGATTCAAAATAAATGTTCTTTTAGTTATATTAAGTGTCTTTTTTAAATATCAAAGTAACATAAATTGTTTATTTTCCAACTTTACTTGAAGTAGTGATGTGTAGTAATTAAGAAAAAAAGTAAGAGATAATAAGATAATATAAAATAATTAATTGTTATAAATTGAATAAGGATAGTTTAGTAAAAAATTTTCATAATTACAGTTTGGCTTCTCTTTTTAATCTTTATGCTTTTCACTAAAAGAACACTTATTTTGAATAGAAAAGAATACCTAAAAAGTCAAAATTATAATAATAATGATAGTATAAAAAAAACTTTATATTGATAATTAATTAAAATTAAAATTATATCTGTATGAATATATGTTGGAGTTATTTTTATAAAAATGAATAGTTACCCAAAATGAAATTAAAAAGTTTAGAACGGTCAAGTGATTATTGAAATGAACTCAAAGGCCATTGATACACGTTTAATGTGTATTAAAATAACCATTTTTATTTATGGCGTTTTCAGACCCAAACGGCAGCAGTTTCAAGTGGTGCAAAATTGCATGTTTGAACTTAATGGCCAACGGCAAACGACGCCGGGGTTCGACCATGCCGGGGTTCAAACGGCACCGGTTTGTTTGAATTTAAAATGAAGAGTTTATTTTAGAAGATAAGGTGATGAGTATTAACTATTAATAAAAAAATTAACGATTGATATCATGATAAAATATAGAGTAAAATATAATTTTAATCTCTCAAAGATATATTATTTATCAATTTCGTCCTTTAGAGATTAATTTTATCGATTTAGTTCCTCAAATTTTAAATTCACAATAATTTAATTTTTTTGAATGACTAAAATGATAAAATTAAAAGGAACACAATGATAAAATTTGCGAGTGACTTGAAATTTGAGGGACTAAATCGATAAAATTAATCTCTAAATGATGAAATTAATAAATGATATATCTTTCAGGAACTAAAAATAGGTTTTACTTTAAAATATATACACATGTATGATAAATTATAAAGTTATTAAAATCTTATTTATTAATTTTTTTCATAAATGATTAATACTTCTCACTTTATTCTCTAAAGTGAACTCCTTACTTTAAAAGAATCAAATACACAACTAAAAAGTCTTTCCAACAAATACTTCTTTTAGGTTCAAATTTTAGTCTTCTCCTATCATCATACACAACACTTGTTGGTTCATAATATTTCTCTAATATACATATTTTAACTTTAAAAATTAAAAATATGATTAATATTACCAAGTAATTGTTTAGAATTTTGAAATTCCTTTATTATTTAGCATAAATAAATAAATCAACAATGTGAAGTAACTCAGAAAGGGGAAAAACGAAACAGATGTCAAGATACTGAAGTACAATATTCTTGAGCAAGTTGATCAGTTTGATGCGCAGCGTGCCTTCAGGATTTGCAGTTCTAAGATACCAAGATAAAAATGTAGTACAATAATTGAAGAACAATTGGTTGGCTATGAAGCCATCAAGATTCGATTTTGCCAGTCATGTCACTAGAAAACGTCAAACGCAGCTTCTCTCACCCCTTCTTTTCTAGGTGCTTTTATTCTGTATGGTTCAATAAATTATTATTACTTCGACAAAGTGTGGTTGTTATTGACGTCTGAAAACGAAGATTCTGATTTCAGAAGCATTCGGGAATCCTTCCCAAAATCGCACTGGAGACAAAGTGTGGTTCTTATTTTCAACGGAGCTAGCGGACCGTCGGCTACAAGAATCTGTGAAAGATGGCATGAGCTTCATCGTCTAATCTAAAGAAACCCTTTATATTATCATTTTTCATTCAAAATTTTTTAATACCTTTATATGATATTGACTATATATGTGTATATTAGACTCGTTTATGCTAAAACTTTTCAATAAATATTTATCTATTTTTATAAAAAAAAGTTTCCACCATTAATCTTATATTTTAGAAAGTTGTCATATTTTTAGTTTTTTTTTTACATAAGAAAAAGCATTATAATTAAGAGAAAGTGAATTGAGTTATTTTCCATTTTCACCCTTCAACTTAAATCCATGTATAATGTTAAGAACAAATAATATGTTGATGAGCATCGAATTATATATATATATATATATATATATATATAGCATCAGTTTATTCGTAGCATTTTATTTGAGTTACATAAACATATTTGTAATGTTTTAAACTTTTCCTTGAATTTTTTTCATATTTTCTTTTCAATATATAATTAATGTTAAATTCTCACACATTCTTATTTTACATATTCTTTTCTTTTCTTTATGGCTTCATCAATTTATAAGTCTTACTATTTTTCATTTGTTTTCTTTTTTTTCTCTTTATTAATATTGAGTATTATGTCAATCCTCATATATGAAAATGAAAGAGTTGTTATATGAAAATGAAATACGTGACTAATTTTGGAGACTCTGCACAACATGCCAGTCTATAAATAATTAAAATTATACGACAAAATCAAAGTAAGTTGCGCGTCTACTTCGTCATCTGGTTAGATGGCGATTTATTAGATTTGACTGCATAAATGTTTATATTAATTCAGGCTTTTATAAGTCATGTACGCTAATCATAATGATCTTTTTTTAACAACTGATTGATACTTCATCTTCCTTATATTCAAATGCTAAGATCCTCCTTTTTTTTTATTCAAACGGTAAAAGTCCAAGCCATCATAATTTATTTAATTGTTACTGGCTAATTGACTTTAACAAGATATACAAACATCGCTAGCGAGGGTCTCCAGCACTCAAAGAGAAACTTCGCAATACTTATCTATTACATGACGTATAATATATAAAAATAGTAATTTTATTTTATATTTATTTCATCCAACGAAGCATTCCTCTATTTATTTATAAAAAAAATTATAAAATAGTGATTCAATTTCATGTTCTGTTCCATGAAATCAGGAATGAATTATAGAATCTATTTTCTCCTAAAGAGGTGGGATTGAGATTTCATGTTTCATGAAACGGAGTTAAAATTATTTATTCTTAATATACCCTTAAAAATTTTATATAATTACATCTATTGTCCTCTTTTTTTTGTAACAAAATATTATCCTTTTTGATATTTTTTAATTTATGATGTAATTTTTTTATGGTCAAATTTTATGTATTTAATTATTTATTAACCTTGATAGGATTTTAGTTTATTATTATAATTTTTAGTTAGATTTTCTGTCATTGATTTAAGAACTTATTTATATATAAAAATAAATATAAAGTATTTACTTGATATGAAAATATTATTTTTTTTGAAAGATAACAATATTTATTCTAATTAAATTATAAAAAAATTAAAATTAAATATTATTGTTAATGTTTAAAATATTTTTTTCTTATAAAGAGTATTTATGTCATTTATATCAACTTTGATTTCATTTTTATAATAATCCCATATAGCAAATAGTAGATGACTTAAAAAAATATTATATTCTAAAAGCTATCAAACTGTGAAATATAAATTATTATTCTATTTTATTTTATTTTTATTCCATTTTGATTTTATAAAATCATCATTTCGTATATCAAAAGTTATGTTAGATTTTGGGTTGAGAACATAGTTATATACACCGGACTAACTGGTGTGACTAAAAAATTAGTGAATCGGCCATTGAGCTAGTTTGATTAAGATTTTAAACTGTTTTTTGTATCAACTCGATCAAATCCATCAGTCTTGACCCTCTCTAGCTAATTGACCTACCTACTTTGACTGTTCTAACTCGATTGATCTGGTTATTGTATATGTTTTATTAAAAAATATATTTATATATTTTAATATTTTTTCTTCATTTTATATAAATAAAATAAATAAAGAATAAGTGAACATGAATAGGATTATTAAATTTATGTTATTATTTAAAACATGTAAAAAATAATTTAATTTATGTTATTTGTTGGTTAAAAATATTTTTGTGCTATTCTATTATATTAGATTGTAATATTTAATTATATACTTTTTAAATATTACATCTGAATTATGTTCTATTAAAAATATATTATATTTTTTATACAGTATGTTTCTTTAAATATTTTTTTCTTTATCTAGATTTTTCTAATTCAACTATTTTAATATAGTCAGATCACTGACTTGATCACTCGGTCTTCTGACTGAGTCAACCTCCGAACTGAGTTATATAATTATAGTTGAGAATGAAAAAGATTTTTTTTTATTTCTTAATTTCTCAAAACCATAATTAAAATTGTAATTATAATTCTAAAAATTATAGTTTGTTAAATATGACATTTAAAAGTAAAGAGAACTCAATTTCAATTCTAAAATTAAATTCCAATTTCTCAATAGTCTCATAATTAAACTACAATTTAATTTATGTGCCATTTCCAGTTTTAAAGTCAACAAATCAAGGGAAGAGATCGTGATGTTACATAAAAACGAAAGCATCTCTTAGGAAATAAAGTGCATGCATCAACCTCTTTAAAACACAATTATTGACTATAATAATAACAAATTTAAATAAATTATTCTATTAAAATTAATTAATAAATCATATCAATTTTGTAATTATGTATATACTTCTCACTTATATTTCAATTATATATTTATTAATCATCTCAGTTAATTACTTACGTGAACTTGGAAATAAAAACTTTTCAATTACTTGTATGTACAAACCAACAAAAATTACTTTTAATCACTTCTTCCTTCAATTAACCACTAACAATAAAAAAAAATATAATATATAATGCACTGTTTTACTTTTTGCCTTCTGACTGTTAATTATAACAAAAACTTTTTTTTTACTTTACATACATTAACGGGATTGACCGTCAGGCCAGAGTCTACAGTACTTGTATCAATTAATTGGTTTTATATTTAACTTTGGGCAGATCAGTTTTAAATTTTGTTTCTTTATAAAGAATGAGATAAAAAATAACAGCGGGAAACGATTCTAATCATTATCCTATATGCTAACTTGCCGTGTTTTTTTTTTTAAATTAAAACCTTATTTTAATCTTTACCATTTACTTGAAGTTTTAATTGAATCTTAAAATTTTAATTTATACTAATTTTGTTACTGACGTTATGAAATTATATTAATTTAATTATGTTTATTAATTATATTCATTTTACTAATATTATATTAAGTTCATTTTATTAATTAATTTTACTATAAAAATAAACATAAAGAGATTACATAATTTTATAAAATAAACTTAAAATAAGATACTGTTTGTAAAAATAATTATATTGGTATAATTTGTAACGTTTGAGATGAAATTAATATAAATTAAATATTTTAGATTAAATCAAAACTTCAATTAAACTTTAAAAATTAAAATAAGATTTTAACATTTTTTTTCCTTCTTAGCTTGCCATGTTTTTGTTTTACACTTTTTATATTTTTTACAACGTGATATTAATGAAATTAATATTTATTACAAAAGAGAAATTATGAAATTAATAATTATTAAAAAAATATTTATTTGCTTATGAGATTAATAATGACTAAAATAGACGTAGTTATTTAAATTGATTAAAAATAAATAAAAGAATATTTTTATCAAAATAAAATAATATAAGATGCTAACCTACATATAAATAAGAGAAAGTTAGTGTTTCCACACAAACATATTATATATATATATATATATATATATATATATATAGACACACACACACACATACTTCGGAAACTTATTAAGTAAGATGAGTAATTTATTAAATTTTAATTATTAAATTTTGTATAAATAATTAAGATTAAAATATAAAATTATATGACTGTTTTAAGTGATCATATGATTTTTAAGTAACGTTTAATCTTAACGATTCATATATGATTTAATAATTAATATTTATTTATTTTATATCTCATAATAAAAAATACTCTCACTTAATACATCTTTATATACTTTGCACTTATTTAATTATATATTTATTAATCATCTCAGTTAATTACCTACGTGAATTTGGAAACATAAACTTTTCAATTGATTATATGTACAAATTGATGAATAAAAAATGACCTTAAATTAGTTCATACTTCATTAATCACTAACAATATTAAATAAATAAATAAATAAGAAAATCCAATATATAATGCACTATTTTTTTGCCTTCTGCCTATTAATTATGATAACTAACTTTCAGTTCTAATACATTGAAAATTAATTCCCTAGTTTATAAAGATTTAGTCAAACTTAGCAGCTTGTTAAATTCTTCGTTGCTGCCAGAGTTTTCATTATTTGGGCTGCAGCGAAGACTCTTTAATGGTCACCGTTAGTCCTTTCTTCAAAGGCTTGGTTTTGTGATTGGTTTAATTTATTTTATATTTAAAATAATTTATAATTAAATTTTTATTTAAAAAATTTTTAAAAAATAAAAATAATTTTTTTTAAAATAATAAATTATCAAAGATGTACTAAATAAGATTACATTTTATAAAAAAAAAAGGTCCACAACCAGAATATATTTTCATTATATTAAAAATAAAAAAAGTAAAAAAAAATAATTAATATTAAAAATTTAATTCGAAAACTTTAATATTATTTAAATACAATAAAATATGATCACTTTTAAAATATAATAAATGAATGGTTCTTTGAATTATTATTAAATTTCACTTGTTAAGACTAATTTTGCAATATTGTTTGAAGAATATTTTTAAAAATATTATTGAATCTCAGTTTAAATTTATTTATTATCACGAAATTATTTTTGAGTTGCCTTCATTATAGTTGATCCATAATAAAAAATAAATTTTAACAATTTTAATCAAATAACTATAGTTATTATGAGAATTAGTTTTAATAATTTTAAAATCTAAAACAAACACTTAAAAAACAGAAAAGAAAACATGTGCCGTAAAAGGAGGAAAAAAACAGAAGATGTAATCATGTTGTTCTAGAAGGGTTTCTAATACATTTCAATATTTCGCACAACAATCCAAAATTTGACTATTGAGAGACGAGTATTATTTTATTTTTTTTATATTAATGTTTAAACTTATTCAATAAATATTTATTGATTATGAGTTTTATTTTTTTAAATTTTAAATATTTATTGTAAAAAATAACATTCAATAAATATTTCACAAATTATATTTGACATTGATGTTCTTCTCGAGACGTATGTAATATTTTTCTTTTTTTTTTAATAAAATCGGGCAGAACCTTTTGTCCATGTATACCTTGCAGCTACCAGCCTACTACTATTGCCCAACCATCACGGTTGACCTGAGCCCGACAATTTTTACTTTTTAACCTGTGGAAAACGAAATTATTTTATTCAAAATAACACGTACACTTGTTGACTTTGCATTCAGTTTTTTTTTTTTTTTTCATTTCCTCTAGTCTTTTGAATTGTCACATATCAAAATATTTCCTCTCTTATTTGATCTTGATAGAAGAACTTGTAAACATATAATTTCTTTATTAGCTTTGATGCAAATATTAACTGAAAAGCTCATATCTGTAAATATTAGTTAAGTTCAAGTTTTAATGCTATTCTTTTACTCTTTTTCTTATGAATTACATAAAAAATAGGTATTGTTTCTGTTTTTGTTTGTAAATCAATGTTTATCATTTTTATAACTATTTTGTATATAGAATTTTTTAATTGTACGATAACGATATTCTTAGAATATCGTTCACGTTAATAGAAATTAAGATTTTTTGTTGAACAATCTTTTTATTTGTAATAATGGCAAGACAGTTAGTTTGTAGGGGATCATAAACATAATATAGCCAACGGCCATGGAGTTGCTCAGTTTCGTAAATCAGTTTCTTCTAATGTTTTATAGTTTAAGGAGGCATAGAGTTGGTAAGGGATGTACATTTTGGTGAGATTGGTATTTCACGGGAAAAAAACAATTCAAGCAATAATGCATAAATCTATATTTTATCAATGAAAAAGAAAGAATAAAACATATAATTTTTTCTTTTAGAAAAAGTAGCAGTAATATGTTATATTGAGACTTTAGTATTATTAGTCTTGTTTGATTAGGATTATGTTATGCCATAATGAACATTTATTTGCCTCTTATGTTTGTAATTAAGCCCATAAATAAATCATACATTTCATAACCATTTTTTATGACATCCATTATGCATGACAAAATTGTGTGAGTTTTTGACTGCATGAACGAGGAAGAAATTAAGTACTTAAATTTGAGATTTGACAGACGTGAAATTCAAAATACTACAATTTGGTTTTCCATGTTTATAAAACACACACCAACGAAATCGCTCCATTTTCCTTGGAAGCTTCCCAAACTTGGCGGCATTTTGGGCCACGTGGCACACCGCCTACGACCAAACTTATGACCGTAGCCAGTTAGTGCGCAGTGGTCGAGTCTTGAATCTTGATTCCCACAGCACCTTCCCATTCATACACACACGCTTCTTTTATTTTCGTCCCCCATATAAAACCATCTCCTCTCCTCACTCACTCTTCTTCTTACCTTAATTTCCTTCGTCAATTACACCACGCAATGAAAAACCCCATCAGTATCCACTGCTTCCCTCCCCTCTGCTTCCTCTTCCTCCTCCTCTCGCCGGAAATCCTCCTTGCCGCCGCACAAGCCGGAACCAATGGCTTGTCCGACCCGAATTACAGCCGTTTCAACCCGTCCATGGCCATCATCATCGTCATATTGATTGCGGCTCTTTTCCTCATGGGCTTCTTCTCCATCTACATCCGCCACTGCGCCGATTCTCCATCGAACAGCGTCCGGGCCCTCACTGGTGCGGCCGGCCGCTCCAGGAGGGCGGCGCGTGGCCTTGACCCGGAGGTGATCAAGACCTTCCCGACCCTGGAGTACTCGGAGGTTAAGATCCACAAGATTGGGAAAGACGCGCTAGAATGCGCCGTGTGCTTGAACGAGTTCGAGGAGACCGAAACGCTGCGTTTGATCCCCAAGTGCGACCACGTCTTCCATCCGGAGTGCATCGACGAGTGGTTGGCCTCCCACACCACCTGCCCCGTTTGCCGAGCCAACCTCGTTCCACAACCCGGCGAGTCCGTGCATGGAGTTTGTCCTGTGCTGAACCCCGAGTCACAAGATATAGAAGCCCAGAACGACGCCGTCGAACCCGCGCCAGAACAGCAAAGTGCTGACGCTGACGGAGTTCCACCCAAGATCGAAGTGCTGCCCTTGAATCGAACGCTGAACCGAAACCGCACGCGAGGGTCTCAGTCGAGCCGGACGCGCAGGTTCCCGCGGTCACACTCGACCGGGCACTCATTGGTCCAACCGGGTGAGGACACGGAACGGTTCACTTTGAGACTGCCCGTGGAAGTGAGGAAACAGATACTGAACCGGGAATTGCATCGGGCCAGAAGCTTAGTTATCTTGCCTAGGGAAGGTAGTTCGAGGCAGGCCTATCGAACCGGTGGCGAGGGGAGTAGCAGAGGGAGGATTTCCAGGCGACTGGACCAGAGTTTTAAATCAGACCGATGGGTTTTCACGATGGCGCCGCCGTTCTTAGTGAGGGAATCGTCGATTAGGTCCCCGAAGGTGGCTAATAACACCGGTGAAGGGACCACCGCGTCCCCCTCAACTGTCCCCATCTTGCCGCCGTCGGCCATCGACTCCGCCGGTGCTCCTCCGGTTTAACCGTGTTTTGGCTTGCATCACCCCACGTCAACATTTCATTTTGTTTATTATTATTTTTTTCCGGTCACGGTTTTGTTTTCACTACAAAATTTGTAAAATGTGTATATTGTAACAAATTTATTTCTAGGAGAACTTCGATATCTAGGTCATCATAGATTGAAAATCTCATAATCGAGCTTAGGCTTTTTAGTTCGGTTAAGATTATAGAAAATAAAAATGGTTAATAAAACAGTCGTGTTCGGAAATCTTAAAATAAATATAAATTTAGATGATGAAAAAAATGGCTGATAAAATTTGCATCACTTAGAGGAGAGTTTTCCATTTTTTTTTCTTTGTTCTTAATATGGAAGAGAAAAATAATTTTTCTTGATTACTCTGCACTCACGCCAAGAACGTTGCATGTGAACTCTTTTCGCCAATGAAAATACATAATTTAATTCTGTGAAGTGAAATTATTGTAATTACCCAAAAAAGGAAAAAGTAAAATTGAACAAAACCCTGAATCTTGTCTTTTGTCAATTTTTTCCCCAAACTTTTTCTCACTCTATACTCTTATTTGGTAAAGAGAGAACGTATCTGTCTTGGCTCTTCCTTTTTCTGTGTTCCCAGATATCTGGGGCGAGGTTGGTGCTCTCATAAAGAAGAGAATCAGCTTCTTTGATCGGTAATGCGATTGGGAAGGGGACAAAACTCCGTAATAGAAATAGAATAGACGTTTGCGGTTGGTGTTTCTATTAAAGGAATTAACTTTAAAAAATAAAGTAAAAAGTATTAATTATTGATAAAAAATTTAAAAAAATAATTTTAATAATTTTATAATTTATTATAAATATATATATATATATATATATATATATATATATTATTATAATCTCAATCAATAATAAGTATAAATTCTTATTTTTATTTAAAAGTAAATCTTTCACTTCAGTAAAACTAAATCCGCAAATGCTTCCTTCGCCAGTTTGCAACATCTGTGTATTTTCACTGTTCACTCCCTACAAGAATCACTTTGCTTTGTGCTCTTAATTGAAAATATGCCAATATGCCACCCAAGCCACTTTCTTTCCCTAGTGGTTTGGTCCTCCGTCTTTCGTTTGAAACGGGGCAGTGCCAATTCAACTTTCCTCCTTTTAGTGCATCATTGCTTGCATAAAACGCTAAAATTTTCTAGCACCATTTGTTGACGATGGTATAAATCAATTCAATTGAAAACCCGTTTTTTTTTTTCGGTTTCAATTTCAACTGAATTTAAAATTCTTAATCAAAACCCTTTCTTGAATTATATTTAACGCTACCTATATAATATGACAAGTCATTATTGGTGATGGCGAGCTTCCTTTTGGGCGTATATTTTATACAGCTAGCGCTTTCGGTTCCATTCAAAGCTTACGGAATAATTTGGCTAAAAACGTTAAACAAACTTTGGTTATAAGTTCTAACTTCTAACTACTATGGTGCCAAGTGAGAGCCACTGCAACTCTGCAAGCGAACTTCAAAGCCTTGCGAGGGAGACCAATTCCAACAGAAGCAGTAGTATATTCATATGTAGATTATAGTGGTTAAGAATTTTTCCAATGTTAATTGAATTAGGTATCCATATCCATTGCATGACTGAGTTGGCGATGGTTACTCCGAACTAATTCGCCTGGTTTCACTATCAACTTGGCAACTCCATTAGTTGTTGGCACAGCTACTGAAGGACTACTTAATCTCAACTATTAGTGACTTGCTTTAAGTGTGTATTTAGATTAGTTTATTTTGTAATCAAAATAATTTATAATCAAAATTTTATTGAAAGAGATTTTGAAAAAAAAATTTTTTTTTCTGAAAAATAATCTACTCGTCAAACATGCAGAACTTGTGATTCTTAGCTCATTGCGTCAATCAATTTACTCCAAACAAAAAGTGAGCCATCACGAGACCTTTTACTTCCAAGTTTCCATTTGCTTTCCGATCTTTTTAGTTCACTGGTAATCTTGTTTAGTGTTTACCATAAATTCCTATCAGGTTTTTCTCATCACATATCATCCCAGTTTAATTGCATTTCATTCAATGAATGCAGCCACCCACCAATTGTACCTGCCTTTGATTTTTTTTTTCCTAGTTAAGTTGCCTTTTATAACTATATCAAATAAATAATATAGATTAGATGCATATACATATGTACCTTTTTTCTTTCACATTCTCTTCATTCTAGAACCTTAGCAACCCAACTACTATAATTTTTCTCTATCCTTTTTTAGGTCGTAACAAGAAGAGTAATATTATTTACATAAATTTTATTCAAGTTATTAAATGGTTATATTGAAATTTAATTAGCCCCATCTAAATTTTACCGGGCCGATTATATTGAGCTTAGCAAAATCGCAAGGGCCCAAGCCCGTCCTTGCAGGCCCATGTAACAAGACATATTTGTGTCATATTATAAATTTCTCATACAGGATACCAGTTCTAGAGTGATTTTTCTTTTCCCTTTGCCCATTGCTCAAACATTTTAGGAATGTTAGATGAACGTTTGCAGGTGTTGTCTGCGACTACTTGCTTTCGCAAAGCTCCTGTGCACTCTATATCAGGTTTTGTCTATGTTTTTCTTGTTAAACTTGTTATTAATTAAGAAGTTGGAGGTGGTACACGGGACCTCTTGTTGTTTATTTCATTACAGTCATTAGTGTCAAGACAAACACTTGAATGTCTAGTGACATGCCACCATGCTAGGTTGTGCAAACTGATAACTTGAAGTGAAGTAATTTCTCTTCTTTTCGCATGTTTCATAAGTTGAGATCAAATTGACAAAAATATTGGGCGTCTTGTTGAAATTTCATATCAAAATTACCAATCAACTGAGGATCTCCTGGTACATCCTCTCTGTCAGTATTAGTGTGGTCATGAGGCCATGGGTCCTGTCTGTCAATATGATCATACCGAGGCACTAACGATCTAATTAACTCCTAGACATTTTCTGCTCACATTTGCATATCCCCACGTTACCAAGATGGCGCCAGAAAAGTAATTCGTCCATTGGGGCATTTTATTCCCCAAGATCCTTTGCGTTTCAAATATTAATTTCACGGCATTATGAGTTTTGGCTCTTCCTCTGTTCGCTCTGTTTGGTAACATTCATGTATCCAGTTTCTGACTTCTGAGGGTTGGCTGCCACGATCATTTTGCTGCATCTTTTTATGGTGGAAATGCCCATTGATATGGCCCCTGCTGGAATTCTGTTGTGCTTATATGCTTTTTGGGGAATCCCTCACATTCAGCCAGTAATATAACAAGTCCAAACATGTTAAGATTATTCCTTAATATCATTCACATCTGTAAGTTAGTCTTTCTATATAGGAAAGTGAATTAGCTTTTATATAGTTGTCCAATTACCTCTTTTGTGCTGATGTCTAAAACTGAGCTCTTTGCCAGATAGAAGGAGGTTAGACTCAGTTGCTCTCCTACGTATACTTGTAAGTGAAAGCTTGATATTAGAGGTCATTTTCCTTCGGCCAAAACTGATTCAGTTTGATTTGGAAGTAAGTATGTTGCTAACCTTTTCCTTGAAAATAAAAAAGAATTTGAGATTATGCCAAACTCTCTTATTCACTGAATACAAATGATTTTGCCCTTACTGTTCCTTTAGGCAGATTTGAATTATCTATCAGTTTTGCTTTTCTTTTCTCCACGGTTTAAGGCGGTAGGGGCTACAGCTGTTCAGAGTTGCCAATTTGATGATACCCCCTCAAGTATGAATATGCATTTTCTTTTTTTTTTTGCCCTCATATTTGTTCAATTACTATTGCGCTCCAAGTTGCTTCTGGGGCATCTACTTCTGCTGCACTCGAACAGAACGTTGTAGAAACATAATGCTCCCCTATTGGCTTGGACTTGATATTTGTTTCTGAAATCTTAGGGAACTAGTTGAACCAAGAGAAGATGGGTTCCTAACAAGTGGTATTAGTGATTGTACAACATCTGTCATGAGCGGCCTGTAATCAGCTTCTGGCTGTATGCACATTGCTGCAATGGCAGCTATCTGTAAACCAAAGTTGCAAATAGATAGCTGATAATCTGAGTCATCAAGTGACGGCGATGATAATAACTATCACTAAACGAAGCGATGTTTGACCTGAATTAGATCCTTCTTTGAGTACTGTCCTCGTAGAGCTGGGTCAACCATTTCCACCACTGTTTCTCTGTTAGTTAACCTTGGAAGAGCCTGATAAATACATGTATTGAGCCTTTAAGTTACAAAAATTGACAGTATAACAAGCTGAACTCGCTGAATACTTGATAGAAAATGGCGGTTGTTACTTGTTATAGCTTCCCCATATTGATATTCTGGTAGAAACTGGAAACATGCACTTACATAGCATCTTGCTTTTCTTCTTTAAATTTAGACAAAATCGTTTTAAAAGGGAATTGCTGTTTACTAACCCAAGAGACAAGAACGTGTTCTCCAGGGGCCCTTTTAATATCAACTGGTACACGTCCTGTTAGCAGCTCGAGGAGAACCACACCATAACTGTATACATCTGACTTTGTAGTAAGCTTGCCTGTGGAGGCATACCTGCATTATGCCGAAATTGATGGCACAAATTAAATCTATATTCTATGCTATAAATTATGAAGCAAATGAAAAAAAAAAAAGAAAAGAAAAATCTTGAGTGGCCTTCAATATGAAATTTGTAGCCGTTATAAAAAAAAACCCTGATATTTAAAAAGTTTACAGCCTGCTTGATAGGGACTTGACTGTATCCATGTGCATGGTTCTTTATTTAACACTGCAATTTATGTACTGGGGAGTGGGGGAAGATAAAGCAAGGTGCTTCAGATGAAATGGGGTACTCAGTGCTCACTCTGGTGCCAGATATCCAGTGGTCCCCAACACGCGGGTGGAAACCTGACCGTTGATCTTCTCTGATCCCGTCTTAGCCAATCCAAAATCCGACACCTTGGCACGAAAATTTTGATCCAGAAGAACATTGTTGCACTTGAAGTCACGGTGGATCACTGGTGACACAGCGTGTTCATGCAGGAACTCCAGAGCCCTGGCACAATCAAGGGCTATCCTCTTCCGGGTCGGCCAATCCAACGGTTGAGTTTGGTTGCTGGGAGGGTGGAGATGGTGGTGGAGCGTGCCATTGGGCATGTATTCAAATATCAAGAGCCTGTGGTGTTGGTCTGCACAATAGCCAAGTAACTCCACCAAATAGGGAGAGTGCAAGCGGCTTAGGAGATCCACCTGCAACAAATACGAAGGTAAAAAAGAAAGGAATAATAAAAAAAAAAAGAAGAAAGGAATAACATGTCATTTAGTCTTCACACCCATGTGCTAGTTTTGAATAAAGCTCATAATGTGAGTTGGCAAATGGGATGGACTGCTACAAAGATGAGGGGTTTGCATCTCAAATTTCATGGTCCCAATTTTGATTGCGAAATGCCAGAGTTTTGTTTTAAAAAAAAAAGACTATAAAAAAGTTTTTACACTCGGAGATTTTAAAAATAAAAATTTCGTAAATAGAAAATGACAATCAAATTAAATGTGGGATACTTGGTTTTCTCTTTATAATTCAGAGGTGATACCATGAAACTAGTAGTATAAGAGCAATAGTATCAAGGTTGTCATTTGATAATACGTTGTAAGAATTCTTTTCTCGCCATAAAAAAAATCTGATCCTTCCCACTTTCTTCTCGTTCTCAATTTTCTTGAGCAACCAACAGGAGTTTCAGCTTAATGAAAAGACAGAAACAAAGTCTCTGAACAAACTGGATTAAATATACAAGGAAAGGGAGACACAGAGAGAGCAAGTAACAACAAAGAGTCATTAAAGTATGGCCTACCAAAAAAAAAAAGAGATATTAAATCATTAAAAGAAGCTCGCTCACTCACCTCCATTCTGAAGGCTCGCTCCCCTTGCTTACCTTCCCTGCGCATCAACTTAATTGCTGCCAAAGTGCCATCACTTAGAACTCCTCTATACATCAAACCAAAGCTTCCATTTCCAATCACATTTGCTTGGCTGAATCCGCCTGTGGCCAATTCTATCTCCTTATATGTGAACACTTGGACTCCTCGAAATTTAGATGCCGGTGTCCTGCTTAGATTTCCTCCTTGAAGACACCCTCCCTTCACATCTGCAATTAATGTTTGCAAGCATACCCTTACTGGGATTAGCTTTGAAATCTTAAACTCTCAGCCCTAACTTCTAAGAAGACTGATACATCATCCATAAGGAATTAAGAAATTTTTTTGATTAATATTGAAAACAATGAATATATATATATATATGCAAACTCATGGGTTTCTAGTTAGGAATCAACTGGTTATGCATAATAGTGACACATTCATGTGATGACCTGCAATTAAGAAACTGTTGCATATATATATATATCAGTTCGAAAATTAAGAAACTGTTTGCAATTAAATGTTAACATATGCTGCAAGTTACCTGGGCTAGAATTGAAGTTCAACATTGTTGAAGCGATGAACCTGCTACTTGTGTCATGAAGTGCTACTCCACCGTTATCTTTGCCAGTTCCATTCTTTCTGGAGGGTTTTGGGCGACGGAGCATGAATACGACCAGAAAAATGGCAAATAGAACCGTAACTGAGGTGACCGCTGTGATGGTTATCAGAATGGCTTTGGAGGGGAAATGGCCATGGTGGCGGCTATGGTCTTCTGAAGGTAAGTGGTGCTGTTTGTAAGAATGGTTCTCTGTAGCAGCAGTGGGTGGCCCTGCAGGTACAGTAGTATTAACTTCCATGAGTGACCACAGAGCAAACCAAGAAGGAAGAAATTTAATGGCTTTTCTGTTTGAGGGGTAAAAGAAGGTTGGGATGGCAAGGGGGAGAAGTAAGAGAGAGTGAGAGAAGTGGGTTTTTATGTTATAGTAAATAATGGGGGATGCAAGTTAGTATTTGCCAGTTTTGAGCTTCCTTTCCTATGGGGCAGTTCAATTCTCTCTCTCTCTCGTGAATGATTAATCTAGTGGTTTTTGGTGTACTTCATTCGTCCCTTCTTTTGTTATTTTCTGAAGAATTGTCTTTTTCTTTCGATTAGAAAATCTTGGAAGCTTTTGCACCATCTTTCGACCATGCTCTTTCCTCTAATTGTCTCCTAATTATGGACGATCTGCTTTGCTGAACCCAGAATGCGTGATGTCCTTTTCTCTCATTCTAGTTTGGAAGTTAAAAACAAAAAGATAATTGTGCTTCTGGCTGATGAGTGTATGTTGTTGCAGGGAGGGGTCAACCCCTTCGACCGCCAGAGAGCGTGAAGTGCAGGATGAAGTAGCTACGCAACTGTGCCAACTAGCATATATGCTGGCATTTTTGCCAGTACCACCAATAATAGTCCATGCCTCAACAGCTTTACTCAAATGGGCAGAATTCAATGTGTACGTAAACGAGTGCATGCTTGCTGATCGAGTACATCATTTTCCATTAAATCATTAATTGTGTATCATTCTATTTGCTTTGTTTATCATTCATCTGCTTCTGAACACTAGCTTTCAGATACTGCAATTAATTCATCTAATCAAGAAACTTAAAATAGCCATTTTAACCAACTTCTTTAACTATTTCAGCATGATTCGATCCGATTGGGTTAATAACTTAAATATAATATCTCTCGGAGTATATTTGAATTGGAGGAAGACGGTAAAGAAGGAAGAAAAGATGAAGATTTATTTTAAAATTTTAAATTTAAAATGTTAAAAATAAGACTTTCGTTTTTTTTTTTTAATTCTCTTCTATCTAAACATAGGACAAGTAGGAAAACGCGCGATAGTATGGTAGTCTTCCCATGTATCAGAATGAAGAAAGAAAGCAAATTTGGCATTCATGTGTTAATTAATATTGCAAGCAGAAAAAAACCCGAGCGTCTCTTCAAAGTTGAATGGATATAACAGTAAAGAATGTGTTATGCAATCATATAATTTTCTCGGATCTAACAAGTTTACAATATATACATTTATCCACGAACTTTCTTTTAATACAACAAAAAAATTAATATTATGATTGATGAAATATTTGATTATGATGATTTTGTTATATATATATATATATATATATATATAAAATTATTTATGTATTTTTACTTAATAATTTAAATTTTTAAAATAGTTAATTTATGACAATTTTTTTGTGTATCGTTTTCTTCACATCTAATCCCTATCTAGTAAATGATTTTCATGTTTTTTTTTTTTTTGGGTCATCAAATGATCGTCGTGTTGAGTCTCCCCTTTCCTATCGAACAACCAATTAAATAAGAAACCATTATAATAATTCTAAAGAATTGAGAAATACCTCCTGTACTGTGAAAGCTACATATGAAGTATCCATTAAGAAACAGTCAATAAATAAATTGTACTTTTATAACTCAAAATCTAACAAAAAGTTTAGGGATAAAAAAAAATAAGAAAAAAGAGATAGTTAAATGAATTTGTATATCTAAATGTAGATTTTCTTTTTGTCTTTAAGAGCTATCATTTATTAATTAGATGATGAGAAATTTAAACTTAATTCTCTATCTTTAACAAATAATTACAATGTAAACTAATGTTCAAGGGACGTCTAAAGGTGAACTTCACCAAATGCAACTGAAGACTTCTGCGGCATCAATGCAACAGAAGACTAAGTTGCAGCATCAATGATGGTCTTATGGTCATATTAATATATAATTTAGCACTCAAGATAGATATACATAATAATAACCTAATTAATGGCAATCTTTATATTTGAGTTTCATTTTAAGCGTGTTGAAAATAAAATCATAATTGTGGCTTAATAGTAAACAAGTTAGAGCTTTAATAAAAAGAATTATCTATAATATCAAATATTTAAATTTTATTAAAAAATAATTTATGAAAAAAAAAACAACTCAAGTTGCATAAAAAAAATAACTCGAGTAAATTTGAATTTTTTTAAAATGGTCATAAGTTAGCAACGTGGAAACGAGAGAATTACGACCAAAGAGGAGTCCCAAACCGCTGTCTGTCATAGATGATTGCCAATCATATAGCTGAAAATCACATGCATTTCTATCGTCCAAAAAGTCAAGTCTGAGATATCCACAAAATGGAAAATTTTCATTCACACCGACAATTTAATATGGAGATAAAAATAGAAATAAAATTTTTGTAAATGACTTTTCTGTAAAAATTTATATAAGAAATTCATCTATAAAAATTTTATTTTTATTTTTATTCCATACCAAATATAGAAATAGTTGAAACCAATGATAACACCTAATATTATCCACCTATGAACTATGCCTCAATCAAAGTAACAAGAAATCCGTCGACTTCCCCAGATTTTTGCGGATTCTTTATCTTCACTCAGCTACATACAAGCATATGTCAATCAAATAAATATCTCTACATATTATAAAACCTGCGGCTACGATGTTATACTCGCATTGTAGGAGCATATTATAGTTAAAATAATTTGATAAAATTGTAGGTTGATATGTCTCCACACAATTTTCCTCGCGACTTGAGTTGAGGGTGACAACTGAAACGACCTTAACCTCTCAAAAACAAATTTTTTGGGTCATAAACTCTCAACAAGAAGAAAAATTAAAGAAGAACATCGTTATCTGCAGAGTTGGGAGGACCCTTCAGGCTCTTAGCTATATCCCTCTCATATCTGAGCCCACTCCTTCTGAAAGTGAGGGAGAAGAAGACGCCCAGCTGTATGCTGTAACTAACACAAGTCATGTGCCTGTCAAAACTTGTATATCTTGCTAACCGTGTGTTTTTACTTTAGATTTTGTAAATTTGATTTTGAATAAATTTATTTTTACAAATTTAATTTTGATAAGATATAAATTATATATAATTGTTTCAAATTAAACGAATTTTAAATGTTAGAATTACAATTAAAAAATGATCCAAATACTTGTTCAAACACATCTTAACTTGGTTAACGTTATGTATTTGGGTACGAATATGCAATAACTTCGGTGGGACAAGGACAACATGCTTTATGTTCTCGTTCACGTTCAAGTTTCGCTTTCAATTAAAACCTCAAATGTATGTCATATCAATATATACCATGTGCATTTGCAGAATTGCAGTCTTTATTGTTGATAAGGGAAATAAATATTCAGATTCAAATAGATATTCAGATTCAAAAAGTCAAGATGTTGAAGAGAGATCAAATGCTACAATCAAGGAATTAATTGATGAAGACGCAAGATGCTAATACAGGCTACAATCAAGCTAAAATCAAGGAGAAAACTTTCAGATTATTTGCAATTAAGCTAGGATCAATTTTCATAATTATCACCATGATTTTCTTGTTCTTTCTTATGCATAAAAGCTGATGTACACTGTAATGTACAATTCTGAGTCAAAAGAAACACAATTATTCACAAAATTCGTTTATTTATTTACCACCTGGCGATTATAACGTCATTTTGCATCAATACCTTTTAAATGTCCTATATCTGATATATCATGCATTAATCAAGCAACATGAATCAAATATGGATGTATGTTTTTCCATGTCCTGCTGCTGAGTGTAGTCTCGAATAATAATCCCTGGTATGCCAATTGTCATGATAAGCCCAGCCAAATTTTGGATATAAACTTTGCATCAATACATAGGTTTTCTGTCTGCAAGTTCTTCTTCAAGAAGCTCACTTTGATGATTATCCATCAATCTTCATTTATAACTACAATTAAAGGAATACCCTGACGTAATGTCTCAAATATGCTACCTGATCCTGCAAAGAGTCCAAACAGTTACCGTTTAGTAAGCATAACAATATCTTAAAAAAAAAAAAAATTCCTCCAGTCCCAAATTATAGAAAAATATCCAGTAACTATAATATCTCACAAACATACCTCAGAAAATAAAACAAAATTTAAAACAGAGTTCTCTTGAATTTTCCATTTATCATGCATTCCTTTTCCCTTATCATTTTTCCCCAGTTTAATCAAACCACAGCAAACGAATTCAAATTATTCTTTTCAATTCATTTTTTCCCACAAGATGTTTTGTACAAGAAAACGACAAAGCGTTTGGTGAGTCGCAAACAACAGATGGAGCATTGAAGATTCGGTTTGGAATTTGTCAAGAGTTCAAATTGCATACTCATATATTTATGATCCATAACCAAATCCAATTAATTTAGCTGACATGCAGTAGTTTTTGAGAAGCAAATGCACGGCCCTTGGAACCTGCCTGCAAACGGAAGGGATCAGGGCCTTATGGATCCTAAGTGGGTCTACGTATCTGAATGAGAGCAAGTTATGGCTTTTACTTGAATATACTTAATGGATTTAGAGGATGTTGTTCTCCTGTAGTACTATGGTGGTAGCAAATGTCACCAGGCATCATTTTATGGCTGCTAACTAGTTAATGGTTTAAATTGTCTCCAATTGCATGAATTGAGGGAATGATTTTAACAATGTTGCTTGGAGTTAGGATTGTATTAGTACCCATGTTGTTAAATCCAGACTAAACACAATTAAATTATTAAGATATCAATAATATCTTCTCATAAGTCATTAAATTATAACATACATCACTAATAATTAAATACATAATAAGATTTTAGTCTTATAATTACAAAATATCAATCATAACATAATAATAATTAGTTAAAAAAATTTAGTAATGCTTTGATTAAAAAAAAGTTAAAAAGTTAAAAAAAAATCATAATTAATCTGATTCAGCAAAAATTGACCGTTTTTGACCGGTCTTGACCAATTCAAAACGGTCCAATCATAAATTTAATTATGGTATTGAACCATAACCAGAAAAGAGTCTAATTTACAATCCGACCGGTCGGTCAAGTCCGATTTTGTTATCATTGATTAATGTGGTTGATTTCTGTCTTCTGAAGCATAACATGGGAAGCGTAATGAATGATATTTTGAATTCTGCATTTGGTTAGGATGTTGGCAGCATTTAATGAAGTCTGAATGACAATTAGTGTGGGGCACAAATTAGTCTCTTTCTTCTTTTTCTTTTCTCTTTTTTATCCCCTGTGCTGGCTGATGCTTTTATGTTTTGGCTTGATTAGTCATTACAGACACCGCTCATTTTTTTTTATTTATTTATTGCTTAGCTCCAGCCCCCTTTGGCTAAGGATTAATCTGTGGTTGATGAGTTAGTTTGGACATTCACTTGTTCATAGCATCATGTGTGTTACTTAAGCATAGAGAGGGCAACTGTGAAATGTCCAATCACTCCATTGTTTAATGTACCATTTTAGAAAGGACTCGTCCTTGCCCTCTTGGGCTGGTATTATACCCTTGTTCTTTGGAACAGATACATATATATTGATGTCATCAACTCAATCGCCTGTTATGTTCTCTTGGTATCTCAGCAGTAACAAGCTGATCGCCTCTCAGTTCTAAGAACCCAGTCTGCTTCTGCTGGTCATGTCTCCACCTTCACCATGGTGAGAATGTCTGATCTTAATGAAGGTGGCTTTGATGGTGGTGGTTTTGGGAAAAGGGGAACCAGGGGGAAGTGAATATGATACATGGCTAATATAACAAAGGTACATTGATGCCTCGCCATGTCAACGGATGGTTATACTCGTATGTAATTCGGACTATTGAAGCAGCCAGTTGAGTCTCGAACAATCTTGCGGAGAGTGCTAAAGAGAGGTATGTTTCTTATGTTGGCTCAAGAGTTAATGCACGATGGCTGATGCAATGAATTAGGTCCCGAGACTATGTTAGGCTTCTTTCTTTATATGCGAACATGTGTAACTTACTATAGAAATTGACGATTTTATTGAAATCTGAGATTGTTTGGTGCCCTTAAATTACCACCAACTCCAAAGAAAAATATCAAATGGTTGGGGAATTAGTCTAGGGGTTGAAACAACAATCAGTGATATGTTTGACAAAATAAGAAACAGATAACCAGTCTAGTGTTGTTTTTGCAAATTATTTGAGAGGAAAGACAATATTCCAGTAACTCTTTCACAGTTGTTAGTTGAACTAGTGAGATAGCACTCTAGTTTAGTTATCTGCCAAAGTCATCAACGATCATGGAATACTTGCTATTATAGAGAGAACACAAAGGGTATCCCAAATTGATCTGTGACTGTGAGCATGTAAACGATAGGAATGAAAATCACATTATGATAAAACATACAGTAGCAATACATCAAACATGTAATTCATTTTTTATAAATGCCACTGCAATCTATCTGTTTTTGAAGCTTCATTCAACCTTAGCAGAGACAGTTACGCACTTCTGACAGTGTGATATAACACGGCCTCGATTATATGAAGGATGGATCATGGAAAATAATTGTTAGTATGACATGTTATGGCAAAGTATTATGTATGCCCAGAGGGTTAGCAAACATAGGACCTGTCGTGACACAAACCAATCCACTTGACTTAACTAAAACATCATTTAAGGCCTTTATGCTGCTGGAAATTTGGTTTGTGTCAGAGAATAATCAATTCTATTTTTGAATTGCATGAGTCACCTCCCTCTCTCTACGAAACAAATTTTACCCATGCTGATTACTAGGTTTCTTAGTCCAGTGTATATGCAGGGAGTGTGAAAGTGAAACAGGTCCAGTATGTTTCCACCTCACCCAGGAGCTAATAATAGAAGATCAACATACACAAAAGTAAGAATCAACAAATCCTTAGTTACTCTGGATTCTCTGACCAATCTAACATTTGTTTTTTCTTCTTCACGTCTCAGGGCAGCTACTTTTGCCAGTAGAAATTGTTACAATATTGGCAAATTTAGATTTTTTTCATCCCTGCTAAAACTGACACATTTATCTTTTATTTTTATTCTGGAAAAAGAAATCTTGTATCAGTTTCTTTTAAGAGCTTGAACTACGAGAATGCTACAGGACGATATTTTCAAAACAATCACGTTGCATCGCTATTCGAGAAAGCAATGTAAAACATCAGGCAAATTGGTCTCTGAAGGAGCGTTTCTTCATTAATATAATTCTTTCTTCTGGTTTTTCTGTGTCTTGCTTCACACCTTACATGAAGTAGACTCTCTGCCTGTGTCTAGCCCTGCGCACCCATCCCCCCCCCCCCCCAAAAAACAAAAACAAAGTCACACACACCCAAAAAAGAAAAAAAAAACCCAAAAAGCAAAAACAAATGTGGGAATAGGGTATATCAGCCACGACAAGCAAGTGTAAAGGGACAGCATCTTGGGATGTTCATGTTATCATGCTAAAGTTGGATGGAACCCCGGCAGAATTTCGAATATTGAGGGAAAAAGGTAGCAAAACCCGAGTCTAGAGTCCCAATTGGTGTCTGACACTAGAAGCAACAGGAATCAGTAACTATCCTATTCTCCAAAATTTTATAAAATATTATATATATCATCGTAATTATTTTAATATTACGCTATTTATTAATGATATAAGTTTATATCCTTATTAATTTAAGTTGTAGTATGATTTTTCTTCGAATCATAAGAGTAGAAACTAGAAAGCTGAAAGTCATACCTTCTGCAAGCGCAGTGCCCTATGAGTCAGGTATGGATCCGTCAGACCGACCCGAATGAATCCAGGATTAGGGTGGGTTGTCTTGTCTCTCTTCTGGGTTCCACACAGCACTTGCCGAGTTGCTGTCAATGTCGTCACCTTAGCAGGGCCAATCATTCAGTTCAGTTTTCGGCTTTGGCCCTCCACTGAAGCTTCCCTCCCTATCTCACGAGAAAGCACTTGTGCTCTCAAGTGAATAAATACCCAACAACTCCACTGTACCTACGTGCCCTTTCTGTTTGGGGTCCCAACTCTCTATTAAACAAGTTTCTACCTCTTAAGGGCACATGTCCTTCTTTGTATTGTTGTCTGTATTAAGGTTAAAATACAAAAATTTCTTTAATTATAAGTTAATTTTAAAAAATTTTCACGTATTTTAAAATTTAACAACTTAATTTTTTAAATTTATTAAACTATACATATTTATTCTTTATAAAAAAGTTTTCTACGTTTACATAAAGAGTTTAATTTATATTAAAATATATATTTTGATAAATGTAAGAAATTATGTTATTAAATTTTAAAATACAAATTTTTTTTTTAAAATAACCTATAATGGAAAGAGTTGTTTTATATTTTAGCCTTATATTAAATTAACTTTAAACACTTCTAACAAAATGGTGTCACTGACAATCAATCAAAGAAGTAGCAATCAAACATGGAAGAAAAATGATCACATCTGAATCTAATAGTGCTTGAGTTGAGTGTTGCTTAATAATTGTTTCAACTTTCAACGGTGGGTATAGGTTTGTGTCCAACAGAAGTCAAGTCATTTTTTTTTACTCTGTACTATTTTCAAACTCCACTATTTGTAAATGTAAGTTATCCACATGCTATCACATGAACCGCCTAGTCTATCACCATTCGCCACCAAACAAGCAAATATCTATGAAGAAATCAAACCACTCAATGGCTTCTAATTAGATTTTTTAGGTGTCATTTTGTTGGCATCCTTGTCGTCACATCGATTTTAAAGCATGTCTCCAATAATTCTCATGTGCTTGGTATTGCGCTAATTTCATTGTTAGATTCAAAGGTTTCATCATTTGACAAATGCATGTCAAGTTATAAATCAATGGAAGAGGTGAAATATCAATTTAGCGTAGATTTGAAAGCTTAATTAGGGCACTTTCCGACAGAATATATCCATAGCAAAAAGCTTTAGACGGAAGCTTCACTCCACTTGGTTAATTATGTAGTTTGGATTGAAACATCTAAATGCTGAATCCTTTCTTCACTAATTTTTATTTTTATTTTATGGATAAAATATAATTTATACTCTTAAAATTTATTCAAATATCAAATTATATTTATGAAGTTTTTTTTGTCTTGTTAAATCTTCCTAAATTTTAGTCTAACTTAAAAATATTAATTTTTTTATTAATTGAAATAGAGCTTAACATTTAATTTCAAGTTATATCAAAATTTAAAAGAGTTTAGTGAGACAAAAAAAATTTATAAGAATAATTTAATATAAGAATAAATTTTAAGAATATAAATTATATTTTATTTTATAATATTTTCTAACTAAATGATCATGCGGTATGCACATAATGGTGACTTATGTTTCATTTAACAGTAAAATTAAAATTTTTAAGTCAAATCAAAGTTAAAAAAAATTTAGTGATACAAAAAAAATTTCAAGAGAATAATTTAATATTGACTAAATTTTAAATTTATAAATTATATTTTATCCTTTATTTTAATAATTATTTCTGGATAATTAAAATAGGAAAATAAAAAGTAGCAGAGAAGTTTAGATGTTAATGCAAACAGGATAAAAGAAAAATCATTTATATCTATAATTTGTTATGCCTATTTATGTTTTATAAAAAATTAAACCGTTGATTTTCGTTGTTAATAATTATTGATTTCATACTTTATTTTGTAAAGTACATCATTAGAGAATCTAAATATGATAATTCACCTAATGTACAATTTTATGATTATTTAAAAATTATATGATAAAATATTTTATCCAATATAATAGTCGCAATTAAGTTGAACTACTGCTAATAAGAATCACTCTAAGGTTCTCCTTACAATATTTCAAAATCTTAAAAAAATTGTTATTCACTCGTGAAAACTATATGAAGTTGAATCATATGGTTATCTTTGACTCTTTGAAATGAAGGAAAACAGGAGTAACCTATATAAATTGAAAAAGAGTTTGTATGTATCCATAAAGGATCGATAGGCAAATCACCTTACGAATAGCTTTTGAGGTGCCAATTTTTTATTTTTTTTTAAATTAAAAAATATTTTTTTTGAGTTCTTAACACTTCATTAAGAGAATGTAGACAGAAAAAGAGGACAAAAAATTTAAATCCCTATTCATTCAGTGCCAATTGCCCACAACATGTTCAGCGATGGAAAGAAGTTGCCACTAGCTGTTATATATGTCACAACACAAAACACAGATTGATTATGATTAGCGTAAGCTAGTTGAATGGCAAGTATAAAAAGAAGGAGAAACGGAAAGTGGACAATGTGACAAAGCATTTTGATACACTTTGGATTTTTTATATTTTGAAGGTGTTTTTGTTGGTGGGGTTCTTTCTTTGGAGTTCCGTCACCATGCAGACATCTTTTACAGCGATTTTTAAATTTTGAAAGGATATGGCACTGGAACAGCAATTTTTAATGAGAAGACAAACATTCATCTATTCTTGGTTGCAAAAGCAGGGTCCAAACTCGCAGAAGATCATCGTTTACTAATGTTCACCTGCTTCAAAAATTATGCATTCTTTTGACTCTAGTGATTGTTTGTATATATCACAGCCATGGGGATGAGTTTCGAGGGGTCCTTGTGCTCCTTGCTTTTTAGTTTGGGGATTCTAAGTTATCCCAAGTGATTTTGTATTCTTAAAATGATGTAATATAAAGTATAAGTAATTTAATTAAATAAATAATTAATTTAGTATAGTTAAATAAATAAATAATTAACGAATTTGTAATAAAAGATATATAAATAATTAATTAATTTAATTTAATAGTTTATTAATTAAATCTGTGGACCTCTGTATTAAAAATAGGATAGTGTGACTAGTTTTACACAAACCCAAATCTCCTCTTTAGATTTCAGAATGACTACTTAACCTTCACTGACAAGTCTTCTTTGGTCTCTGCTGTCATGCCTGCTTGCTAAATTATTGCGAAAGTCCAACTTAAATCCAAATTTCCTTATTGTACAGTTTTATAATGCGATATTCAGGGTTATGCTATAGATAGAAAATATATTCACATGCAAAAAAAAAAAATACTTTTTATATTTTAAATGAAAATTGAATGAAAATATCAGGTCATCAAGTGATATTTGGATTCGAATGACTCGTTATAATGGGATCAGGAGGATTGTGAACGGAACCAAGTTATCTCTTCGAAGAATTAAAATTCTCAGGTATGAAGTATTCACTACTTCCTAAGTGCGCCAGCCACTGAAGTTGACGGAAAGGGTTCTGCCTTCAAGCAAGAGTACACACTGACACTCCCTTACAAGTTATCGCATTTTCACTTTTCTAATTATTTTTCTTTTCTTTTTTCAATTTGTAATGATTTTTCCTCACAACATTTTATTAAAAGCCACGTAACTTTTTACTCTTCTTTCTTGGGAAAATTAAAAATTATTTATGAAAAAAAGAAAAAAAAACTTTTTGTTTTAATATAATATATATATATATATATATATATATATATATATATATATATTTAGGGATTGCAAAATATATATACTTGATGATACATGTATTTAATTTGTCTTTTCGGTAAACTATTTTATTTTTTATAAAGAAAAAATATGTGCACGTGTTTCTGGGCCCAAATACAGATGGGCGGGCCCGAGAATTGGAGGGCTGATTAATCAGGCCCATGGTTTAAACTCAAATCTGAAAAGTAGGTCATGTTGTCTTTTATTTTTTTAATTATAAAAAAGTAGTTTATATTAAAAAAAAAGATACTTGTAATTAATTAGGTGCAACTATGGTAGAATTAAGCTGTCAAAGCACCTTCAAAGCTTCAAGATTGTTTTCTTGTTTTTTTAATTAATTTATATAAAGCATAATAATTCAGAGGCCAACTCATAGGAAGCTATGCTAGTAGTTTTTTATTACCTTGCAGGTTGGGCAACCGCCTTGTCTCTCACTTCCTCTGTGTACGTGCGAGCGTATATAAACAGTACGGACTATAGGGGCAAGGGAACAAACCTAAAAAGAGGTAACTCTCTGAACCGCTTTTGTGCCCTCTAGAAGATCTCACACACTCTTCGCTACTTCTCCCCTCTTCTCTCAAACCCTCTCTCTCTGTCTCTCTCTCTGTGTTCCGTGAACCTGCAAGGATGAGTAAACCAGATTCCTTGAAAATTCAGGTACACGCTTGTTTCTATTACCGCGTTTCATGTTCTTTAATTAATTTAACTAGTGAAGAATGAAGACAGTTCTATTCTGTTCTGTTTTCTTTGCTTTGGTTTATTTGGTTCCTGGAGTGGTAGTACTGATTCTGAACTTATGCCTAACTGATCTGTGCTGGGCTCTTTTCCCTTGTAGACTTGTATTCTCAAGGTCAATATCCACTGTGATGGCTGTGAGCAGAAAGTAAAGAAACTGCTGCAGAAAATCGATGGTACATTCTTATCATACCGCCATACCCCTCCTCTTTTTTTTTTCTTTTTTGTTTTCCAGATTCTCCTGTGATGTTAATTAATTTGCGTCATATCTCAACTTTACCATGTCACTTAACAGTTAACACACCCCCGCTTTTCTGTTTTCGATTTGAACACTCCTTAATTAGATGTTCATCTGTTTCATTATATATATGATATTCCAATTTCCAAGTTTCCAACTTTACTTTGTTATATAGTTTGTCCCTACTTTCTGAGTGGTTTAATTTAGTGTTTTTTTTTGTCGTTAATTAGAATGAATTTTCGTTGTCTGCAGGGGTGTATTCTGTGAGTATAGATCCAGAGCAAGGGAAAGTGATAGTGTTAGGCCATGTGGATCCCGCAACACTAATAAAAAAGCTGAAGAGGTCAGGGAAGCATGCCGAGATATGGGGTGGCCAGAGAGGCGTGACGTACAGTCAAAACAATCCCACCAACCACCAGTTCAGGAACTTGCAAGTTGATAATGGCAAAGTGGGAAAGGACAACAAGTCTCAGAATCACAAGGGTGAGAAACGTGGTGGTGGTGGTCAACCAGCAAACTTCCAAAACATGAAAGGGGCAAAGGATCTCAAGGAACCCGCCAAAGACCAGAAATCTGTCAAGTTCAACTTACCAGAGGAGGAATTTGATGCGAGTGATGACGGTTTTGACGAGTTGGAGGACCATGATTTGGATGATTATGATGATGAGGATGGAGAGGAAGGGTATGGCCATGCTCATCATGGCCATCCTATGCATAACAAGATGATGATGATTGGGCCTCCCATGAATAAGCCCAAAGGCAACGGCGGTGGGGGCGGGAATTATGGGAATGCCAAGAAAGGTGACGTCATTGATATTCCTGTGCATACCAAGGGCAAAGGTGGAAATTACGAGGGCAAGAATGGCAACGGAGAAAAGAAAAGCAACGGGGATGGAGGTAAAAACAACAAGGGGGGAAAGCAGAAGGGTAAGGGTGGCGGTGGCGGTGATAGTAATAATAATAATAAAAATAAAAATAAGAATACCAAAAGCGGTGGTGGAGGTGGTGGTTTGCTGGGTTGGTTTCTAGGCTTTGGGAAAAAGAGCAAGAATGGAGGAGGAGGAGCTGACACCAAGAACAAGAACAGCGGGGGTGGAAATAGCAAAGGCAAGGAAGGAAAGAAAGGTGGAGGCAAATTACAAGGCCATAGTGATAATACGAGTAAAATGGACTTTGATTTCCAAGATTTTGATATCCCTCCTCATGATAAAAATGGCAAAGGCGGTAAAGGTCGTAATAATGGTAAGGGTAACGCAGGCCTGATGGGCCCAATGAGTCAGAAAGGTCCAATGGGTCAGACGGGCTCGATCACAATGGATAATCATTATCCAATGGACCAGATGAGTAATATTCAGGCGGTGCAAGGACTACCGGCCGCGGCGGCGATGAACGGCGGTGGGTATTATCAGGGGATGCAAATGCAACCTCCCCCATACAACCTCCAGCAGCAGCAGTACATGGCTATGATGATGAACCAGCAACAGCACCAAGCAAATATGAACAACATGTACCCGCCACACATGATGTATGAGAGGCCACATCCGTCCATGAACTACATGCCGCCGCCGCCGATGCCGTCGCACCCCATGGCCGATCCTATCACGCACGTTTTCAGTGATGAGAACACTGAGAGCTGCGTAATCATGTAAATTAGTAGCAACAAGTTTGGTTTTAGTTCTATGGTTCTCACTGCTGAAAAAAACAATAGCTCTTCTCTGTTTAAGCTTTTTGGGGGTTCATGAAATTTTGTAGTAGGATTACAAATTACAAATTTTGAATCACTTAGGGTTATATAATATCATATAATGCTTGTTTATTTCGCTTCCCTGTCTTGCTTGAGAAATTTTATAATTGTATATATTTATTATATTCTGTTTATAAATTATTAAGTAACATTTTAATTTCATCATAGTTTTTAAAAAATGATTTAAATTATAGAATTGCCATAATGTGATATGGGCCATTCCCACTGCCAAGCACCGACGGTCACTCACGTCACATGGCCCCGCTGATATTCTGAAACGGAGTGATGAAGAATTAAATGCTTGTGCTCGTGATTCCGTGGGCTGTGCACTATTGGTTAAAAGCGGGCCTTTCATGCATCTTGGAGGTGACGATTTTTTTTTTGGTAATTTGGCGGTGACAATATTAAATACTTACTGCAGGGTTCAATTATATACCCAACTATTATAGTATTTCTCCTATTTATTAGTATAATTTTGAAGCTTATTGTTGCTTTTAATTTTTGAGAAGCTTTTGTCCTCTTCTATTGTGGGAAATAACTCGGTCTCAAAGGATAATAAATGCGTAATCTTTCTGATGCCCGATTTTATGTATTCCGTGCTAACCGTTCTTAATGGGGTTTGACATTATTCCATAATCTAATGACTTATAAATCAGATCTTAATCAGAAGGATTTAAATATCCTATTTTTTCTCTAATATTATCTCTCTAATTAAATGCTGTCATGCTGATAATTTAATAAAAAAAATTCTAATTTTAAAAAAATTAATAGATATATTTTATCATTAAATTGTCAACATTTAATCAGAGAATAAAATTATAATAGAAAAAAAAGATAAAGAGATTTGAATCCTAGTCATAGTTAGACTCTTGTTAGAAAAATAAATAAATGATTTAAATAATTCAACAATGGTTAATATTTTGTGCATATGTTTTCTTTTATCAGAAGTTCATTGAAGTTACCTGTTAGAAAAAAAAAAAAATCGCGTATTTGGTCATGTAGTTTAAAAAGTAGCACAACAGTATTGCGAATTGAATTTTCAAACAAAGCAATGTCTTGCTTTTAATGATACAGATGATTATGTTCAATTTTTTTATTTGAATAATGGAATTCCTATATCATTATATTAAAGTATAAACTTTGATCCTAAGTAACTTCTGCGCGACCTGTTTCAAATTTACTGGATTTTATAATTATAGCTGAATATAATTACATGTATGATGGCATTTTAGTTTTAATTATAAATGTAGCTTTATTCAAACTCTTCAATAAAATTTAGATGCAGCCCACATTTATTTATGTGGCCAGTTATAACTTTGGTAAAAGTGAAAGTGAATTATGTCATTAGATATGATAATTATAGTTTAATTTTTAATAATTATATTTTATAAAGAGAATTATATTATGATTATTTTTTATTTAAAAATTAAACTTATGAGGTCATTTAAATAAGTTAAACCCTTAGAAATACTTTTAGTTTACACAAAAAAATTATTTTAAATACTTACGAGATATTAATATAATAAAAGTGAGTTGCGTCTTTAAATATAATTCAGTTATTAAAAGGGTTAAATTTTGCGAAAACATTCATAATTAAAAAAAAAATTCTCCGGAATTATAACTATTTTACGTCATTATATTATTTAGAGGTCCTTGAAGTGCGAAAACTCTTGAAAAATTCACGGTTTATTCCACTTCTAATAATTAGCAAAGCTTACTTACCTTATAGCCAGTTAGCAACACTTAACCTTCCACGATTCTCCCAACCTGTAAATAATTTAAAGAGTATATTTGAAATAATAAATTTTAGAAATTAATTTAATCTGTAATGAAATTTTTATATTGAAATTGATTTGATTTAAAAATTTATTAAAATTAAGTTATGTGTATTTACCAGTGTTCTGAAAATCGGACCGGATCGGCCGGTTCAACCGGTCGGACCGAAAATCAGTCCCCTCATAGGTTCGGATGACTTTTCAGAACCGATAAAGTAAAAAATCGGTGAACTGGTCAACTCGACACCAGTCCGTATGGCTGACGATCGCGTCCGACGCCTAAACGGTAAAGTTGTTGTAGTTGGAGAACATAGCCGAATTAACGAGGGAGGAGAGGAGGGAGTTGACGTTGTTCTCGTACGCAGTGAGCTTCTTGATCTTGTCAAACTCAACGTGCGCAGTGACCCAATTTTCCACCCTAGTTTTTCAATCAGAGCCAACAGGACGCCGCCAAACACAGCCGATCGAGCAGAAGCGCCGAGACCCTGGCACATGGAGAGGAAGCCGCCAGTGGCAGTTCCTGCAATGATGGAATTCCAGGGGTCCTCCTTCTGGGGGCATAGACCATGGTGCAGTCGAAAGCGGAGAATAATTTGTACCAGACGGCGAAGCTGCCACCGACAAACCCAACGTGCTCGTGATCCACCTCAGTGAGCTCCTTGGTCTTTATCGGTTCACCCAAGTGAGCTTCTTCACGGCTTCACCCTAGTTTTTCTTCTCTCTGAGTATCTCAATTCTCAAGGCAAGCAATGTGATTGATTGTGAGGGGTCGAGAATAAGACTACAGGCACAATTAAAAATGGAAGACTACAACCACATATATATGATTTCAACTTTTCAGTTTTCTCTTCGCGGCGTGGCATACGAGTGCCACATATTTTGTTGGGTACCAATGTTCATGAGTGACCACATATTTTCTCTTCCAATTTCGACTTCACAGGAGAAGTCGTGAAGTTCACGCCAACTATATGTATAATTATATATTCACTCAATGGTATCCTTTGGTCATTTAATAAATGGTATCTGATAGTATTTTCTCAAAATATGTGCTTAAGCAGATACCTTTTCGTGTCATTTGACATATATATATATATATATATAATTATATATATATATTAATATTTATATATAAATATAAATATATATTTAATTATATTTCGATTCGACTACGATTTGACTATTAAATCTTAAATCAGTATTTCGACCGGTTTAGTGACCGGTTCAATTTTCAAAACCTTAATATTTACAAATTCACTCAAATTTAATTATATTTAAATGGACTTGATTTGATTTTAGTTCAGTTAACAATTTTAACTTATTAATTAATTTACTTTTTTAATCTAAGTAAGAGTAATAAAGTAATTTACTAACACAAAATAAATTCTAATAATTTTTTTAATATTCTAGATGCAAAATTTGATTTGTAATTCAAATCAAATCTTATCTTTTATAAAGAGTTATAAATATAAGAATTGATTTTTAAGTTGAATCAAATTAAATTAATGTAAATCAAATCAAATTAATTCTATTTTTAATCATTCTAAATACAACAAAGGTGCCTATGCCTACAAGTTTATAAAAAAACTATATATCCCTGATAAGTTCTACTAAAAGTAAGCCCATTAAACATTTTATCATCCTTAAGTATGCCTGTTTTTGTCTTGGGGTATTTTTAGAGTCGATTCACTTATGAAATAATGAGTTAAGTCAAATAAGATTAAGTGTATATTTAGTTTTATATATGAGTGAAAATAAAAAATAAATTTTTATGGATGAAATTTATATACAAAACATATCCTAAAAGAAAAAAGATTTTTTCATCCTAAGTTAGCTCGTGTTCGTAAATTTATATCTTTCAATTTTTTTTATAAATAAAATAATGATGTTTCATTTAATATTTTTTTTATAAGTGAAACAAATCGTTCTGCTTTTTAAAAAAAAAAAAAATTAAGTAGAACATTGTCATTTTGAGACTATAAGTATTAAAACTGCATCCTTCTCAGCAAGTGGATGATTTCATCATTTGATACCTAATTCAACTTGCATATTTGAACTGATTTATCATTTATGAATTAGGTTCGATTGTGAATTTTTGCAGTGAACTGAACTGGCTGAACATTCCCGAATTCTAAGTTCTTATCACAGAGCTTCTACTTGCCAACCGGTTAACAATTGCAGCATTAGATGTTTCCATGTTTGATAACTTTTAGTCAAAGTTTTTTTTTTTTAATTTTTTTTATATAAGGATATCATGTATATGGACCAATGATTTCAGATATGATTGGTCACCAAGCATCGACTAATGTAGAATATGATACATGGAGCACGTAAAGTATTCGCTTTCTCGTTAAACCAAGAAATTAAAGAAAAAGAGAAAAGAAGAAACAAAATAGCAAGAAGAAAAGCGAAAAGAAAGAAATCTGTAAGGGAATACACACTCATTCGGTTTCAGATGGGACTCACATCCCGCGTGCTGGTTTTCTCTAGTCACCATTCTTTTCCTCTTTTTCCTTTTCAACTTTCATAAATTATATATAATAATTTATTGATCAAGAAAAGCAATTACTTTTCGTGGATAGAATCAATACAATTTATTAAAGATATTATTTTATATATAAAATTCATCTTATAAAAATTTATTTTTTATTCTTGTTATCGAACCAAATTGACGTTTAATATTAATTTTACAGATAGAACTTTTGCTTTTGTTTTTTTGTGCGCACAAAGACGTATACTCTGTCACTTATTTGATATTTCTTTTTGGGGGGTTAAAACTCAATTTGGATTTGTGCACGACCTGTGTGACACAATCTACGTTGGTCTTAATGGGCTAAGTTGGCCTTTCTTCATCAACTACGCGTGAAAAGTAGTTAGTGGGCTCTATGATCGGCTCTCTTGGAGCCCAAGCGGTGAAACTGACGTACTTGGGCTTCTAACAATGCATTTATTAACAAATATCGGTTAATAATAATTGAGGGTTTTTTTTTTTTCAAAAATTTTTGTATGAATTTTTTTATTACTTTTATTCTTTGAAGATATATGAAATGTATTTTAAAAAGAAAAAGCTACACATCAGGCAGGAAAACTAGCTACTTAAGGTGAGACTTATACACTACGTATTAATATTATGTTACTTTGTCCAATAGACCCCCATGCCGTGGCTGCAGACTGGGACTCGTTTTAAGCATTTATCGCAAGTGAAAGTTAAATATCGACTATATACCGCACCGAATTTGTTAAGACTTAAAGACTGGTGATGTGTTTTGTTATTTTATGGATCCTGCCCATTGAATTTATCTAAAATCTATGCAATGCATTGTGGGTTCAGTAACGTTGCTCCTAATGTAAAGTGGTCCATCGGGGCAGAACAGAACCGATTCCTACAATCCCACTACTACCGGAGGATAGAGACGTTTCAGGCAAATATTTCAGTGAAGAATATTGAAATATAATAATTGTTTGAGACATTCATGTGATTGATTTAACAATAGTTTTGAGCTTGCACCCTAAAACAAAGTCTGAGAGTTCAGAGGAAACATCAGTTTCAATTCAGTTTTCTAATATAATCTACCGTTACAAGCAGGCTTCCCTCAGCTCATAGTTTCTCAGCTTAAGGAGGCTCTGTGTGCTTGGGCAATTACATAGGTTTAAGCACTGTTTGGGATACAAAATAAAAATTTGAAAGCCCCCATTAATTATTTGTAATTTCTTGTGTTAATAAATATCAAAATTCAAAAGCTGGCCAAACAGTGCTCAGAAATACAGGGATTACCCCTGACCCTGCAGGCATAGAGCCAAGTCAGTTACAACTTAACAACCACAGCAAAAGCACGAACCCCACACGGCTCCTTTGCAAAAAACAAAAACGGATGCCAAAACTGCATGCATGGCAACGCAACCTTCCTCTTCGCTGTCAAGTACCCCCTTCCACAGTTACACTCACCATTTCCTTTTTGTACTCTTACCAAGGTTAAGTTTATCTCATCGTTCAGGTCGCCTACCTGCTCGTTCTACCCGTTCAGCAAGATGCTTCCACGGGTCTCCATTGGGCCAACGTCCACAAGAGAACCCCTCTAATGCAAGTCCCAGTCCTCGTGGACCTCAACGGGAGGTTCTTGTGGGTTAACTGCGACCAACACTACTCGTCCTCAACGTACAAAGCACCCTTCTGCCATTCCACCCAGTGCTCCAGAGCCAACACCCACCTCTGCCACACCTGCCCCTCCGCGACCAGACCCGGGTGCCACAACAACACCTGTGGGATCCTGGCCGCGAACCCCGTGACCGAACAAACCGGCATGGGCGAGCTTGCCGAAAGACGTGCTCGCAATCTATGCCACTCATGGGTCCAAACTGGGTCCAATGGTGACAGGCCCTGAATTCCTCTTCTCTTGTGCACCTTCCTTCCTGATCCAGAAAGGCCTACCCAACAATGTTGAAGGGGTGGTTGGGTTAGGACATGCACCCATTGCTCTACCAAACCAACTTGCCTCCCACTTCGGATTACAACGCCAATTCACCATGTGCCTCTCTGGCTCCTCAAAATCAAACGGGGCTATACTGTTTGGGGAAGCACCAGATAACCTGCTTCCAGGCCTGGACATTTCCCATGATTTGGTTTACACCCCATTAACCATTAGCCCAGAAGGAGAGTACTACGTGCAAGTCACTTCCTTAAGTGTTAACAAGCACTCTGTCGTCCCTGCTGCAGACCCATCTTTGTTATTATCATATCCCATTGGTGGCATTGGAGGAACATTGATCAGCACCACAGCTCCTTACACAGTGCTCCACCACTCCATTTTCATGGCGCTTACTCAAGTATACGCCAACCAGCTGCCAAGGCAAGCGCAGGTGAAGGCAGTGGCACCATTTGGGCTATGTTTCGACTCCAACAGGATCAGCGGCAGTGCAGTTCCCAGCGTTGACCTGGCGTTGGATAGGCCTGATGTTGTTTGGAGGATCTCTGGTGAAAACTTGATGGTGCAGGCACGTCCTGGGGTGACATGTTTGGGTCTTGTGGATGGAGGGCTGCATCCTAAAGCTGCGATTGTGATAGGGGCACACCAGTTGGAAGACAACCTGGTGCGGTTCGACCTGGCTAGGTCAAGGCTGGGATTTAGCAACTCCTTGCGCGAGCACGGAACGAAATGTGCCGACCTCTTTGACTTCACCAACCCTGCATAGTCACACAGACGGTAGAGTACTGAGAGTACCTGTGAGAGAGCCACCCAGAGAGTGTAATTTTGTAGATGATGCTTATTAAGTAAGCAAGATCTACTTGCTGTGGTTAATGAAATAAAGGAAAATAAAAACTTAAACTAAATAAAACGCATCTCGTGTTGTTAATTGACGAGTGTTGTTGGTCCCCTGCATCCTAGCTCTGAATTTTTTGTTTTCACTTACACGATCATTAATTATCATCGAGTTTGATCTTCGAATGGAATGATTTTCTTGCTCAGGGATGCTATTTGACACGAAACACTATGCAGTTTACACTGGAAACAGTATGAAAGCTACGCGGTCCATTCATGAGATAGGAAACAGATCATGGGTAGGTGGCGTTGCTGATTCGTAAAATAAAACAATAGTCTTTCGCCCTACTGAAATTGTTACTGAAATAAGGTGGCAATCTCTCTCCGCATCATCGATTATCAAGTTCGGTGTCAGCATCACAAAGACAGCCAAAACAATTTGGTAACAAAATTTTGTACAAGTTTTTGGGACTTACAGTAATTTTCTTGTTTGTGGTATTGTATAGATTTTTTGAATTAGCAGTGCTATTTGTTACTAAAGGCAATTCTACGAAACCCTTAACAAAAGGAATTGGACGGAAATCAGGCCATTCCTCATTTAAAATTTAATGAACAAGTTAAAATAAAATTAAAATAACTCACTTGATCATAAGTTCATAACTGATTTTGCCTTCATTTTAATCCTTCACTACCAGGTACAGACTTATTACGAGCCGTGTAAGTCTGCATATGGCCTTTTCTATACGCTGCTTCTTCTTTTTTTTCTTTTTTTTTCCTGTCGGGGTGGGATATTTTGGAGATGGGATTCGATTCTACTTAATTCGATCTCTGGTGCAATATCTTCAAAGCATCAATTTTGTCATTTTAACTCTAACTTGAACTGCTTACGCTCTGTTTGTTATATTGTATAAAAAATAGGTAGTAAAATACTATCAATATTTGAATTAAATATCGATAATAATTTATTTAATTAAAAAAATTTATTCAGCTTTAATTATTTAAAATTATATAAGATAAAATTATTTAATTTATATTTATTATTATACCAAGACTAAATATAATTTTTTTAATAAAATATTATATTATCTAATGTATTATTTAAATATTATCTAAAAATAAATAATATTAATTATATTATATTATTAATTACTAAAAACTGATGTTGCAGACGCTAATTCTATTTCTTAAATAGGATCAACATTCACTTTTTAGCCCAGTGGGTAAGTCATAGGAAATTGAACAAGAGAAGTGATACTGGACTGCATGCTTAAGGCCGAGGCCCACTATAAGAAGAGGGGGCTAGGATAGGAAAATGGGCCGGATCTGAGGTAACCAACCCACAAAGGGTGATCCCCTGATAATAAATTATTCTATAATACTTGGATAGGTGGCAGCAGGAGATTGGTCACACCTCTAAGAGAATGAGACTGATTTCTACACAATGGAAACGTGAAACAAATAAGGGAGAATCTTTGCAAAAAAATATTACGTAACTAAAATTTTGATAATTTTATTTAATAATTTTTTATGATTTTAATTAAATTTTATAAAAAAATTATTTTTTTTACTATATAACATTAGTCTAATACAATTATTCTGTTACCACTCATTTTCTCTTGTACTCTCACTCATATAATTGCCAGGGTACCTTTTCTGGTTGCCTCCAATCTTCTCTCACTGCCGCTGGATTTCCATTAGAGGTCCATATATAATAGATACTTACACAAAACGCAAAGCTTCACATACTTCATATACGCTGAGGAAGGAAAAGAATGTTAATAATTGGTTAGAAATAAGTAATGTAAAAAAACATATATAATTTTATTTGATTTAAATTTTAGTTTTTGTAATATTTTTTTTAGGTATTGATCTTTTTAATCTTATTTATTTGAATTTTAATTTTTTGTGAATTAATATTTTTATAATTAAAAAATACAAGGGCTAATCTTTTATAAAAAATAAGAATTAATACTTAAATTAATAAAAATTATAGGAACTAAAATTTAAATAAATAAAAAATATAAAAACTAATACCTTAACGATAGAGACTAAAATTTAAATAAGTGAAAGTATAATAATTGATATAAAAAAATATAGAGATTAAAATCTAAATCAAATAAAATTATATAGACTAATTATTTATTTTAACAAAAAATATATATATCTATATGAGATTACCCATTAAAAAATAGGTTTGTAAATATATACATTAACAATAAATAAACCACGTGAGCTCAAAAATAAGAAAAAAATTGTGATTAATAAAAGATATTATTACAAGTAGGAGAATGTCAATGTAATTTGACCTTTTTTTTAACAGTGGAGAAGGAAAAAAAAAACAACAAACTAACAACATGTTTGATAACAGTTTTTTTAAGAAATTTTTTTAAAATAAAACTTTTAATTTTTTTTTAATTATAAATTATTTTAACTATAATATAATCTAATTTAAATACACACTAATTCCTAAGAAAAGAAATGCCTAACGCATCTACATCCATGAGAAGTGGCCAAATTTGATTGTTGAATTAGTGTTAGTAAAATAATATAAATAAAATTAAGAAATTAAACTAATTAATTGTTAAGTGTAAACAATCCTTTGAATATTTAGATTTGAGACTTAGTTAATTATCTTAAACATGATAAGTCTATGTAGGAGTGCATCACTGAGATCATTCAAAGAATGTGTTAATTTCATTTAATATAAAAGTTAATTTTAAAATATCCTTACATATTTACAAAATTATTATAAATAAAAATTTGAACAGAAAATTTCTATCTAGTGAGGATCAGGATTCAAGTAACTATGTCGTGTAATAATAATTAATATAAATAAAATTTTTCTTGTGAGGATTGGGATTCAACTAATTATGTTGCATGTTTACCTCTAAAATTATTATTTTTTAATTCAAACAATATTATATGTATAATTATGACAGATTTAATACTTTCTCTTACCGTAATCCAAAGAATAATTTTGAAAGATACTTTGTCTTTTTAATTTGTTAAAGTAAATATAATGACTCAAACAAAGAAGCATGAGAATTTTATCCAAAGAAAATTGAGAAATAAAATAAAATAATAAGTTTTAAGTTAAAAGAAACATGAAATAAATTTCTTTCCTTTTTTTAAAGAAAGAAAGAATAAAATACTTAAAGATTTAGTGTATATTTAAAAATAAATTAATTTTTTTAAAAATATTTTTAATAAAAATTTAATTATAAAATTATATTAAATATAAAATAAATTAATTTAAATATATATTTTTAATTTTAATTTATTTTAAATATTATTATTAATTACATTTTATTATATTTTTAATGTTTTAAATAAATGTTTTTTAAATTATATATTTTTTAATAATTTTAATATATAATTACATAATAATGTAAAAAAAAATTTATTCAAATTGTGGCGTGTGAGTGTGACCCCACCCGATGCGTGTCCGATCCAATGACAGAGCAGGAAAGCACAAACGTAACCTTGCCTTGTCTACTCAACACTAGTCTACCAGTGCCGCCCTATAACTCTTCCTCCCACAACTAGAACCAGAAATCGGCCATATTATTTTCATCGAACGGAGGGAGCGCACTCGAACAAGAACCGCTCAAAATGCATTCTTTCGGTTATAGAGCCAACGCTCTGCTAACCTTTGCCGTAACCATTCTAGCCCTTATGTGCGCCATGGCCTCTTTATCTGACAACCTCAATTCCCCCTCTCCGTCAGCGCAAGTCCAGGTCCCTCTCTCTCTCCTTCTTCTTCTCTTTCTCTTTGCTTTTTAGTAATTCCTCTTTTACAGATCTGTAATTCAATAATTTTCCATCTGTTTTCGATTTGCGTTACCCATCATGATTTGATTGTTGCATCTTTGTGTATGCGGTTGTAGGTGCTGAATATTAACTGGTTTCAGAAACAGCCAAACGGGAATGACGAGGTAATTGTTGTTTTTGATCCTCGTCAAAAGCACTGTGCTGGTATTAGGTCTTTCAGGGCTTATTCATATTCACTATCTGGAACCTCTTTTAAGATTTAGGATCGGGTTTGCTTTGAGATGGAATCAATGAAGTATAAAAATGCAGGATTTTTGTCGAATTTTCATTGTATACGGGTCAATATCACAAGTGATATTTAACTCTGTTTCATCTTTTAGTTGTAATCCATGCTTACAAACTTGGTACAAAGATTTGTTGCTTGGTCAGTTTATCTTGCAATTAATTTTATGGTAATCGCCTTATAAGTAGTTGCTGTTGGTTCTGGCTTTTGAGGTAGGAAGGATCTACTTAATCCAGCCTTCAATACTTAAATATGAGCTAGTTACAGCAGAATGATCTTTGAACATTTGATGGAGGGCAAAAGCATGGAAAGGCTTGGTTGCCAAAAAAAAAACATAGAAGAGCTTGGGTAGATTGATAATCTCATGTTTTTACTTTTTATGGATCTTTAGTTGCAAGAATATACATGGTAAAAACATGGCAGGCAGGTTTGTTTTATTGGTAGATTATTATGTCATACGGGCTTATAAAAAGGTCTGAATGAGGGAAAATATTGGAATGGAATGAAGGAGAAGGAGTAAATGTATTCTGCAGATTGAAGATGCTGTTTGCCTGTTCCAACTTCCAAGAGTGTCAACTGTACTTGTGAACAGTAACGTTGACAGATTCTTCCAGGATGGTTTAGGGCATTTAAGGTATGATAATTTGGATGTGGTGGAGGACAGATGGATTTTGGGAATGTCTTCAATTCCGTAATAAGGCTGATGAATAGAAGATTTGTAGTCGTGGTCTTTCAGCATCATGCGACGTGTGGAATTACTTATGAAACAATTACACGAAAAGAGCTTTGCAGCAGTTGAAATAAATTAGTTTTTGTTTTAAGGATTGCATATTCACGTATGTAGTCCTCTTGGTCTTAAATCTTATTAGGCTCAGACTGTTAGTAGGAGGTTTTACTAAAGAATGTTACTGGTTGGATTTTTCCTCCATAAATATTGGTAGGTACTGTAGGTTTTGATCTAACCTAAATGAGCCAAACGTTATGGATTGCTAAAGCCTGCATACAAACTTGGGCAGTGAAATTTGTTGGTGCAACTCGTGGGATAATGAAATGATTAACAATTAACATTTCAGGCCATGATTGATGGGGTCTGATAAAATTTCTAATTCTTACGATACTTATATTCAAGAGTAAGATTAAATATTTAGTTATTGTATCAATGGCTTGTTAACCTGAACCTTTTTTAATCCATGTGTCTGTTCAAATACAAGTAAATTTGATGAAGTTGTCTTGAAGTCACCAAATTCCTTTTGAATTTGTAGATTTTCCAAGGTAATTGCTTCAGATACTTGTTGGATGTCCATATTTTTACATGCAACATACAACTGATAATCTTGCATGCTTGAAAGTTGAAACTAATCAAGAACAAAGCCGGGAATTATTGGAAACATCATGATGGTTCTAGTCAGAAGGCAATTTTATAGTGGCCTAGCATGACATAATTTTTCATTACTTATGGTGTGTTATTTGCTGTGAAAAAGATCTAGTTTTTACCATATTTCTGTATACATGTGACATGCATATATTTCTCTGCTATTTATCTGAATTTCTAATTGCATATGATCTTAATATCATATTGTGTCATAAACCACCTCATTGTGATGCCTTTCTCTCTGATATTCAAATGTCATCTTTATTCATAGTTCGATCTGAATTGGAAAGGCTTTCTATTCTTGCAGGTCAGCATGACACTGAATATATCAGCAGATTTACAGTCTCTTTTCACGTGGAACACAAAACAGGTTCTTGACTTGAATTTGCATTATTCATTATAATTAATATTGGTTTTTTTGTGTCTTTTCGCCCTTTGCTTCCTGAAAAGTATGGATGCTATTGGTAGGAAGTAAAATGGGAGGACTGGATGGGGAAGAGTGAAAATTAATAATGTATTAAGATGTGATGCATGTCTTATTTTATTGTCATTTGTGTGTGCTCTTTCTTTGTTTCCCCCATCTTAATATGTCTTAATTTTTGAGTGCCTTACCTACTGTTATATCTTGTTTCTTTTCCAAATGTATTTCTATTCTTGCCCTTCTTTGCATTTTTATTGTGTACAAAATGTATGTCTATAGAAGTGTTGGAACTGCTTAATATGATACTTGCATATAATGCATGGGATCCTAATTTCTGATATTTTATTCTAAACAGTTAGGAAGCGATAAGTTCAGGGCTGTCCAGGACTTAGTTTTGCCTCTTTTTATATGCTTGCAGGTTTTTGTTTTTCTAGCTGCTGAGTATGAAACCCCTAAGAATTCCTTGAACCAGGTATGATTTGATCAGTTTGTTTGCATCTAAATTTTGAAATATAAACATTTAACTGTAAGTTTGTGAGCTCCATTTCAAAAAATAAAAAAATAAAAAAGGAAAGAATAAAAGGAAGCCATAGTAACAACGTGTCATGGATCTCAATATTTCATTGGTGAGGCAGTGATGGGGCTTCACAGAGTTTGTTTATACCATTCATGTCATACAGATAGCATGCTTTTGCATGTTATGTTGCATCTCTGCTTTCTTTTAAATATCGAGCTTTGGTATGCGTTATGTCATAGATGTTGCTTAGGTTCTTGAGATGCCATTGTACAGATATCCCTGTGGGATGGTATCATTCCCTCTAAAGAGCATGCAAAGTTTTGGATTCATACTTCAAATAAGTACCGCTTCATTGACCAGGTACACAACTGTTCAAGGATGATATGACTAGCATGAATTCAGATTTATTTAGGCCTTAATTTTTCCATTTTATTCAATGTCCAGGGAAGCAATTTGCGTGGTAAAGGATTTAACTTGACTATGCATTGGCACGTCATGCCTAAGACAGGCAAAATGTTTGCAGACAAAATAGTCATGCCAGGGTACCGATTGCCAGAGGAATATAGATGACACCTTCTTGTCTTGTTAATGTTATTGCTGTAACTTTAGCCTTTTCTGTAACGGATAATAGTAAGGTTAGCTCAAAGAACTAGAATCAGGGAAAAGGAATTCATGTTTCGGAAAGTGGAAATGAATAGCGTTTGAATACTTGGAACATCCAAAATTTTCTTTTGGTTTTCAATTGTTTCTTGCGTTGGACAGAGCATTTTCTTTTTTATATCTGTGATGCCGTATTGAACCCTTTAGCTAATAGCTATTCCTGGAAAAGTTTGAAATTGTGACTCAGTTTAATGGTTGTTAAAAGCGTCGGCTACCTTCCACCTTGGAGAAAATAAGGGCTTTATTCCGGCGTGTGGGAACTTAAAACGAGGTTCAAGGAATTCGACCAAAAGCCAATTATCCGGTAGAAATTAAGAGATGAATGTGCTTAACCCAGTTCTCCGGTATATTTTGTAAGAAGAATGACAAAATATTTTATAATAATCAAAGCAATGCAAAATTACCACTATGATCAGTTTGATAAAATGCATGTTTGGATTTTATTTTGTATACTTCAAACATCAGTTTGAAGTATGCAAATTGATTTTTATTTATAATTAACATATTTAATAAAGTTATAGTTAAGTTATATTTAAATATGATTTTAGATTTCAAATTATAGTTTGAGTAAAAGTGAAAAAAGATTACTTTTACATTGAGGTAAATCATGATTTGCGAACGGAAATTTAAAAATGATAAACTTGTATCTGTTAATTTTAAAAATGATTTAATTTTCATGTTCTGGCTTACATTGCCATTCCTAGATAATAAAAATATGACAAGTTCACTTATACAACGGTATAATATTAGATAGTAATATAAAAATTATTCAGAAAAAAAATCAAAAACCATTTAAAAATAAATTCCCTTATTTTATGGATGTTTAATAAAATTTAATTTTATAAAAAAAATTGCTTTATTATTTTTTTTTTTTCCTAAGTCTTTTACGGAGGAGAGAAGCCCAGCTGCCGGTGACTGACGAGGTGATTGTTCCTAAAGGAAAGAACGCGGAAATGGAGGTGCCAACGCCAAGGCCACTATAGAGAGGCCCTTGTTGTTGTTGTGGGTGTGGAGGAATGGCATTGGCATGGCCTTCACTCTTTCCTCTTTCTCTTCCAAAACCTCTTCACTGTTACTCACAGTCACCATCCTCTCCATCTTACTCTTCTTCTTCCTGATTCCACCCTCCTCTCCCTCTCTCTTCCCCCCTACCCGCAGGTCACTTCTCAGCACCTCAAACTCCACAACCGCGTCTTCGTGCTCCTCCACCGGATCCCACTCCAATGGCCTCCTCGACTACCTCTCCCTCCATCACTGCCTTTTCCGCCAGAACTCCTTCCTCTCCATCCCTTCCCTTTCCCTCTTTCTCCTCCTTCATTTCTATGTCCTCATCAAAACAGCCCAGCACCATTTCTCTGTGGTCACCACCAAGCTCGCCTTTCACCTCAATTTGTCTCCCAGCATGGGCGCTGTGACCCTCTTGGCCTTGGGCAACGGCTCGCCCGATGTTTTTTCGTCGCTCGCTGCTCTCCGCGCCGGGCAGTACCGAACCGGGTTGGGTGCCATACTCTCTGCGGGGACGTTTGTCTCGGCACTCGTAGTTGGGTTTGTGGCAATTTACGCCGCACCCTTTTCGGTCGATCCCGCACCGTTTGTGAGGGACGTCTTGTTTTACTTGATCGCGGCCTTGTTCCTCTTCTATGTGTATCTCAGTGCCGAGATTTTTCTGTGGCAAGCGATTGGATTTGTGGGGTTTTATCTGTTTTTCGTTGGGTTTGTGTTCTATATGGATTTGGGAATGGGAGATCGCAGGGTAAAGAGTGGGAATGCGGCTGGAGATCTCGAGGGACAAAAGGAATCGATGGCAGTCGACGGCGACATCAAAGTTTCGGGATTTCCAGAGGATGAGAAACGCAGTTCTGGATTACGGCGAGCTATTGAAATGGTATGTTTATATTAGACTGTGAGAATTTGGCTTTTCACTGAAACGTTTTTGCAAGATTACAAATGTCTTCTATTCGTGTTTCAATTTATTGTGTTTATATATCTGAGTTCCAAGCTTTGTTGGGCGATGATCGTGCTTACAGTTACGTATCTACATTTACATATCAGTGATTTGGTGTTTTTATGGTAATTGGATCTGGTAACTTGCCTTTCTTGGTGGCTGATGGTTCAAAGAAACAGTAATAGGAACGGGGGAGTATGTTGAGTACCATAGATGAAGTATATTTTCCATATGATAAATAGCTACTTATAAGCATCTCTACACTCTAGCAGTCTCTTTCCCTTTTTCTTCCTCCAGCACTTACCACCCCGTATATTTGTGAATGAATATTCAAAACACTGGCTCAACTTCATTCCTGCTGTCATATTTGCCTAGATTTTTCATGAGGTTTCCTTCCAAGCATTTACAATTTGTGTTTAGTTTGTTTATGCTCTAACAAAGCACATCATCATGATGGAGTGCCGTTCCTACTCCTAGCATGGAATAGTATTACTTGATTACTTTCTTTTGTCCTATATGGATCAGCATGACGGCACCTTGATTTTCCATTTCTTGTGGTTTCAGAATAACATATGTTTGGCCCCTTTAGTTAAACTTGCTTGCCATTACTGAAATTGGTTTACTGCATAGGATGTAGAAGGGCAAAAGTTTCCTTGGATAATAACATTTTGGATTATTGTTGTTAAATAAAAACAAGAGGGCAATGGCTTTCTGAACTGGGAGCAGCAAAACCATTTTTAACCTTGAAACGAAGGCCATGAAGCTATTGATACAGAGCTCCTTATGTAAATGATAAAAAAAAACAATGGTTTGGAGAAAATTTTGACTTTTCTTTTTGCATTCTAGTTTTCATCTTTGTTGTGGTAAACTATCTTTGAAGTTAACACATCTTTTATATCTATAAGATGCACAGACTCCTTTTCACCATCAAGTTACTGAGTTTTAGCATAAGAAAGTCCATATACTGTACCACTTTTCATATAATCAGTTTTGGTGCTATGATATCTTTCTGAAGTTCTAGAAAGGAAAGTAAGGAGAGAGTTTGAATTTGGAAGGAAAGGAAGAGACAATTAGAAGCTCATGTGTAAATTTTTTTAATTAAAAAAATGGGAGAAAACAACGGGAACAAAGACATTAATAATGCAGGAAAGCGGGTAGTGTTGATGGTTGATTGAGATTATTTTGTTTCAGTAACTAAGCAGTTGATATGACAGTAAGGAAGGAGGTGAAAAGAAATGGCCACATGACACCCGCACATGGTGGCTGCTGACTTCTTCCAAATTGCACTTGCTTAAAACTGGGGGTGATGGAAGGGTTTCCTTCAAAACCTTTTCCCCTTTGCAGCATGGCCAAAAGTTCTGTCTTATTCCAGTTTTTTTCCTGCGGCATTGCAATTTCTCCTGACTGTGTTGCCATTACCAGAGTTATTATTTGACATTTGGATGTCCTTCAATTTTATCTGCAGAAGGTCTTTGTGTTCTTCTAGTTTCTTTCCTTCATGTGTTCAATAACATTGAAGAAAATTCTAACTTAGAGACCAAGAGATGTTATAGGCCATTTTTGCCTTTTTTTTTTCAATAAAAAATATCTGTCACTTATTTGTAAATTTTTTTTCACATTTCATGTTAACCCTTGAGGGACTGATGTTGTTTAGTGAAAGGGATTTCTAGGGTGAATCAAGGTTAGAAAACGGGTGGATTGAAGGTTCATTGGGTGTATGTGAGGGTAAGGGGAATTTGTAGGCAATAGAAAGGGTTTTAGATTTAGATTGCTGTTTTAATGTTTCAGGTTGTATGGGTTCTAGGGTAAATAGAAGGATGAATGAATCAACTAGGATTTTGATTGAAGGGATATTTAATGTTGTCTGCCAAAGAAAATCAGATCTGGGCAGGCATAGAAGATCAAGAAATCAGAAAAAAGAACTGAGAAGAAGAAAATAAACCTAGACATCTGACATATCACCTATGGTTTGATGGAATCACACAATCAGGTAATTAGCAATTTGCTGAAATCTCATAAAACTGAACATTAAGTCTGAAAGCGTTACAATGGTTTAAATAGACCTCTTATGACTTATCCTACAAGCATAAGTAATAAAGCCCTCATCCAATAAGGATTTCAGCTTCCTAATTAATTAAGAAACACTTAAACATCTGAAACATCCAAAGGACATAAATCCAAGCCCAGTATCAGCATAAGGCCTGGTCTGCCCAAATGAAAATTTTAAAAATTGCAAAATTACCACAATGCCTCTGACTGAAAATATACAACTAAATAAAGTAACAATTTACTAACGCTAGTAAACCTAAATAATAGAGGTCTAGAAAGGCTACGGAATAATAGATGATTTAATCTTTAAGCTTATGTTTTCTTGATGTTAGTATAAACTGTGTCAGGGACATGAAGGGTTGGCATTATTTTCTAGGCTAGGAGGAAGACTCTATTTGTAAAACATCAAGGGAAGAGAAAGTGGTGTAGGACAGAGTGGGGTCAATCATAACTATGTACTGTTTATAATACTTATTTTTCTGTAAAAAATTCATTATATGTAATTTTCAGTGAGGATATTATTATGGATTTATTTAGTTTTTAGGTGATGTTTTGTAATAATGGTAGAATTAGAGTCTCCTTAAGATGCTACAAGGGTCAGGAAAGAATTCTATTACAATTACTCTTTTACATAATATAATAATATAGCCAGTGGTTCCTATATAAAAAATAATATCAGCAGTGATGTGCATTGCACGGATAGAATTCTAGTTCTTTAATCATATTATTGTACTTGAGGTTGTCCTAATTTATTCCTTGGTCTATGCTTACAGATTTCAAAAGCATGGGAGCTTCCTATCTCAACTCTCTTAAAATTGACAATCCCTCAATCAGCACCATCGCAATGGAGCAGATTTTATGCATCAGCCAATATTGCTCTTTGCCCGCTAGCCCTCTTGTATGCCTGCAACTCTTTCATGCCATTTAGTCATCCCATAGTTTTCCTCCTCCCCAACACTCATTTCCCCCTCTGGTCAGTTGTGCTCATGACAAGCTTCTCTCTTGCATTTCTTCATCTTGTAATGGAAAAAGAACCCCCGAAAACAGAGCAATTGCCTGTGGTACTCATGGCCTTTGTTATGAGTGTGTTTTGGATATCTACTACAGCTGGTGAACTGGTGAACTGCCTTGCAGCTCTAGGAACGCTTCTCAAACTGCCACCAGCACTCCTTGGTCTTACGGTGCTGGCATGGGGAAATTCAGTGGGGGATCTTGTTGCTGACGTTGCAGTTGCTAAAGCTGGCCATCCAGCAATGGCAATGGCTGGATGCTTTGCTGGACCAATGTTTAACATGCTTGTTGGTCTTGGAACTGCTTTGGTGATACAGACGGCCGATATTTATCCTAATGCATATGAGCTTAATTTCCACGTTGGTATTGTGATCGCATTTGTGTTCCTGCTTTTAAGCCTTATGGGGTCTCTCTTGGTAATCACTTGGTGCAGATTCCGAGTGCCTAGGTTTTGGGGATTCTGTCTGGTAGGACTTTATATTGCTTTTACGGCAATGAGTTTGATAGTAGCCATATTTTCAGGGTGATTCTTCTCAAGTAGATTTATAATAACCAATGAGCCAGATGCAGCTACTTAGGCTGGCGCTGCTCTTGGTGCTGTACCAACCAGAAGTTAAATCCAGATAGAGGGGCATTGTTGAAGGAAGAATTCGACAAGCACATAGTAAATTGATGATAGTGGGTGAATCATATTATTTTTTCCCTTTCGGTTTCTCCATTTGGTAGATAGAAATTTAGTTGGGTCCAGATCACATGAATTGTATTATATAATCCAAAGAATTGCTATTCGTCCTGAATCGTCTCAATGCTTACTCATTATCAACCCTGCGGGCTCACTTTTTGCTCACAATTGTAATTTCTTTTGGATGGCCATAATTACTTGCAAATGCATTTTTCTTTATAAATCTGTAGCGTATTCATTCTCATGAAGACAATGAGGTTGAGGTAGTATAGCGGTAAACAACCTGAAGTTCTAATGTAACGAGCTTTACTTATAATGTTAAGAATTTGAATCTTACTGAAAAATATTTTTTGATAATGGCTATTCTCAATACTCATAGCAAGAATTAACTTTACACTCAAAGGATGTAAATAAATGAGGGAGTGTCATATTTTACTTCTATGTTGTCATTATCCCTCTGTTGGTAATGTTACTCCGTTAACTAGATGAGCAGATGCTAGCTGAGGCTTCTATAAAGCCGCTATTTAAAAGGTCACCTTAAACAAAATTTCTTTGCTCAAATGAATTTAGTCCTTCCCTATAGAATAGAGCTTGTAAGCTTTCCACCAAATGATTACTAGATGAATGTTGGTACCCTAACCATTGATACCGAGGCTCGATAATTGTTGACCAATAAAAAGTCCATCATGGGCATAAAAAATTCAGTGATGGGAGTATAAAAAGGCGATGGGAATTCCATTTCCATAAACAATATTATGGCCATGTGGCCTATCAAAGTTTATGACTTTCGCCACTAGCTTTATGGCTTGCTTGTTTGCTATATGGAAAGGGCTTCCTCTGTTTAGTCTTTTGGCCTTTGGGAGCTGCAAAACATTACTCGTAATCATATCATTACTGACTTCTTCAATGGTTCAGTTTGTGGCACCTGTTTCAGTGCAATAAATTGCCTTTAGAATAATGCCACTCACATACTTAAATTTTATTAAAAAAAATTAATTCTATATCTTCTTTAACTCATCATTTTAATAATTTTTTTAATTATTAAATAAAAAATGTTAAATATATTTAAAATTTTAAAGACATTAAATATTTTTATTTTTTATTTAATATTCTTTTTTATTAAATATTAAGAAGATGAGTTAAAAAGATATAACAAAACTAAAAAAAAATACACCCTCGTTAAATAATTGCATAATATATTAAGGTTTTTTTTTAAATGGCAACGCACATATTTAAATTTATTTTTTTTATAAATTATTCAGACCTTCACTGTTAGTCCACTTTTATTGTCTTAAATAATATAATAAGTTGATACATAGTTAAAGATTTTATAATTTAAAATTATTCTTATATAAATTTAAAATGTGAGAATAGTATTACATTTTTATTTTATATTCACTTTGTAGAAGTTATTCTTACACACACACACACACACACATATATATATATATATATTCGTAATATTGATAGATGATTCCTTTATATTTTATGAGAGTTTATAGTGCGTCTGTTTAATTATGTTATATCAGTCTATTGCCAAAGAAAAACAAAGATTATTAAATTAAAATATAGATTATATGAGATCATTTGTAAAATTATAATTTGCTTGGTGCTCCTGCCGTCAAACCTCAAATGCACCAAACTTTGGAATGTGCCACTTGGCCATTGACGATGATGATGATGCAAGAAAAGAAACCCATAAAAAAGCAATGGAGCTTAATTAAATCCAGCGAAAAAGGCACACTCACTATCTCTCTATAGTCACTTCACTTTTGAACCAACCAGTCACGAGAACTCCCCCCACCCACCCACCCCCCCAACAAAAAGAAAAAAGCGGTCACGAGGCACCCACTAAGCCTCTGACTTTGAATTCATCTTGATGCTGCTAAACGACCTATCCTCCCGATCCATCCCATTACATAAAAACCGTGAAAACTGCGTCTACTACCCTGCATTTTTTGTAACGGTAAAGTGTATTCAAAATTATTTTCCATTCAATTTAGACAAAGTCTATTTTACGATTGATTTTAAGAAGGCACTTTACATATTAAGATTTGAATCTGAATAATTAAGATAAGAATACATCTTCTTAAAAATTATAATAATAACTTGCTAGAGGTTCATTTAATTTAACTGTCCTTATTTTATATTGCACCAATACAGCTTAACTAAAGGAGCTCAATATAAATTTATCATCATTTGCTCAAATTATAATATCAATCACTATCATATGGCTTTTTTTTTAAAAAAAAATTATATTATTTTAAATTATTTTTTTATAATGCTAATACATAGATTTGAACTTATAATATTATCCAAATTATCTAAATCATTTACTACCAACCACTAATTCATTTCTATTAGCTTATTTTAAATTAATATTTAATACTAATTGAGTGATTAATGGTCAATGCAATTAAGAGTTACTACTTTTTTTTTCTTATGGAACAACGAACACTAAAATTTGTGGAAATTTAATTAAGTGTCTATATAAAGAGTATATTTAATTTGATTCAATGAAGTGCTCATTTTTTTTTCAAAAAATTAATATTTTCTTAAACAGAGGAGTTATAAATTTTTTATTACTAAATAATATGAATATTTATATGAATTATGAACTTTTTAAATTTGTATCAAATGATTTATGGAAAAAGCGGTCATTTTGAATAACCCAAACCCTTTCTTATTTCTCTTTTTTTTTATCTTATTTTTTTTCAATAAAATACTATCAAATAAAAAAAATGATGTCAACTAAAATATATGGATATTTTTTAAATATAATTAATAATATTTTTGCCCCGTATTCTTACAAAAAAAATATTTTATTAAGAAGCAAAATTGACGATAAGGAAATGAAATATAAGATTTTAAACCTAGTTTGAGAATGGTAAATTGGTTAGCAAGAACAATCTCCAAAAAAATTATAGGATTTGGAAAAACTTCTTATGTATAGTAAAACATTAAATGATTGATTTTATGTTTAACTTTTATTATATAATATTTAAATTTAATTTGACGATAAATATTCATATATAACTATTTTTTATTTTTATTTTAAAAAATTTAAATAAATAAAATATGATAATAATAATTTTATTTAAATCAGGTTAATATTAAATCTATTTATATGAAAATTATAGAAAAAAATTAAAATTTAATAATAATATTTTTATCTAAATTAAATTAATATTCAACATACATTATTTGACTTAAGTTAATTTTAATATATATATATATATATATATATATATATATATATATAATATACTATGATTTAACTAATCTATATATAAAATAAAATTAATTTTAAGATAATAGATGCTATTACATAAAGTTAATCCATATTAAATTATCATTATTAGATTTTATCCTCTTAATTTTTTTTTATTTTAAGATAATTATAATAAATATTAATATAATTTATATATAAATGTTGTTTTCATATTTTAATAAATATTAGTATATAAAATATATTAAACATTAATTTGATTCATATGATTGGTATCAAATTTTTTCTTCATGATTTGAGGATAAATGCATAGAATAATAGTATAATTCAAATAAAAAATATTCTCATATATTAATTATTTAAATTCTTTTAATGAAAAATAAAATTATTTTAAATGATTTTTTAAATAATGTAAACTATGACTATTATCATATTACTTAAAATCTTCTCGTCTCATGGGCCCGCTAAGTGGAGTTAAAAAAAAGGAAAAAATTTAAAAAACAAAACAAAGGGAGTTAGGTTCTGACAATGTAAGTCAGAATCAATCACACAGCTTTTCTTTCGTACTTCGCTTTCTTCTTCTGAGGTCCGTTCCAAGAAAACATCATTAATCGTCACGAAAGCTCTATTTTTCATATTTTCTTCTCAAACCCTAAAATTTTGTCTGCTGTAAGATTTGGGATCTTACACAGTATGGAAAACATTTCGAAAAGAGCTTCTGTTGTTCGACCCACCAGAATTCTCATGGCATAGATCTTTCAATAAAAGAGAATTTTCTGATCGTTTTTTTTTTCTCTTTTTGTTCCCTTTTCAGGTTCTCAATATTTGCGGAACAGAACATCACCTGTTAGAAAAGGTAGTAACTCTTGCTATTCGAATTCATATCTATGTAATTTTGTTTATGCATCTGCATTTGAATATGTATAGTGTAACATGGTCTTAATGATTTCATCTATGAGAATTAATTTTCCCTTTTAAATTATTTTTCTTGGGCTATCGCTCTTTTCTTTTCTTCCGATTTTTTTTTTTTTGGGTTCCTTTGTTTAATTTTCCCGTGGCGAATTTTTCCGACTCTGAAACTGACGTGTGATGAAAACGAAGAATTCTCTTTTGTTTTAATTATGAGAAAACGATGGAATGTAAAAGTTTCTTCCTTTTTTACGTTTCCTTGTTAATATCAGGCATACGGTCGAAATCCCAATTCATCTTCTCTGAATAAGGACCAGAATACATATTCTCGATGATTTGTGGCCATGAAATAGTTATTGTCCCATGATGGATGTTTTGTAGAGCCATAAATATCATAAATTTACTTCTCAAGTGCATTCCTTATATGAACCATAAGGTTCTTTAACAACAAAAGCAAGACATAAGTGAAATATCTTTTGAAATTAAAGTAACTATATGTATGTAATTGAAATTTTGAATTAAGAGATTGTCCTGTGATTTTTGGAGTCATTACAGCTTCTTGAATGGAAAGACATTTTGGTCTTTGAGGGAAGATTTGTTGAGCAAATTTGCTAGTTACTTCTCTTTGCAGACTGTTGGGTTGTGTGTTAATTTAACATAGGTGTTTCTGAGTGCCAAAGTTTTGTGAAAACAATTTATTGGGTTTGAGATATCAATTTTAGATAGGAATGAGTAGATCGCAATGACTGCTTTATGCACATCAAGAAAAGTAGATGCCTGTTTCTTTCTTCCGTAGAGGTCGTGTCTTTTTCCATCACAACACATAATCAGGAATCAGAAATTTGGAGGTGCATTTTTCTTATTGCAGTTCTGGTTTTGTACATATAGTGATTCCACGTTTGCATTGTATATTGTACTCATGGTTTGTTTACTAAATAATGCATGGACAAATTTGCTTTGAACTGCATTTTATGTTGTTTTTGGTCGTATGTGACGTATATGCATTGACTTGTTTGATTTCACCTGGAACAGAATGGACCATCAAGGGCATAGCCAAAACCCATCTATGGGAGTTGTTGGTAGTGGAGCTCAACTGACGTATGGCTCTAATCCATATCAGCCTAACCAAATAACTGGGACACCGGGGTCGGTTGTTACATCAGTTGGGACCATTCCATCCACTGGTCAACCTGCTGCAGCTCAGCTGGGACAACATCAACTTGCTTATCAGCATATTCATCAGCAACAGCAGCAGCAACTTCAGCAACAGCTCCAAGCCTTTTGGGCAAATCAATACCAAGAAATTGAGAAGGTAACTGATTTCAAGAACCACAGCCTTCCCTTGGCAAGGATCAAGAAGATTATGAAGGCCTGATGAGGATGTTAGGAATGATATCAGCTGAGGCACCTGTCATATTTGCAAGGGCATGTGAAATGTTCATATTAGAGTTAACCCTGCGTTCTTGGAATCACACTGAAGAGAACAAAAGGAGAACACTTCAAAAAAATGATATTGCAGCAGCAATCACAAGGACTGATATCTTTGATTTCTTGGTTGACATTGTGCCTCGGGAGGACTTGAAAGATGAAGTGCTTGCATCAATCCCAAGGGGAACAATGCCTGTTGCAGGGCCTGCTGATGCACTTCCTTATTGCTATATGCCACCTCAGCATGCACCACAAGTTGGAACTGCCGGTGTCATAATGGGTAAGCCTGTGATGGACCCAAATATATTTGCTCAACAGTCTCATCCTTACATGGCATCACAAATGTGGCCACAGCCACCAGACCAACGACAATCATCTCCAGATCATTAGCTGCTGTATGATGGAAGTGTCTTGAAAATTAAGGTGAACTTTAGGCTCTCTCTTTCTCTCTCCTATTAATTAGTTGTCCAGGGTTTGTGAGTTAAATTTTATGTTATATGCTCGTTTCATTACATTATAGTAAAAATTTGATTCTGCAGGTCTTCAATTTTGATTTCCTTCTTTTTCTTAATGGGCTTTAATAATTTCTGTTATAGAGAATCTTAATATTCAAATATACAAATAACCAATTATGGTTTATCAGTTATTAGTTCTAGATGAATGACTTATAATTGCTGCTGGTGCTGATCTCATAGGCTCTATTATGATTTGTAAAAGTGATTTGAACCTGATTTCGGATTATTAGCAATATGATAGTTTTCCATGTTGGTTGGCAGTCTCCGGCATTTTAGTTGTGCTGTTATTAGTTGTCATGTGAGATTGAAAACACATTGAACATGAGGAAGTCAGTGTAATGATTGAATCTCCACCTGCCCCTGATGTCCTTTTGTAGGGATGTAGATAGGATATGGAACTCTTTAGTTTCATATTGTGATGTCCAGTTAGTAACACAGAAAATTAAACTAATTTGACTTTTTTTCAAACCAAACAAGCACCAGCTGCCCTGAATCCTGGATAGATTGTGTTTTTCTCTTCGTTACTTTTTGGTATGCATCAATTCATCACCTTTTTTTTTGTCAGTTAATGAAGAGATTTTATGCTTAAGTGGCCATTTCGTCATTTTTATTTCCGTTCTTTTATAAATGAGCCTTGGAGAGTTTCAACCTAAAGCTTGTTTTATTTGACCAGATTTAATTATCTTTATACTTTTACCTGTACTGTTACCAATCATAGTTCCTTTTGTGTCTGATATTGCCTACATTTCCTTGCTTGCAGATTACTGGTGCCCCTTAATCAGTTGAGAAGGTCAGATTGAATGGTTGGGAAGGTCCTTTCTGATCAGAAAAAGTAGCTGATAGCTTACATGCAATGCAGACCATAACATATGTAGATAATGTGCTAGTGAAAACTTACCTTACCTTTGATTAAGCTGGATAAGATGGTGTTTTTCTTGGTTTAATTTTCTTGTCTTCAGATGGTTATGTTTACTTACAGGTGTATAGTAGGATTTTTACTCGAAATTTAGCTTCTTTGTCAATGGAATATTTTATGCACTCAGGATTTATGCAATTTTTTCTTTCTCATTACGGGCATCCTTATAATAACTGCAGTTCTATGATTCCCTTTGTGGAACATTGTGAATTTTTCACACATAATTTGCATACAAACTTGTGTAAGAACACATTTGGACAGCTTTTGTGATATATGCACCCTATTAATGCTGCCATAGACAAGTCCCATTCACATCGTCTACCCCAACAAAATAGAAGGGGCGGGAAGGAAGTGCTACTCAGTTGCTAGAAGGTTCGGTGTATGGGTGAAGCTTATGGAGAGGTTGAGTTTTTTCACTTTAAGATGAACATTAAGATTCACACGTTGATTTTTTAATCAACAATTAAATCAATGAAATTAATTGAAAAGTTAATTTTACTAATAAAAACTCAACCTCTCTAATATTGTCCTGTGCGTTGTGATGAAAATACTCAGTAAATTAGATTTATGAATATGACTCATTCAATTTAATTATATATAAATTCAATCTAATTCATTCAATTATAATAGATTTAATAAATTTGGATGGATTGGATTAGTATTAATTAATAGATGATTAATGAATCAATCAAAATATTTATTGGATTTAATGGAAAATGAATGGATTTGAAGAATAGAATATTTTTAAACTTAGAAAAGGTCTAGATGCATTTAGATAAAGATAGATGGGTTAAATATTTATTTATTAAATTAAATTAATAGATAGATTAGATATCATTTATTAAAATATATTATGAATAAAATAAATAGTTTTAACGATTTTTTAGTAGATCTTAAATGTATCTAGTTTATTTTATATCCATTCTTTAATAATTGCCACCGTTAATGCTCAGATAATTTCTTTTCAAGGCCAACGTTGAGTTCCGATCCTATTCTTTCTTATTTTGTTTAAGTTAAGAAAATAGGCCGCTTTGCTCAACCCATGGCGTCAGGGCCAAAGTTGGGTTGTATCATGGGGTATTTATGCAGGGCCGATTTTTTTTTCTTTTTGTCCGGGGAGGAGGAAAGGGATAGGATTCGTTCCTTTTCAGAATTAATCTCAGGTGGGGTTTCAACAAAGCATGAAACTTTTACCATGATACTATTACCTACACCGCCAATGTCTAAGACCACCTAAAAAAAAAAAAGATAACTTATGTCTAAAGGCAAGCAGGGCCAAATCATTTTCCTTTAAGCCCCAGTTGTACGGCCCTTTTAGATCTATTTTGTGAGGGGTATAAGTAGGGGCAATTTGAATTGGTGGCTAATGGACATCGAAGGAAAAATTGAATGTTGATATTTTCACATAATATCTTTCTACATTAATATTTTGTGTAAGAACCTACTAATGTATTAGTCTTAATCAAGAATCAATTTATACAGGATCTTAATTAAAAAGGTAATGTAAATAAAAAAAAGTGTATAAAAGCTTTTCCGGAAAAACTGTGAAAAAATTAGTAGTATGCCCATTATATGTTACCCTAGTTGCAAAACATAGATATCCCCTTCTTTAATTTGGAAAACTCCGATGTCAAAAAGCAATTATGAAAGAAAAGTTTTGCCTTTAAGAAGCTGGTTCAGTCAGCCCAAGGTTAATCTCGATCAACCCGCGCACTTCAATTGCTCCTCTGAGAAGAATCCAACATTATCATCCGCAGAACACAATCTTGGAAATGTCCATAAAATGGATTCAATCAACCATAGCCCCTTCAACATGAAAGGGAAGGTCAGAGAGCACGTAAGCCTGTGTATCACTAAATATGTAAATATCAAAATAAATAAAATAAATATACATATTTACAGATTTTGTCACCCTAAACCACATCTAATTGGCATAAATTTGAATAAATTTATAGTGACCTTCACTGGTGGAAGAAAAGGAAGAATCCTAATCAAACAGAACTTTTCCATCATGTACATCTCCCTGTCTTAACAATTCTTTTAAGAATCCCATCAATGCCAAAGCTACCTGAAATTTGATGGGGATCAACTGGGCCAGGCGGCCGAAAGTAGATGGAGAAATGCACTGGTGAAGAAAGGTTCTAATTTGCATTTCAAACACCGGAGAGTAAATGGATACTGTCTTCTTCCTTCTTGTTGTTACTCCACGTATCAATACCTTACCATTTGAGACGACAAAATGAATCCTACGACGGTCATGAGCTTAAAAGCTTCATTTCAACTGAACTATGACCGATTGTCTTTGTAATCCTTTTATGCTTCATCACTTTTCTAGTCATATTTACCTCTTCCCACCTGCCAGCCCTAGCATATATATTAGCTAGAAGAACATGAACTCCACTTTGACCAGGTTCCAGCTCTGTTAGTCGCACTTTGACTTGATTAGCAACAGAGACGTTTTCATGAATCTGGCAGCCATTTAAAAGAGCACCCCATATGGCAATATTTGGTTGTACCGACATTGTCTCCATTAATTTTTCTGCCTCTCTGAGATGACCTGCCCGACTCAAAAGATCAACCATGCAACCATAATGCTCTCTTTCTGGCAGTATACCATAGATCTTTGTCATTAGGTTGAAATGTTTTTGAGCCTCCTCAACCAACCCAACATGACTACAAGCCAATAAAACTCCAACATAAGTAATATGATCAGGGACTAGAGAACTATCCTCTTGCATCATTTGAAAGATACTCAATGCTTCACTTCCATGACCATGCATGGCTAAGCCATTAATCATGCTAGTCCACAACACCACATCTTTCTTTTGCAAACTATTAAAAATCTTCCGTGCACTCCTTATATCTCCGGTCTTGGCATACATGTCAAGGAGAGCAGTTGCAATGGCAATGTCTGTTGCAATGCTGCTTTTCAATAGATAAGCATGGACAGTTTGTCCCAACGCTAGAGCACACAGGTGAGCACAAACACTAAGGACACTAAGAAAGGTAGCCTTATCCGGATAAAACCCAGAGGCCCACATATCGAAAAAGAGATCTAGCGCCTCCTCATGCCTCTCATATTGATTGTAAGCATTAATCATACTGTTCCAAGCAACAATGTTTCGCTGAGGCATTTTGTTGAACAGGTCTCTTGCAGTCCTCAAGCTACCACATTTGGCATACATTTCAAGAATGGCAGTTGCAAGAATGATATTGCTATTAGATGTCGACATAAAGGGATCATAACCAGCCTTACGAATCCGATCGTAGACCCATCGCCCAGTATCTATGTCTCTGCTACGAGCACAGGCAATCAGAACATTCACCATGGTAATTTCATTGGGCTCTACCCTCCAATGGTCCATTTCTTTAAACACCTTCAAAGCTGCATGTGGCTGATCATTATTTACATACCCAGCAATCAAACAAGTCCAAGCAACCACATTCCTTTTAGGAATAATATCAAACACTTTCAACCCTGATTTCATATCTGCTAATGACACGTACATATGCAGTAAACCAGTAGCCGCATAGGCATCTGCTTCAAACCCAGATTTCACTATGCAGCTATGAATGCATTTTCCACAATCTTGATCAGCAATTACAGAACTTGCTTTGAGCACAAAGGGGAAGGTAAAATTATCTGGGCTATACCCACTTTGTATCATTTCTCTATACAGAAGAATAGACACTCTTGGGTTGTCACCGTTAGCATAACCTCTTATCATGGAGTTCCAAATGTAAACGCTTGGGGAATCAATTTGGCGAAATACTAAGTCTGCGTAATTGATGTCCCCAAATTCTGAATCTACACAGAAGTCAATAAGCTTGCTCAAGGGTATTATACTTTTAATAATTGGGGTTGTGACTATTAGCCCATGCAACTTTTTCAACTCTCTCATAGTTTTGCATTTTGCCAACAGAGAGAGAATGGTATTTTGGTGTATCATCCTCAATTATTGGGTTGGTCACAATCGCACCTCTATACCCTTATATCAGAGGGTGTTTTGGCAGCACATTTAAAAAGGGGCAAACAGATAGTACACTTTGTGGTGCCCTCTTGAAATAAACCAATGCTGTTACATGGGAGCTATAAATCTGCAAGGGTTATTCCCATCAAACCACCAGCTCGCTTGCACCATCTCCATCAAGACTACCAATAGTTGGCATTATCACTTCAAAGCAGCCATAGCACCCACATACCATGGAACATTTACCACCACCATTACCACAATTGCCATTGCATTGATAGCCACTAAAATTAAGGATTTCATTTCTTGTTATTCATAACATAGCAATGTACAGCCTTTTTTCCTCTTTTTCTTCTGATTAGTAATGGTAAGTCAATTAGTAGGAAGAAATAGATTCCTTGAAAATGTAGAAGAAAAAATTCATTGCATTCTTGACAGGTTTGATATGGAGATTACTCCCTTTTAGGTAACTACCAGTAAGGAAATTGTTTGAATATGACAGTGATATGGGAATAAACATTAAAGTGACGGGTTATATATATCCATTCTCCATTACGTGGCTATATATGGGCAGCAAAACTGAGCCAAATATTAATAAAGATTAATAGGCAGACAGAGAATCATATTGGATAGCATCTGATTTGATGAATATATGAATGACTTACCATTCTTTGGCAGAATATTTCGATCCAAACAAAGATAGTTTTAAATGTACATATTATTATCAGCAAGGAAAGATGTTTAACCAGCCCATACACATTTTATTATTGAAATAGAATGTTTGTAAAACGGTGCTATACCTGATCAATTTGTGTTTGATTATAGGTTTCAGATAGCGCCTGAAAGATGAATCTGAATCTGCAAGGCTCAGTAAGTGCCTCGGACATAGATGGTACCAGACATGATTACATTTGCATTTCTGTAATTTGTCAGTTACTACAGACAGATAAGCGTGTGAATTCATAGAATAAAGTACTACTAGTGATAATTCTTTGTTACAGCAAATACCCTATAGGATGAGAGTAAGAACCAAAAGTGCACTTGATTCCACATAACTGACCAAGGATGAAAACAAAATCCCAGAAGGTAAGAAATTAAACGTGAAGGAGTCATTAAGGGAATCCATGCATATACAGTTAGATGTCCTGGCAATGAGTCATCAGCAAAGTGGAATGCACAATATAAAGAAGAGGTTACTCTTTTTTTTTTTTTTAATACCATTTCATTTTCCTGCTTGTACTGAGTCATTTCCTAGCTAGAGAAAATTCTGAGAGTTGTTGGCATGGCCAATGTCACAGAAGGTAGCAATGGCAACAAGGGAAAGGAAGCATGCAGCTATAAGAGCACTCCAAAAACTAGAGATCCATGGCCATTCAGAATCAAGCTTACAACTGATCACATGCGCTGGGACAGCCTCAAGATCTTGCCTTCCAAGGAATTTGAAGAACACATCCTGGGACACATGAACGAGAGCAGCCGTCAAGCTTTGGACTCATGGATTCCGGTAAACATGTTGATTTATGATGTTGATACTCGTGAAACTTACGAGGTGAAGTTGTCAAAGAAAGAGTCGTTTTGGTTTGATCCTATGCCCGTTCTGGGTGAGAAGCCAGAGGCGCGAAAATGCTCCTCTTCTTTGAAGGTGGGAATGAGGGAGCCACCTTGTTGTGATTTGGAGGAAGCGAGGAAAGAGTTTGCTTACTCAATTGAGCCCTTTAGACACATTGTGAGGAGAAGAGATCTAAAATATGATCAAGAAATTGGACTTCGCTTTTCTGGCAGCAAAGTGATGGTGGGATTCGAATTTTCGGTTCTGCATTCCTCACTGTTGGATATTTATTGCTTTAGAGTTTAGACTGTGGCTTCATGGATGGATGATGAGGTCAGGTGTTGCTTGGCTTTTCAATGATCAAGAAGTAGAAAACTCGTAACTAGCTGTATTTTCATTAGTGACTTCCGAGTTTAGGAGCTTTACGGAGAGAGAAAGTGGGTTCTTTTTTCAGCATGTTATTTTGGTGGAAAAAATCATGAAAAACTTCAGCTCTTCATTTTCTTTTTCCTGTTAAAATGGTTCCCCAGTTCCATGTCCATATTTCTTTTTCTTATGATTAGTTTGGCACAGAGATAAAAACGAAAGAAGAATTTTTATGAATAAGTTTAATATATAAAAATAAAAATAAAATTTTTATGGATAAATTTTATATGTAAATTTTTTATTACTATATCAAACACACACTTATTATAAGTTGTCACCAGGTCACAACTTAAAAGACATTAAGACATGAGTTTTCTTGTATAAACCTTGGGCACTGCGGATTTTTTTATTTTTTTTTTGTGATGACTGCCAATGTGATTTGAGTACATAATGAAACTCACATAAGATTATTACAACGGATTTAAATTCTCCATTCTTTCTGTACCAAAAAAAACTTTTTACTCTTTTTCTGGTATTAATTTATCTTTTTGTTTAAATGCTGATAATTCAATAAAAATATATATTTAATTAATAATTAATTCTTTTTAAATTAAAATATTTATTTAATGAATTGTTAATATTTAAATGAAAAACAGGATTGAGGACATAACAATAAAATAGAAATTTTGAATCCCATTATACTGCACAAAATGCAACAAGCAATGTTTATAAAAAAAAATATGCTTTACTCAAGAGGTGTTGATATAGTAGAAGTGAATTATATTCTCAAATACGAGAATTATGATTTAATTCTTAAAAGTCGCATTTCATGAAAAGAGCTATATTATTAAAAAAAGTTTTTCATTTGCTATTGATTTTGTAATTTAACACACACTGATCTCAATAATAATGTAAAAAATTTTATTTTTTATAAAATCATTAATCCTCTATGTTATTTAGGTATTTAAACCTCTTTATGTAAACAGAATACTTTTGTAAATAATTTAATTGACACGCATTAATTGCTAATTATTAAAAAAATTAGAAAATTAAAAAAATAAAATATGGGCCATAAAAAAGTAAAATATGGTGATTTTGTATAAATATTTATTATTTTTATTAAATTTTATTAAAAAATTAAAAATAAAAACTATTACAAAAAGTAAAAGTATTTAATGTCTTAAAAACTAAAAACACAATAAATACTTTTTTTAAAATAATTAAGATAATTTAATGAAAAAATAATAAATACAATTCATGAACATGTTAACAAAACTTACTTTTATTTACTTACCAAAAAAAAAACCTACTTTTATTTTATAGTAAATATTTTATAAGTAGTTTTCTTTTTATAATCTTTTCAAAAAAAAAAAGTGGTTGATCCAATGAAGTGTACAGCCCACTTCGCCGGTAAAAAACACACGCGGCACCTTGCATTGGTGTTTTGTTTTGTTTTTCTTTTCTGATTTTGTGCCAAACTTCAATTCAATTGATAGTTTGATACTCCAAGTAGGTTGGGGCCAAAGATAGGAAGGGGTAAAAAAAATTGAAATTACATTTGAGTAGTTAAACTTTAGCTTTTGGTGATAAATCAACCAATTGATTAAAGTTTTATTTTTATTAATGAGAATATTCAATCTCATAATATAATTTTTTATCAACCAAAAGAATTTAATTTTAATTTATTATCAATATAAAAAATTTAACACTATCATTTAATCATGAATTGTCAAGTTATTAAAAAAATTTGATTAAAATAATAATTATTTAAAAAATTAAATATTAAGTAATATATAATTATATAATAATATAAAAAATTTTACACTAATAATAAATTAAAATTAAATATTAATCAAAATATGTTGACACTATAAAATATTTAATTCAATAATTCAAAATAATTTAAAAAATGAACAAACACATACTATGACAAACTATATTTAATAGAATATACTTTTTATAGACTTTTCAATACAAATTCATCCCTGTCTAATGAACATGAGTCACCTTCCTTAAAAGTCAATATGTTAGGTGTCGTCCTTAAAAAAAATTACACGTCTTTCCTTTCTTTTCTTTTTTTTGGTTATTTCACGTGTCTTTTTGTTTTTTAAACATCTATTTCTCTATTTTTTTTTTCTTTCAGTATCATCATTTTTATTCATATTTCTTTTTATTTATTTTTCTGTCTCAATAATCTTATCTGTATCTCTTTATTTTACTTTCTTTTTTTTAGAAACTTTTTCTCTCTTTTTTTTTAAACAAAATTTCAATTATTGAATATAATTAGTAGTAAAATAAATGAAATCTGATAAACAAAAAGATAAAAATTAAAAAGTGAGTTTATTTTAAATATTAATGCAATCCTTTTTTTTACTTTCATTCTTATTTCTTTTAAAATTATTCCTTTTAATTAAATGTTACTTATAATATTTTATCTTAACCAGAAACTATGTGAGTTGAAATTGATCTACTTATGCAACACTGTTGAGTTGAATCGTGTATCAATATGGTTCAATTTGGTTTTCTACTTTACTGAATGATTTCTTTTTATTTAAAAATGATTACAATTGTCAAGCTTATTGATATGATTTAAGACTCATAACATATGTGTTAGATTTTTTTTTTATTAGATCCTCTACATTTGCTGGTATAGTTTTAGAAAAAGATATAAATTACGTGGGTTTCATGATTTTAAAATTTAAAATTTATTTTTTTATGTTTATCTATCTCTAAGTTGCGGCGTATATAATTGAACTTCAAACGATCCAAATTTAATTTTTTTATATGACACGAGATTCTTTTAATATACATTATCATGAATTTCTAAAATGTAATATGTATTTTAAAAAATAAAATATAAGTGAATAATCATAAATAAAAATAATTATAATAAATTTATAGTTTATTATTTATGTATTTATATTTTTTTACTGTTGATTTTTTTTATATATAGAATGATTGTTGATTTTTTTAAACAATGGTTATAAACATTATTTTTTACCCTTCAAAGTGCATTCTTGTGAAATTTCATTATTGTCATGTTAGATGTTTTTTCATCACTATAACATTCTTCAATTGAATTAATTTTTAATTAAAAATTTAAAATTAAAATACTTATAAGAATATGGTTTAATAATAAATAAATTAATTAAAATTTTAATAGAATAAATTTTATTTATAATATTAAAAATTTAAATTTTATTAAAAAATATTTTATAAAAAAATTTCAATAAAACAATTTAAAGTTAGAATCTTTAATTAATTATCACATCAAAATTGAATTTGTTGAAAAGGAGTTTTCTCCAACTTGTAGAATTTGTCATTTTCCTTATACGAACTTGCACAATAGTTACAAGGTGGGCCCAAATCATAAATCACCCTCTTCTCCCAATGTATATACTACCAATAAAACAAACGCACGCATTGCGCATGGGCCTGGACTTCGGATACTTCATACAGAAACATGCACCGCACTGCACTTTACACGTGGGCTATTAAGTACTTGACTCATCCACATCCTTCGAACGAGTACAGCACCAAAAACAGGAACACTGAAACAGAGACAACCTCGTCCTCGTTCGCGGTCGCGGCGTCGTAGAGACGTGGATGAAATCGAAAAGGAATGGCAAGTGAGAGAAAGTGAGAAGAGATCAGAGGAAAAAGAAAGAAAGAGATATATATATGGAGGTTAAAGCCAGAGCTCCTGGGAAGATTATTGTGTCCGGCGAACATGCTGTCGTTCATGGATCCACCGCCGTTGCCGCTTCCATTGACTTGTACACCTACGTTTCTCTCCGCTTCCCCACTCCTTCACCTTCCGGTACTCTCTCTCTTTCTCTTTTCAATACCTGTTTAATTTGATTGAGATGTTCTTTGTCATTGGAGATGCATTTTCCTGAGTAAAATTAAAAGAAATAACCGAGAAAATAGTATTACGAAACAACTATCTTGAGAGCATTGGTCCGTTTGATACACAAGATAAAATATAAATAATATAATATAAATAATATTATTTATATTTAATTAAGATAGTAGATATTAATTTATTTTATTAAAATAATTTTATTTAATTTGAATTATTTATATTATATAAGATAAAATAAATTAATTAAATAAAATAATTTTGATTGAATATTATGTTATTTATTATATTGTGTATTACTTATATTATTTATTAAATGTGACTTTAAATTATTAAATAAAAATATGTAAACGATTTTATATCTGTAATAAATAGATTTTTTTTCTTTTGATTATTAAACAGAGTTGATATTATAATTTGATTAGAAGAAGAAAGCATTTCAGGAGCTGCCATCCATCTAGTGTTTCCAACATTGAATAATATGATATTTGCTTGCCAATAAAATGCACTTCTTTACGACTCTATGAATTAAGTAGGGAATCGACTGGATTATCATGTAAATTCGATTTATATCATAGGCGTCGAAGATACACTGAAACTTCAGCTGAAGGACATGGCATTAGAGTTCTCCTGGCCAACTAGTAGAATAAGAGAAGCGTTCCCTGAATCAGCTTCTCCTCTCTCTTCAACGCCTACCTCGTGCTCTGTGGAGTCTGCCAAGTCGATTGCAGCTCTAGTTGAAGAACAAAATATTCCAGAGGCCAAAACTGGACTTGTTTCTGGAGTTTCCGCCTTTCTCTGGTTATACTCATCTATTCAAGGGTGTGTGAATCCATTTTTAACTTTTATAGTCCACTGTCCTTTTTTTTTTTTGGGGGGGGGGGTTTCTTTCTGTCATTTTGATTATGTTCTCTCATTATGTAGATTTAAGCCTGCTACTGTGGTTGTCTCTTCTGAACTTCCTCTGGGTTCAGGCTTGGGTTCATCAGCAGCATTCTGTGTGGCACTGGCTTCTGCCCTGCTTGCCTTCACGAAGTCTGTTTTCTTTGGATGTGAACCACCAAGGATGGCTGTCATTTGGGGAGAAGGAACTTGAATTGGTAAATAAATGGGCTTTTGAAGGTGAGAAGATCATTCATGGAAAGCCGTCTGGAATCGACAACACAGTAAGCGCATATGGTACGCCACATTCCATTCTCTTATGGAACTTTTTATATTTGGAACATGTCTTTCTGCATTTGTTATAAATTATTGCAATTTGAACTTTTTGTAATGCCCAATAATGAATTAGAATATAACTGGTGGGTTTTACTCCCCTCGTATAAGAGGATAAATAAAAATGCTTTATTGGTCATGAAAAGCTATGGGAACAAGCAGTTCTTCTATTTAGTGGATCTGTCAAAGTGTCAATGGTCTCTCCTAGAATTAATTAGAATTTATTTAGCACTAGAGGAATAATTTAAGGTCATCAGCTATTGGATTGTCCAAGTGAATTGAGAAATGATACACAATATGTTAGGTGGGAGATATATATTACACTAGTACGAATTGTAATTCGTTTGAAATATGCAATTATCATGTACTTTCACAAATACTTTTTCTCATCGAGGTTTTGCTCGTCTCTTGTTAAAGATGTAAGCTATTGCCTTTGAATGTGCGAGTCACTCAATAATTACTATTATCAGGTAACATTATCAGCTTCAGGTCTGGTAACTTGACGCATATGAAGTCCAATGTGTCACTTAAAATGCTCATTACCAACACCAAAGTAGGGAGAAACACAAAGGCCTTGGTGGCTGGTGTTTCAGAGAGGATGCTAAGGCACTCGGATGCAATGGCATTTGTTTTTAGTGCTGTTGATTCTATCAGCAAGGAATTGACTACCATTCTCCAGTCACCCACACCAGATGATCTCTCTCTAACTGAGAAAGAAGAGAAGATAAAAGAGCTAATGGAAATGAATCAAGGTCTGCTCCAATGTATGGGGGTCAGTCATGCCACAATAGAAACTGTTCTTCAAACAACATTGAAGTACAAGTTAGCTTCCAAACTGACCGGAGCTGGTGGTGGGGGCTGTGTTCTGACACTGCTTCCAACCTGTATCCTCTTCACTTGTTTGCTTGTTTTCCATCTGCTTCTAAGGTTTTCCGTTCTATTTCTGGTGTTCTGTTTCTATTTTCTTGTCTAAATTTAGTTGATAAATTCCCTATGTTATTTTTGGACAGAGAGATATGCATGCTGTTGTGTATATATATTCATAGAAACACTTATAAAACACTTACATGGACATACACGGGCACACAATCATGACATGACAAGAACACCTGCTAACGACAGTGAAGGCTTATTTTCTAGAGAGGACACCCTGCGCAATCATTTGTATATTCCTCACACTGTCAAGCTACTTTATTTATTTTGCAATTGTCTTTGTCTAGATATTTTAGGTAATTAAAGCACTGATGAGGGAAAAAATTATTTATTTGCATGTGACAGGGGCATGTAGGATTAGAAAGAGCTAACCAGGATTTTGGGGGCGGGTCTGGATTGTTTCCTGGGTTTATACTAACTGTAACCAAGACAAAATTTCTTTGCTCCCACAGCACAACATGATTTGATTGCTTTTATGTATTCTTAAATCTCAGTTTCTTGTTTCTTTTCCTTGACATGCTTTAATCAGTGCTGTGCTGTCAGGTACCGTTGTTGACAAAGTAATAGCTGAACTGGAGACATGCGGGTTCCAGTGTTTCATTGCCGGAATTGGCGGGAAAGGTGTTGAAATATGCTTTGGGGTGTCATCTTGATTTTTTTTTTTTTTTAAATTTTCCTGGAGTGACATCAATAATCAGAGAGATCTGATCTGATCTTGAAATAATAGCATGAAGATATATGCTTCTCCTCTTTAATTGCATTAATCTGTACCGTTTTTCTTGTTTATTTTGAATTAATTTTAAAACTTCTTTCCTGTTAATTCAATCCTGAACGGAAATTGGAGGATACAAATTCAAAGATTTGGATACAGAACATGATTGCCAATAGACAATAGGGACCGTAGACTAGCATATCCAAGATTAAATCACCAATTACTTGTGGAAATCTCGCTTGTCTATCATCACGTTGAAATTTCCCTCAACCCCCGTTCAGGAAGATTCTTCCTTTTTGAAAAGGTTTTTGAAATACGTGCCCACCGTACATTTGCGATAAAAATATCCAGTAAATAATTCATAAATTTATTTTAACTTGTACTAAATTTAAAATAATAATAAAAAATAAAAATAATAAAAATTAATTTTTTAATTATTTAATAATAAAAAATTATAATATTATATTATAAACTAACTATAAAAATAAATAATTTTATATCTGATATATTGATTATATTCCAATGATGACTAGGTTACTCATCCGCCTATCGTCAACGGGAACAATTGGGTTTCGTTGTTCTCTCGTGGATTCAAACTAGGCTCTCTGTATTCGCCGCAGAATCTTTGCCCTCATTAGCTATTGCTACTCTATCTCTTATGATCATACCCATTCTCGTCTTCTTCAATTGGAAGCTGAATTTTATGGCTTAAGATGCTTAGTTACCGAAGGCAAAGACCAACTTATGTAATTCGACACTCCATCGCCAAGTTTTGTTATTATATTCAACTGATATCTTGTGTCAATTCGCTTTATTTGACTTGAGAATTGGTGAGTGGTACACCGGAAAAAGAAAAAAAGAATTGGAGAGTGAAAAAAAAAGGATTTCTGAAAACTTCTATATTTTTTAAGATAAAAGTTTTGTTTGGAAAGACCAAGTAGTCGGTGCATTTTCTTCACGAAAAAAAGAGTAATTTTTGTAGGAAAACATTTTTCAGAAAGAAAATTGTGTGTGTGATAGTGAATGACTTAGGTACTCATTTCAGATTCGTGTAAAACCCAGTTATGTGTGGTACTTAATTATATTGCTGTCTCCTTAATCCTTATAATTTACATTTGAGTGTAGAATGTACTGAATATCCAGGATTCTACGTGAACCGGTGGGGCAAGGTATTTTTTAGTGGATGAATATTTAACAGAAAATTAATTCAATTGACGTCTAATTAAGCCTCTAATGTAAGACGTACTTTTAATAACCAGACTTAATTTGATCTTCATACATATACTAATATGTGTTATACATAAACTCTCACACAAAAATACGTAGTATTTTAATTTCCTAGGTTTCTATATTGGAAATTAAAGCACATATATATATTAATTCCTCCCACGTCCCACCTCCAAAAGAACAGAGAAGCTGCTGGGTTGCATATTCATAGACATCGTACTCTGCTACCTGCTTTTTTGCCATACGTAACATGGACCAGAGAACATATCACTTATCCTTCAGCCATTCACAACAGTTCCACCTGAAAAATAAAATGTTAGAGAAAAACCACACAATTAACGTACACCTTCTGGTTCCGGTGTAATATAAAACTTAAAAGGCATACAACTATAGAAGTATTACCATTGGGGTGGAGGACTTGGCCAGTTATGTAAGAGGAAAAATGTTGCAGGCAAGAAACACATAGGAGGGAGCAACCTCAATAGGCTGGCCAGCTCTCTTCATTGGCACCTCCCCACCAAACTGAGCAGTTTCTTCCTCCTTGAAAGAGGCCGGTATCAATGGAGTCCAGATGGGTCCAGGCGCAACCCCACTCACTCGTATTCCCTTGCACGCCAGCTGAAGTGAGAGGGCCCTGGTGAAGGCCACAATGGCACCCTTGGTGGCCGTGTAGTCCGGCAGCGTGGCGTGCCCCTTCTATGCATTCACTGATGTCGTGTTGATAATGCTGCTTCCTTCCTTCATGTGCTTGAGAGCGTGCCTGTCATATATATAAACATTATTTAAATCTAAACAAATGGCTTTCAAAAATCAACATGTATGTTCTGTTGAGGAAATTATATTAAAATACATGCATCTTATTTACCTGGTCATGAAGAAATAGGAGAAGATGTTAGTTCGGAACACCCTCTCGAGCCTTGCCTCGTCAATATCCTCCACTGATGCACGCTGGTACTGCTCGGCTGCATTGTTGATGAGAATGTCAATCCGGCCATAGGCATTGACGACCTCATCCACCACTCTCTTGCAATTCTCGTCGAAACCCAAGTCAGCTGGTATGGCCATTGGCTCCTTGGCATCCGCAGTCTTGGCCTTCTTTGTCATTTCCAGGGTGTCCCTCGCGTCCTTGTCCTCCTGCCCCTTCACGTAGGTGAAGGCCACAGCAGCACCCTCCAACGCAAACAGGTTGCATATGGCCCGTCCAATCCCCGAGTCAGCCCCGGTCTGCTATCTTTCCCTGAAAATTATCACACAGCTCTTCTAGACTGAAAATCAACAAAAACCAATTCATGTATGAATTTATTAATGTGGGAAAACGGTGATATGTATCTATATATATATATATACACACTTGAAGTTTATTTGATGGCTTGTAGTTGGGGCAGGTGAATTGAGGTGTTGGATCCATGACATGTTCTTTCCCAGGCTGTGTGTGTTGTTTCTGTGGGGGGAATTTCTGTTCACCGGAAGCCATTCTTACAAACTGTGGTTTGGAAAGTGAGTGTGTTCAAGAGGCAGTGGGTTTTGGGATGAAAGCAAAATATGGGTATGCTTTTAACTTGAGGACCTTGAGGAACAAATTGAAGTGCGGAGGTAAACATATATAGTAGTGGGGCACTTTGCTGATGGCTGCACGTGTGATGGTGATGGCATCCACATCCAGATGTTCTTTGAAAAGGTTTTGAATATGCCACGCGGCGAGGAGTGGCAGAAGGAGGTGTTGACGTGTCGTATTGATCGCATGCAGCGGACACGTCGGTAGAAACGGGCACTCTTGAGTCTGGACCATGGCAAGTTATGGCAAGCTCATCATCATATATACCTCTACTTCGTTTATTTTTCGTATTTTCTAAATATTTTTATTTATCTCTATATATTTTATAATTAATTAAAAATATAATTTGAAAATAATAATTTTTATACCATTGGTATTTACGTATTTTTTTATTTTATGTTGGCAAGTGTCACCACTAATTAATATATTTCATTATTATAAAAAGTAAGAAAAAAATTAAATGTGTTATTTGTTTTTTGGAATGGCGGGGCCAAGGAGTGTGTTATTAATTTGAAATAGTATTTTCCTCGTATCCTTTTAATTATATTTAAAATAAAAGATCAATAAGAAAATTTATTTGTATAGAAGTAGTGAGAGAAAATAAGGTTAACATTTCAAAACCACCACCGTTGTTAGAAAGCATAAAAGAGCTAGAGGGAGATATCTCTCGGGGATAAATTTTTATATCTATTTTTAATATATTTATTCAGTAAATATATCACATATGATACTATATAGTTATTTTATTTTTAAATTAATTTATAATTTTAAATAATAAAATTAAATTTAAATTTAAACCTTGATATGTACGTTCTGAGAGTAATTCTCTAGAGTATGTAAGAACTAACACTCTTGGGAGATGTTGTTGCTTTGCATGGCAGCCACGTGGAAGATCAAGCACTTGATAATGTTGAGCAGAGAAGGATCACAACAAACATGCAAGAAAAAAAAATAATAAAAATATAAATATTTAATGTGATTCGATTCATTTAACTTATGCCAATAATTTTTATAAGAGATAAAAATATTTTATTAATAAAATATTAATTATAACTTTTATATAGATAAAATTATAAATTCTTTTATAAATATTAACTATCCAATAACTCAATTATAATCTCTCTCAAATGTTTAGGCTCTCTACCAGATAATATTTTATTATAATAAATAAAAATTTATTTATACAAATAATCTTCGTAACTTTATTAAAATTAGACAATATAAAACTTGAGCCAATTGCACAACATGCGTGTCAATACAATTGGTCTCCAATTTTTTCTCTATCATTCAGACTGTATTATGAAGTTGTTAAGTTTTATTTATCAAAACTGTTGCCGCTGCGACTCAAACTCACCATGGCTTCCTTCAAACTTGGCCCCTTCCTTCTTGCACCTGTCTTTGCTTTCCTATTCCTTTCTAGTCCTGCGCACTGCAAAGGTACTTTCTCTCTCTCTCTCTAGGTATCCCCATCTTCCCTCACACTGTCTGATCAATTTTATTTTTCATATTCTGTCTTTCTGCCATAACTCTTCCCGAAACTGAAGAGATAGAATTATTTTTCAGTTACTTGAAGCATCTTAGTTACGCTTATGCATGAAAAATATAACCAAACTGAATCAAATTCATGTTCTAAAGGGCTATAATTAAAGTATTTCGTGCAATATCAACTATTTCAACAAGGCTCTTTTAATCTACCCCAATCTACCCCTCTAGCGCGCTACAAATTAATCAGGCACAAGAAGAATGACCACTATCTAAGTCTCTTCGATTTGTGTATCAACAAAAAAGGAAAAAAAAAAGAGTCTTTGCGATATTTCTTCAAAATATATATACTGTTAATGATCTTATACATGCTTGCTTTCATTAGATGAGAAGGACAGTGTACTCAAGGGAATTAATAGCTACAGGCAGACGCTGAACCTCCCAGCCCTGAACCAAGTTGACAGGGCATCTTGTTTGGCTGACCAGGTAGCAGAAGAACTAGAAGACGTGCCCTGTGAAAATGTGAATCAATACTACCCAGCGCCTGGTCCTGGTGGGAACCCAAAAATCCCAAACTTGCAGAAGCACATAGATAAATGCGACATTGACATTAACACCACCACAGATGGGGTCATTCTCCCTGTTTGCGTAGCCAAATTGGAACCCACCGTTGTGCTTTCTAATTACACTCATTCTGATCGCTACGCACGGTTTCTCAACAACTCAAAGTACGCTGGAGTTGGGCTTGGTTCCGAGGATGATTGGATGGTTCTTGTTCTCACTACCAACGCAACCACTGGAAGTTTCTCTGCTGCAACTTCTCTGCTTCTTACTAATGCTGCTTGGATGCAGTTCTTGATGTTGGCTTTGCTTCTTCTTCTTGTGCTGATCAACTAGCTTGATTGAGTGCTTTCTTTCTTCTAAGCTTCGTTAGTTAGACTTTAATTTCATTCCTCCTCTTTTTATTTTCCTGTAAATGTAGTGTGACGAACCTAAGTAGAAATTAATTTAATTATGTGGTGTTATCTGTCAAACTCGTTACGATTTCTCACATGACAATGACATAATCTGCTTGTAATGGGTTGTATTATTATTGTGACATATATATATCCGGTAATTATTTCATTATGATTTTCTGAATAAGCTTCAGGACATCAAGAGATCTGAGAGATAATGAGATGTACATTACTTTTAGAGAGATAAATGAAGAGTCGTGTTATCAGCAAAATGTTTATCTAACTTTAGTAATTTAAAATTATAAATTTATACATGTTATAATAGCATATATTGTAACAAAACTCATAAGTAAATTACATACTGATGTTAATTTGGAGATCAATATGTACCATACACTTAATACAGTGTCTGCCAAAGAATACTACAAAGAGAAGGGGAACAACGTGGACGACTTTGGCACTTTGCATGTCAGCAACGTGGAAGATCAGAGAGGAAAAAATTAGAGAATTTTTTATGCAGTTAGAATAATATCTCAATAGTTTAAATTTTATTATATGATATTATAAATTTAATATTTATATTTTTAGTGATTCAATGTAGTAAGAATTTTTCCTTTTTCCTTGCACGCTAATACCTGTCAGCTACCACCGAGGAAAAAAAAAACCTAACTTCTACTTAAATCCGACGAGGGCCAATTCATAATCCAATTTAGAACTCTCAAATTAAAAGAAACCATCGTAACTTACTGGCACCAAAAATAAGAACTCAGCCCTTGTCCAACCCTTCGCAGTTCGTTCTTTGAATAGATTACTTCTTAGGAGGAGGTGTTTCTCTTCTCCTGGACCCTGCTGAAATCATGGCCTTCTTCAAAATCAGCCTCTTCTTGCGTTAATTTGCACTTGCATAGTTTTGCTACTGTCTGATCTTGTGTTAATTTGCAGTACTCTTCTGGAATTCTCTCTCCCCCTCCTTTTGCAGAAGCGATGGAGCCACAACAGTTTTGAAATAGATTAATTGTACAATAGCACACAAGCAACTTCCAACTTACAAGGACAAGAACAATCGTGCTTATAATTAAGCACATTCTGCAATGCCAATTGCCAAGTCTTTACTCTCACTTTTTAAACTTTCAAAATGAATTTCCATAAAACATTACAAACCTCATTCTCAACTTACGGTTCTGTGTGCAGGGTGCCCAATATTATTAACTTAATTTTGCTAATTATCAAGGGCTAATCTGGATGATATGTACATAATTATAATCTTTCGTTCAGATAGAAACTCACACACCCTTGCTCTGCATCTGGAGCAGCCGGAGAACTAACACATAAACAGAACTTATCTAATTCCACGCGGCGTGCATTTGCGTACTTATTCATAGCAATTAATAAATTAAAATGTTGCAAATAAAACTAGAATCCAAAATGATCCTGGGAAGCAACATTTGCAAAACTAAATAAAAAAAATAAAGGACAACTTGAAATTGTCTGGGTACAGTACTACAATGTACGACATCAGAACCCAGCCTCTGGCCATAGGATTACCCAATCCACTCCTCATCTTATTTATCATTTTTAGATATTTTTTATTTTTAATGTATCAGTCTAATAAATTTTTAATTATTTTTAAAATATTAAATATTTTTAAAATGTAAAAATATTAAATATTTCTAATTTTTATTTTAAGTAATTAAAAAAAGTTAAGAAAATATGTTAAAAGGATATAACAATACTTGAATACACGAATAACTAAAAATTATAATTTGATAACTGAATTAAAGTGTTATATTCAAATGAAGTAAATTATTGTTTTATAAGAAGAATTAGATTATTATTTAATTATATATAATTAAATATATTTCAATTGTGTTAAATATTGAAATAATAGTTTATTTTCATAATTAAAATAAGAGTGTTATATTTTTTCAGGGGATATGCATGATTGTTTTTTCAATAAATCATTATTTCTTTTTTAAACAAACAAGATAAAAATAGAAAATAAATCTTAAATTTTCACAGAAAGAGGAGAAGGAGAATAGGAAAAGTGAAAAAAGAAAAAAGAAGAAGAAGATTAATCTATTATTTTGATACTTTAATTATTTAACATTAAAATAATTATTTAAAAATATAAAATATTAAATTAGTTATATAAAAAATTAAAATAATATTAAAATAATTATTTAAAAATATATAATATATTAATATTAAATTAATTTTTTAAAAATTTAAAATAATATCAAAATAATTATTTTAAAATATTATTTTTTTTATTTTAAATTTTAAAAATTAATTTAATATTATAAATTATTTAAAAGATTAAATTAATATTAAATATTTTTAAAAATTTAGATTGATATTATATAAATTTTTTAAAAAAATAAAATGATAATTTATTGTGCGAAGATGAAGAGTTATTATTTTCATTATTAGTTATTCCTTTTTGTCTCCCTTATTCTTCCCTCGATCCCTAGCGTTGCTTTGAAGTTGCAAAAGAGAAAACCCTGTGGTGCCCCGTTCGTTCCCAAACAGATTGAAGCGAAGGGCTGAAGGCGCCGTCATCGGAGGCATGTTGGACATCAACCTCTTCAGGGAGGAAAAGGGCCACAATCCTCAACTCATCCGCGAATCTCAACGTCGCCGTTTCGCCAGCGTCGACCTAGTCGACGAGGTCATCGATCTCGACAAAGAATGGCGGAAGCGTACTCTACTCTCCCCCTTCCTTATTCATCTCCTTCACCATCACCGCAGCAACAATGTGCTTTTCTTTACCTTTCACTCTCTCGCAAGTCTCAATTCTCAATCAATCGCTTTGCTTTTCAGGTCAATTTGAGCTGGAAAATCTCCGCAAAGAGTTCAACAAGATCAACAAGGAAGTCTCTAAACTTAAGCGTGTTAGTATTTCTATTTCTTTTTTCTTCTCTCATTTCGCCAATTCTAAATTTTCGAGGTTTTCTAGTTCAGTAGGTTTTATCAAGGAAAACTGAGACACATATAGTATATATCATGTTTGTGGACTAATGTGCACTTGTGCACACTTTCAAAGATGTAAACTTTTTTGAAATTTATAAATCGGGCAATTATTCTCCGAAAAGTTGCGAACTCATAACTCTGTATTGGAATGCTGGTTTACTAAATATTGTTTCTGCTTCCGTCTTTCCCCTCTGTGTGTGTTAGGCGGGTGAAGATGCAAGTGAGAACATCAGTGCATCAGAGGAGACTAAGAGACTGATAGCAGAGAAAGAGGTTGAAGTTCGGGAAACTCAAAAACTGTTGAATTCTAAATTGGAAACAATTGGAAACCTCGTGCACGATTCAGTTCCAGTCAGTGATGATGAGGTTTGTGATTGGTTCATTTCCTTGCCTTCTGTTCCTGCTAATACTTATCCTAAAATCATGAGGTCTTATATTTTTAAGGCCAACAATGCCGTGATTCGATCATGGGGGGAGAAAAGAGTGGAGCCCAAACTAAGAAATCATGTGGATCTAGTTGAGCTCCTCGGAATAGCAGATACAAAGAAAGGTATGCATTCTATACCCAAAAAAAAAAAAAAGAAAGAAAGGTATGAATTTTATTCATCTGCTGTTCAAGGTTTTTGTTTTTTTTTTTTGTTGGGGGGGGGGGTTGGGTTGGTTTGGAAGCCAACTTTTAAGAATTAACATATTGAGTTGTGATTTACCCTCTAGCATACGGGCATGTGATTCTGGTTCGGGATGTTGCCATCCTCTTGTAATCACAAATGCTACCATTTTTCACTACATATTCTTTCTTTTCTTTTTCTATTGCCTGAATCCTACTTCCTTACATACGAATGGCTAATCACATATAGTATAGGTCTTTGCTTTCAAACCATTCCAACCATCACTTTCACATATGAACGTCTTTCTACCTCTATATCTTGACAATATTTTAATTTGTAACATCATTTTGCTTGTGGCACAAAACTCTGATATGGCAGAACACAAGCTCCTTCCTCAAAAATGTTCTAAGTCATTGTGCAGCCTCATTTTACAATCTACACTGTATTTGTCATCTACCACATGAAGCTTTTATGCTATTAATCACCAATCAAGTGCATGGAACACTGTTTATTGCATTTAAATCACTCCAGCCAAGGCTTTCACAAATACATGCATTTCTGTGGAAGGTGTCCTAATCTTTTATGTCGTGTTGCTTGATACATAATAGGAGCTGATGTAGCTGGAGGTAGAGGTTTCTATCTTAAAGGAGATGGTGTTCGTCTTAATCAAGCACTAATAAACTTTGGACTTGATTTTTTGGAGAAAAGGGAATATACTTTATTGCATACCCCTTTCTTCATGAGAAAAGATATAATGTCAAAGTGTGCCCAATTAGCCCAATTTGATGAAGAACTTTACAAGGTAAAGTTCATAAGTTGATGATTCAATTATTTATCTGCTTGAACATCAACAGTTTGGTAATATGCTCAATCTTTTAGTGCTGATAGCCCTATTGTAGTGTGTCATTGAGCTCGGTGATGCTGTAAGACTGCTTTAGAAATATTTAGATATGCTGGATATTCATTCATGCTTTCGTTGGATCTCATTCGACATACTGGAATATTCCGATGTTCACCGTAGAAGTTTTGCATCACTTATGAATGCATATTACTGGATCTGAAATTGTATGAATTGAGGTTACTGAATCCCAGCATTATAGTGCATATTACTGAATGCTACTGATAGGGATGGGGAATGTTTAATGCATTCAATGCTATTCTTTCTTTCTAATTTGTGATATGTGGGAATTCAATTAACATGTATTAGTGCATGTGTGCTTGTGATTGTCTGGCAAGTACTCATAGGTTGGCTTTATCTCTTTCTCTTTTTTTGTGGATGTTATTAATATTATTGTATATAGATTGATGTATTGGTAGTTTCCTACCTAAAATGACTATTTTCTTTCCCCACTTTAATTCCCTTTATATAATTATATTTTATTTAATGCAGTTAAACATTCCATATCAAGTTGTTGCCATTGTATCTGGTGCTTTGAATGATGCTGCAGCAAAGAAGTATGATCTAGAAGCATGGTTTCCTGCATCTCAAGCTTATAGAGAGTTAGTGTCCTGTTCTAACTGTACAGACTATCAAGCCAGAAGATTAGAAATTCGCTATGGCCAGAAGAAGGTCAGTTATGCCAAATATCATTATAAACATAGATGCCTTCTTTAACGTTATTGAACAACTTATGAATGAAAGATTTCATTTCCCTTGCTTGATATATGTCAAAATCTCTTGTAATAATTTATGAAATCCATTCTATATTTTAATTCTAAGTTCATATTTCTCTCGAGAGTATAATATTTAATTTTAATTCTATTTAACTGACAAGTACAATTGATCTCTGTTAAGCATTTCGGGAATAATCAAAAGTGATGATGGTGTGTATTTGTGGAAAGGGGACTTGAGATATGCTGCAGTTAAAAGTGTGTTGTTGGACTTTGTCCATGACTTTGTCATCACTGTTTGCACGCTCTTTTTTAGGCTGAGTAATACTTACTCTTTGGCATTAACTGATTTCGAACCTATGCATGGATCATTTTAACTGTTGGCCTTTTGCATCTTTTTTGCTGTTGCAGAGCAATGAGCAAATGAAGCAATATGTTCACTTGTTGAACTCTACTCTCACGGCTACTGAGAGGACCATTTGCTGCATACTAGAGAACAACCAGAAGGAGGATGGTGTACAGATACCAGAAGTCCTCAGACCATTCATGGGTGGAAAGACTTTCCTACCTTTCAAGAACCAACCAGTCAATGAAGCCAAAGGGAAGAAATCAAAGGCCTAATTGCATTATTTTAGTCTGAATGATTTTTATGAAAAGAGTTAGTTCAGAATTGAAGGTTAGGGTTTACCAAAAAAAATAGAATTGAAAATTAGGTGATCCCTGTGTTATTCTCACGGTAACCTGTCTCCCACCCCCTCCCTCCTCTCTTTTTCCCTGAAGAGTAAATGATCTTGAAAAGCATGCCCGATTTTGTGGAGAAAGGACTCACTTGGAAATTCAAACTATATATCTTCAGTGACTATTTTATTGTAGTGTTGCGAGAGGTTTCTTTAATTGGCAGATTCTGTAACTCATTAATCCACAAACCTTAGCATTTCCTTCCTTCACTGAGGATGTGTATGGTGATTTTATTCAATTACGAAAGATGAAAACCCTGGTTGGGATGTCCTAGTTTTGCTTGAAAGGGGCGAAACACAAAATGGACATGAAAAAAATAATAATTTAAGGACGTGTTTATATGCATTGCATTCTTCCAAAAGTTAGGCTACATTGAATAGTATTATTGTTTGCTTCTATATGCATTTTTTCGTTAATAGCAGATTCAGGGGTGACTTTGAATCTGTACAGTGATATGGGCATGAATTGAGCAGCATAGTAGTAGAATTCTTTGAACGTGAATTACCAAAAATCAAATTTTAAGTGTAACCCAGGTGCTGAGAGATTCTGCGTCATGGTGTGGGATTCTGAAGTCCTTATTGCTTTATGTCTTGCAGGGCACTGAACCATGTTGAACCTAATCGAGCTGCATCTATATTGACTTCAATTACGAAATTTATTGAAAAGAGGAATACGTTCTGGAAAATTGGGACTAGAATATTCAACCAAGTTTTGTAGTTGAGGCACGACGAAGGTTTTGCACTTTGGACCGGCCTGCATGTTTCTTAGTCTGTATTACCGTCAAAGCTAGTTTTTCTCTTTTTATTAAAAAAATGGCTTAAATTTTTTTAAATCTTTTATGGTTCTGTTTTTTCCCCATTAGAGCTTGAGTGGATTTACCCACAGTACTTCAAGATATCTTCATCGGCTACACCACAAGGATATTATTGTATTTTACTTGTGCTTACATCACTGATATCTAGGGCATTTCAAATTTCCAATCACTTGCGAAGTCTTCTCTGAAAGACTGAATCCCATTTCATGATTCATAAGGGTGTCCATCGAGTGATCTAAATATCAAAGCATATGATATAATTTTAATTGCACGTACCATTTCTCATGAACAAAGATCTAAACTTTTTTCTGGAAATCATAAGGCGAACGGTGATTTCGAAGTGGATTTTAATCCAATGTTAGTCGATTTCCCCCTTCTCTAAGCTGATATGGCCATGAGCTTCTGCTAGAAGGATAATTCTGATAGCAGATGGAAGAGACGAGAGAGAGGAAACGAGGTGGTGGTGGACGATTACTGAAAGGGAGACGCTTAATCATCCATTACTATTAGAGATGAGAAACGGGATCTGGCATTGCAATTTGCAAACTACTTTTAATTTTATTCCTGCGTATTAAACGGCCTAATTAGTCCTGGTCAACAATTTATGATTGCATTCAGAACGCAAGTCATCGTGGTTAACTTGTATCCCGAACACCCAAATTTTAAACACCTGCAAAAGGGGTCAACCTCCAGACCAGGTAACTTGAGCAGCCTTGTTTTTAACTTTCATAGCTAAAGGATCTGAAACTGTAGCACGTACTGTGCTTTAGGAGTCTTAGATAATGAAATATGTATGCTTTGGCACTTGAAATATTAAAAAGAAAATAACAGTTCTTCTGCTCAAAACTTGCTTTGTCAAGGAAAAAACTTGTCACTCATCCCATTCGAAGCAGTGTCTATATACAACACAGCTCTTGTAAGTTGTAAGGACAGAGGATTCAGTTCAGTCGCTTGAAGAACTACCTACCTGTTGTGTAAGGGGTCAGGAGAGGAGGGTACTTCCCGATTAACTGTCGCGTAAGAACCTCCATCTGTTTCATTGGTAAAGCTTTCCCTCCATACCGGAGACTCGAGTACATGTTCCTCTTCTTTTGCATATCGAGCAACCAATGCTCCACGGTTTAAGCCTGAAATACTTAATAATATCAGTAAGAGACACCCCACCTGAGTCCTTGAAATTGACATGAATTCACCACAGTTGTCAATGATCATTATTATTCCTCTCTTGGCTTCTCCGAACCAAAGCAGGAAAATAAAGATCAAGATTTGGTACACCTCTTGATTTGTCTGCGCCTGTACTGTATATCAGTAGGTGTGTGGCACACACCAGAAAAGAGAAAGAGAAGGGAGAAGCATGGCTGCATAAGAAAAGTGAGAAAGGGAAGGAATGAAGGATTTGAGGTTGGAAATATCTGTTAGGTTACGGCTCATTTAGTATGGAGAGTTTCAAATCGGGATAGTTGTTTCTCACACTTCCATAAGTAAAACAGAGGTTTATTCATGATAAAGAAAGGGGCCAGGCAACTGTAGCCAACAAATGGTCAAGCTCATTTCTCACTTAAATAGTAATATTAGTTCCAATATCGATCAAATCACAGTTAATGTTTGTCCATCTTTCAATGTGGCACACATAGGACATAGCTATAGAGTTCGTGTAGCTAAACCAGACATACAAGGGTGTTTCAGAAATCAGAACTTTGAGTTTGTGCACTGATGATGAAATGTGTACACTATTGGATACCAACCATTCCTTTCTTTATAGTGTAATACATTTCTAGCCAATGACATTTTATTAGTCAATTCGAAACTCAACCTAACCCTGCCTATCCTAGAACCTCAATTTCAGGATCAGGACTTGACTCTTCGTTTAGCCTGATTTTACTGTTATTTTTTCACCTTTAAAGTCCAAAATCTTACTGTCTTCACTCTCGGCGGTGCTTTTTTCTAGGGCTCGTATGTCTTCTTTTCACATTTTTCTATGGCATCTTCATATTTTACAATATAAGTGTCTCACAAAACTAAGCTATTTGCCTGTTGAAGAAGCAAGAGATTTCATTAAAAGGCATCTTTTAGCTCATGTTTTGCTGGGCTAAAGGTTTCGAGTAATGTATTTTAATAGGGTTTGTTTCTTCCCTTGGACTAGCTTGTGGCAGCTTTTACATTCTGTAGCCTCCTTTCTTTTATCCCAGTGTTGGGATTCGTCTTGCTTCTATCTTTGCTCGCCTAGTTGTGTCAGATCTTTGTCATTATTTTGAGTTGATCTTGTGACTTGCGAATGGTGAGTTGTGACCATGAGCTTCATTCCAATTAATTTATTGCTGTAAACCAGTGTGTTCTGCCTTGTCAGTTCCTAATAGTTACCAAAGTTCTCTTGGGCAAAGGATTGTATAGGAGGAATTCTAGTATACATATAAGTGTTTTTTTTTTTTTTATGTAAGTAGATGCAAAACATATGTATAAAAATGATGTCAAATGCAAAATACGTGTATAAAAATGATGTCAAATTTAACATAACGTACTTATTTATCTTGCATTTATTTGTACGGAATAAAAAAATATTTATTTTAAAAATATATAAAAAAAATTTTGTTTATAGTCTCTAACTTCAATTGATATTGGGCCAAAATAAAAATAGGTTATCGATAAATACCATTTATTTACTTACAACTAGATGAAAGACTTGCATGATATTATGTTGACTTTCACTGCAAATTGGTGAAATCTATTGGGGGGCTTAGTGCTTTTGGAAAGTTTTGGTGGCACAATCATCGCGTTAATTTGATGCACTGGTGTTAGATATGATTTTTGCCTTTGAAAATTAGCGAAGCAAACAAAGAAAGTCATCGGTTGGTATTGACAATTTTAAGCATAATTATACAGTCATGTCATATAAGCAGGAAACTCTTATTTAACTGTCTACATAATTTATGTATATAAATCAATGAAAAATCGACACATTGTCATTTTACTTTAAATAATAACTGTCTGGCATAGAAAGAACCCGCACAATATGACTTCACCGGCAACATAGAAGCAGTGATACTTCCTTCATAATTCACCTTTATAATTATGCAAAACAGTGTACCGAGTTAAGGTGATTTAATTATTTATTAATCTTAAATTAAGTTCCTTACACAACTCAAAATTTTAAGACTGTTCATGGATTGAATTGGGTTAGATTTTAGGGAAATAAAATATCCAAATCAACCGACCTTAGTTGACTTGGGTCAATTTAGCAATTTTTTTTAAAGTGACTCGAACCGATTAAGATTGGGTTGGGTCATCAGGTTATTTATTTTTTTTTTACAAATTGGAAATGAGAAAATTTAGAATTAATTACAAATAAAAAAATGAAGAACGAAAACAAATGAGAAGTCTTTGGAAAAATGAAAACAAAGAAGAGGGAAAGGAAAAAAATTCAAAATGCAGCCTTAAGGTCAAAGGATTCTAATTTTTGAAGAGGTTATTATAAAAAAATAAAAAATAAAATAAAGAAGTTGAGTCATTGGATGAGTGATCAGTTCATTGAGTTCACATTTAGTCAACTCACTATCTAAACTGATTAAAGTTGGTTTTGGTTAAATTTTATCTCATTAAATTCGATTATTCAACTTAACTCGCTTTTTCTTATTTGGTTTGAGTCAGTTTGACCAGATCATCTAGTGAAATCAATCAATTGAGCACCCCTAACTCAAATTATGTGCCTATTTGGGTTATATTGTAAAAACAATTAATTTTAAATTTGTAGGAATATAGTAAATTAATATTATTATGTGTAATTATAAGTATTTTTAAAAAAATTTGAATCACACTTGTTAAAATTAATTTGATAATATATTGATTGCAAGAATTCTTTTTAAAAAATTATCAACGTCCACCTCAATCAATTTTTTTTTTCTTTTGGTCCGGCACCTCAATCAATTTTTCACTGCACAAATTAGCTCTAAGTTACTTCAGTAAACCAAATTGTAAATACACGATAGTAAGACAATTTCTTGCCTCAAGTAATTTTCCATTGTGCAAAATTGATTATGGTTTAGTACACCAAAAATAAAATAAAAAAAATTTGATTCTGGTTAATGCATACAGTTGTAAAATTGGAATATATAATGGGTAGCAATTCCCTTCATAGGACTGGAAGAAGCTAAATGTTGATCCTTTTGGCATAGTGATCGTTCAGTAGGGTGTGGTGGTATGATATGAGATGCTTCAGGTTCTCTGGCTTCAGGGATTTTCAAAGAAGCTTGCTAATGCTATGATTAGCGTTTTATGTGCAGAACTTTGAGGTATTTTAATCGGAATTCAATTAATGGGCTCTCAGTCAACGTATTCGACAGTTGGTAATTGAAGTTAGATTTTATTCTGTCTCCTCATTAAATTTAGATTTCAATTTTACCTTTCTGGATAATTTTGAATCATTAGATTAAAAATGAAATCAATGATCAGCTACTAAAATTCTTACACTGGTATCAATTAATATAGCTAGCAGCATTTCCTCATGAGAATTGCTAGAGCAATTGCTGCTGGGGAGCAATGCTGTGCGCATTGTCAGTTTGATTAGCACTGCTTTAAATGTTTTTGGCTTATTTAACACTTCTTCTTGTTTTAAGTTCTGTTTTAACTTTTAAGTAATGAAGAGGATTCTTCAAAAAATATATATGTAGTACTCTAGTAAATGTTAGCTTTCCGTAGATTTATTTCAGCTAATCAAACGAAGAGGAAGCGACCTCTCAAGTCTAATAAAAAACATGGCCATTTTAAAACAATGTACGTCGCATTTGGATAGGTACATTGTGGTAACAAATCATTTGAGACTTGAAATTTCAGCAATGAACCAATGGGGAGAGTCTAACCTTCGACTAGTCAAAACACCCATCCAATACTCATCCCAATAATAATTGTTCCTCAAAGAAGCTGAATTTAACATATGTAACAAAAATTGTCAAAAAAACGTGTATGTGTATCTTGCAATGTCAAAGACAAATGCTTGTAGTTGAGAAAATCACAAGTTATTCGCCTCTATATTGCCACAAATGAATGAATGCACGATGGTTTAACCTGTGAATCATATTTCAGCTACAAATTGTATTAATGAAAATCTCTTTCTTCGTTATCTATATATCATTCACACTGTCCAGTTTCCTCTCAAACAGATACTGTGAAGAGGTAGATCTTTAGTGCGACGGCTAGAGCCAGCTGCAATAGAAAAATGCCAGCAACAATCAAAAACCACCTTTCACCAGCTGACTTGATATGTGCCCGGAGGTTAAGTGCCACAAACGTTGCAGACATGAACCCAGCCACACCTGCAATCACCCATCTGAATATATCCAGTGGCACAACGGACATACACTGCACCAAACAAAGGGTTTGAGGGTACAAAAGGATGAACATGTCAGATTTCATACTTCCTTAAAGGGAGAAAATCTGAAGAGCAGTAACTTACCAGAGCCGGAATAAAGACAAACAGGGAATATCCATAGAGACAGAATAATTGAACAAGGCCCGACGGTGCAGAGAAGTATTTGAGGATTACATAGAGACAAAGAGGTACAATGGTAACATAGCCATAAAACAAACCAGCAGACCAAGTCACCAGATTTATGTCATAGTTCCATTCCTGGTTCTTCAGTTTGTGTGCTATATATGTCACAAATGTGCCAATAGCTGCTGCTACAAATATTAAGGTAGTGCAAATCCAGAATGGTCCATACCTGCGCACGTTTACAGTGAAATCAAAATTACATGCTGCCACACAGCTAAATTATAACAGCATTTGTCCTCCAAAGTTTAAAAATGGTGGACTTCCTCTACATGGGACAGTATTATTTATGTAGTAAGAAATTAAGCCACAGATTATATGTCCATAAAGTTACATAAGTAAGAAATGAAACAAAACCAATACATAAATAAAAAAGAAACATTGGCCTTGGAATGAAATTGATGCAGAAGTAGCCAAGCAGGACAAAAACTATAATTATATATTGACCTTGATGATTTTATTTTAATTTTCATAGTGATTATATTGAGCTATTTTACAACAAATATTTTCAGTCATCAATATTATTTCAGGATTTTCCTTGTGTTAAGTGTTTCTACCTGGTGGATTCTAAGTCATCTACTAGAATGACAGCGTGAAACTTCCTAGTCATTTTGTTGTTCTGTCCTGCACCAACTGGTATGAGAGCCTAGTTTGTCCAATGAACCACTGTTTCCAACCTGACAGCATTGATGCAGGTGTGTGAGTCCCACATCAGCTGGGTGTGAAATACTTAACTCCCATTTAATGTAGTGGCTCTCTCCTCTTAACATTCTAGCTTTTAGGACTGGGCAATCTACATCAGAAATAAATATTACTGACCATTATTAATCATTAAGTTCACTTCTCCAGTTAATATGGCTCAACTAGACAAGCCTACTGCTTATACAAAGTCAATTCTTTTGGGTATAAAGCATAAGAACTAACCAGATGACGATGCAGCTAAAAATATTGAAGAAAGTATTCAGAACTCCATAATTTATAGCCAATAGGTTCATTTGTTATTGGGGAAAGGTAATAATCATAGTTTAAATGTGATACGACTCATACACGTTATTTAATATGCTTGTTTCAGAGATATACTTCAAAAGTCGGTCTTCATGATGAGAATTATGTTTGACATGATGACAGAAGATGTTAAGCAGAAAAAAAATTTAAACTGCCCTCCCTCCCCCCCCCCCCCCCTAAAAAAAAAACAAAAATGGAAACACAAACCCGAAACCATGAGTGTTATATAGTTCTTCTTCATTAATGTCTTATACATGACTTTGGCTTAGAAAATATTAGCATATCAAGGCTAGCCACAACAATTTAGCTATATTGTTTCCTCAAAAAAAAAAAAGAATGATATTAACAATATCCGTGCCATAATTAAAAAAATGTAAGAACTCATAACTATAGTATTGGTAGTTTGATCAGTCAATTAAATGAGCAAGAGACAATCAAATCAACTTACAAATCGGGGTTGCTAGCAGTTTTTTCATTAAAAGTTCCACTAAATGGAAAGAGTGAGTCTTTAATCCTCTCTAGAACATCTGAAGTGTCAACATCAAAGTACGGTCTGTAAGCAGCAACTGTGAAAGTCCGTAACCAACCACTGTGCTGGGTTTCATCAGAACCAGATACAGGTTTTGAAAATGTATCTGCATAAAGTAAATAAAACAAATAATTAAAAACCATAACTCCAATGCCAAAAGCATGTAAGGTAATGTCATAAGTAATAAGCATCAACCATCGACTAGAGTAAAAGAAACACGTGCATAAAAGATACAACTAAAAGAAACTGAAGAAAAAATAACAGCCATTTTATGACTGGTCTTGGCTCTAAATCAGTAGTGTCAGTTATCTTTTACTAACACAATCATTCAAATTAGATTAACAGGTGTCACATCGGTCAATCCACCCATGTTGCCTGCATGGTTCCCTCAGTTAGGACATTCAACAAATATTTCAAACCCACTAGATATTGACATTAACAGTCTATGTGACGGGCAACTCTTATGCATGGAACAATGACCTCGCAGGTAATTATTACAACCAGACAGAAAAGAAACAAATGTGACCAATCTGGACTAGCACACATACCATCAGCATCACGAGGAGGCCTGGAACCACCAGTAATCTTCCCCTGTGCTCCGGATGGAGGAAATGTCTGAAGATTTGAATCTACAAAGATAAGTTTTATCAAATCAACAATAATAAAATCAGTGCCCAACACTGCAAATCGAAGGAATATTGACTATGCAGGCTACTAATAATAAATTCAAATGATTCTCATTAAATTACACCCAGCAACGGCTAGTCATGCCCCAAAAAAAATACCCATTGGCTCACTAAAACAGTACTGCAAAAATGTAGGCTAGGGAAATGCATCATCAATGAAAGTTGAGGAGTTTCCAGCAGTTTGGACCTGACTACGGAAACTGATCCATTCACTTAAATCAAATTGCATCACGAAACACGGTAACGCGATTATATATAGCAAATCCTAAAATTCAAAATACACGTTCATTTTAATTCGCCAGGTGGGCAACCAAAGAGAATTAAGTGTGAATTGGATTGGGCATGGTATCGGTATTAAAGAGGAAAGCAATTGCACCTGCGAACTTGACGGCGACATGTCCTGGATCTGGAACTGCCTGCAACAATGAAGGAGAAATTCAGGGTGACTATTGAGATCTGGTAGCGGTAACGGTAATAGAGGATCAAAGGAATTTGAGGGATGGGATTGATTACTCACAGGTACAGATCCTTGAACCTTTTGGTTATCAATGGTGGTATAGCGTCCTGACATCATCTTGATCTCTGTTCCTTCACCTTCCTCCTCCTCTTCCTATTCTTCCTTCTGATCCCAACAGATCGCTGTCTCGTCCTGGGTTTTATCTAGCTGAAGCGACTACTCATTTGTTGCACATTCGCAGAAGCTGGGTGCATTAACCACGATTCATGCATGGGCCCAGTCATGGGAAGGCCCGGTAAGATCCCAAATGACAATTTCCTTGCCTCACAAAAAAAAAACCTTAATATTTTTTAAAATATTTTTAATACAATTGGTGTTCGTATATTATACTAATAATCATAAGGGTTTAATTTTAATATTTTGTAAGTATAAAATATTTTTATACTATCATTCAATCATATATTGATGCATCACTAAATAAGTTTAGTTATAAAAATAACTACTTGAAAAGTTAATTTTTTTTAATAATTAGTCAATATGTTGTTAAATGTGTATAAAAATAAATAAATTTTCCTAATCACAAATTGAAATAAGTTTGGCCAATTGCCCTACATTTTAAAAATATTAAATTTTGAATTTTGGAATAAAAAAATTTAGATGATAAAATTTTAAATTTTTTATTTTTATTATTATTTTTTTTATCTCTCTTTTCTCTTGATCCAAACAAAAAAAATCAAATTTTAAAAGTTTTATTTTCTCTCTCTTTTATTTCTCTCTATCCAAACATAAGGTAATGTGTTTATAGGTTGGTTTTGTTCATGTTTAAGGAATAAAATATTCAAACCCACCAATCTTGATGGAAATCTTTTTTCCAGTTTTTTCAAATTTTTTCTTACATCCTGAACTACATTAAAAGATCATGATAAAGTTAGTTTGGATCCAGTAATTAGGTTGACATACATTTAAAAAAAAATCCACCAAAAAAACATTGCTTTTTATTAATTTATAAAAAAGTCAATTTATATTAAAATTGGGTGTTTAAATCCATTGATTCAATGAGTTTAAAATAAAATTAAAAAAACGATACCTAAACAGAGGAAATGGGGTTGGACCAAAAATTACCCAACTCATACTTTATAGATAGATTCAGAGTTGAGTTGACTTTGATGGGTCAATATGACCCAGTAAACATCCCTACAAAGTTCTAGTAAAAAACCTCATTTTATTCATGTACATATTATTATTTTTTTATCTAATTAAACTTAATATTTTAAAATAAGCATTAATTTATCAAGTTAACTAGTGTAAAATGTTAATTGAGTAAAAACTGAATTTATTATCATTTTTCATGTATAAAAGTAGAGAATATAATTTATCTAAATTTAAATGAATTTTATAGTTAAGGATTCTTTACTTCTTATCCTTTAAAGTATTAGTCAAAGCATTAATAATAAATTAAATAAAAATAGAAATATTTAATTTCTTAAAATTTTTAAAAACATTTAATATTTTTTAAATAATTAAAGTAATTTAATAAAAAATATTAAATAATTGGTAAGGACACTGATTAGCAACACCTTTATTTAAAATTTATCATATCTATTGAACGGAAATAATAATAATAAAAAACTTTAATCTCATAGGGCGGTGCTCAGGTTAATTCTGCCAGAGTGCTATAAATAGTAACCGCGGGTTCCGGCACATAATTAGAGGTAGTGAAAGTGAAAGGGCACACGCCCACCACCCCAGCCACGCCAACTTGCACCGGCTAGGGCAGAGCTAGGGTTTTTGCAGTTCTCTTCTAACCCTCACTACCACTTCAATTTCTTGCTCTTCTCCTTCACGCCAACGTAATCTCATCTCACTCCGATCCTTTTTATTTTCACAAGAATTTTCACTCACTGCTGATTCAATCACATCAATAATTAATAATATTTTTCCGAACGCATAAAAAGAAAATAATGGATATTTTAATGTTTTTGTTCCCGTCAGGCTTTGAAATTGGGGTTTTAGGTTTTTGTTCACAGTATCGATGGCAAAAGCTCCTGGTGGAAGAACGGCGAACCCATATGGCCGGTCTGGAGTTCGTATTGTTGTTGCCGGAGACCAGGGCACCGGAAAATCAAGCCTGATTATTACTGCCGCAGCCGGGAATTTCCCGGCGAATGTACCGCCGGTGTTGCCCCCGACGAGGTTGCCTGAAGATTTCTATCCGGATGGCGTGCCCATCACAATTATTGACACCTCTTCCCGGTATGGAACCTTTTGACATTTTGATTCTCAATTAAGGTTCATAGACCACAAAACAGAGGCTTATCAATGTGCTTGCCTTGGTCCGTTCCCTGCATCTGTTACGTTGACGCACTATATGTTGTCCATGGTCACTCCACTCATTATGGTGTTTTTCGTAGTTGTTATGCATTGTCAGCTCGTGGCCGAGAATTAAATGGAATGTTTGAGTAGCAATGCTAATTGTTGTGATTCTAGGTTGCTTCTAGTAAATCTACAATATCTTTTGGTGTTTTGGAGTCGATGTTTGTTTTGGAGCCAAGCATTACCTTGTGCATTAATGTCCTTAGTACTCCTCCCTTTAAAACCAGTTTGGTTACTGAGCTGTTTGCTGATCTAGTTCATGGGAATATGTGACGTTGTTTTGACATTTTGTTTATCCCTGCAGAAGAAAATTAGACGTATAGCAACCTCTTAGAAAAATGCGGCTTTATGCTAATAGCTTCATCTATTCATATGGGGTGAAAAATTCAGGGATGAGTATTTATACAAATTTTTTATATATAAAGTTCATGTTTGTCACTGAAGCTTTCAAGGGGGCACCAAATTGACCCAGAATGTGTTTACCTTTAATGTGACTTACAAGATGTCAACTCTGGAAAGTATTATTATCATTATTATTATTATTACTACTATGATCACCATTATTGTCATCATCACCACCATTACCATCATTATAATTATTATTGCAGTATTGAGGATAGTGATAACGTTGCTGAAGAATTGCAGAGGGCTGACACAATCGTTCTCACTTATGCATGTGATCGGCCTGAGACACTTGAGCGTCTGAGTATATTTTGGCTCCCACATCTTCACAAATTAGAGGTTCTGATCCTATTATATCTTTTTTTGTCTCTCAAAGGAATATGGGATTGGCAAGACTCTATGTTCTACAGCAGCGCCATTGATCTTTTAAAAAGTGAAGGGAGAAAAAAAAAAGAGAAGAGAGTAAATAAATATTCATCAATAATGGTAGAGGACTACCAAATTAGATTAGTGTAAACTGTTAAGCCATTTGTGCTTTTCTTTCTCATGAGAAATACTTTCTATTCTTGCATACATCTATGCTTCATACGGCCAAATTAATTTCACATAATGTACTCATCTTTTTATCTTAAGTGTATATATGCATGATATAGATTTTTGAACTTAATGAGCAGGTGAAAGTCCCAGTTATACTAGTCGGTTGTAAGCTTGATTTGAGAGATGAAAAGCAGCAAGTGAGCCTGGAACAGGTGATGTCACCAATAATGCAACAATTCCGAGAGATTGAAACTTGCATTGAGTGTTCAGCATATAGGCATATCCAGGTATAATAAAACCTTCCTGTATTGGCATCTTATTTTAAAAATGCTGATCAGTTATATCCTGATGTTTCATACAACTGTAATTAAACTTTTATGATAAATATCTTTTTGCAGGTCCCTGAAGTTTTCTTCTATGCACAAAAGGCTGTTCTTCATCCAACGACTCCATTATTTGATCAGGAATCACAGACTCTAAAGCCTCGATGCGTGCGGGCCTTGAAACGGATTTTTATCCTTTGTGACCATGACAGAGATGGTGTCCTTAGTGATGCTGAGCTAAATGATTTTCAGGTTGTCCTTAGTGATGCTGAGCTGAATGGTGTCCTTAAGATTAAAATATTAAAATATTGAAATTGAGTCTTGTCTATTATCTGAGTATTATAGTTTGGCAACTAGGAGCTTGATTTTAAGCCCATATCTCTTTTGTCATGGTGAGGTAATTTGCCTATGAGATTTGTGAATAATCTAACAAAATTATCAACAGGTTAAATGTTTTAATACCCCTTTGCAACCATCTGAAATCGTGAATGTTAAGAAGGTTGTGCAAGAAAAATTGTCCGAAGGTGTGAATGAACGTGGACTTACTTTGACAGGATTCCTATTTCTTCATGCCCTTTTCATAGAAAAAGGACGTCTTGAGATAACATGGACTGTGCTCAGGAAGTTTTGGATATAATGATGATATCAAGCTTGCTGATGATCTAATTCCACCTTTGAAACGGGCTCCTGATCAGGTATTTCTTTTTGAGATCAATTGTGATCGAATGATTGAGTATTGACGATGATAGTACTGAGAAATTTTAGATACCTCTTGTATTATCTACTCCCAAGTTCCTGCTATCTGCTTTGCCTATGTCTTTTTGTGGCCATGCTACTTATTTCACACTAAGAAGAAATTATTGAGAGGTTGTGGTTTCAAATTCAAGTGAACCTGTGCATGTGTTCAACTTAATTATCAAAGTATTTGTAAAAAATGCAAGGAAGAAAAAGGAGTTGCTTGTGGATTGGCTTCTCCTTCCCCCCTAAGAAGAGTGTAATGTAATGAGAGGTTGTGGGTTCAAATTAAACTGAACCTGTGCACAAGTTCAACGCATTTGTTAAAGTAGTTGAAATTATGACGGGGAAATGAGAAGTTGCTTGTGCCTGGTTTTGGGTATGTACAAGCATATACTTCTAATGATATATTATTGTCTCTTGGGCCTGCTTTGATTCTGATTTCCAGGGGCAGAGCTAGAAGGAACGCTTGTTTAGGGGAGGCCAAGTTAAAGAAGTTGGACTTTTCAAAAAAAAAAAAAGTTAAAATTTGATATCAGATTGAGAAAAATAGAGGCATTGAATGATCTAAGATGTTTCTATATAATTGAATCCACACTGTTGCTGTTCAAGATTAGTTATCTTAAAAATTTGTTTCCTGCACTCCTGACTGACCTGGTTTGATTGGAGATGAAAACACCCCCTTTGGTTTTTTTATAACTACATTGTATGTGTGAAAGCTTTTATTAAAGTTCCTATGGTACTGACTTCATGTGCATTGTGTATGACATACATTTATATCTTATGCTTGTCTGAGATCAATTTGTGGACTGGCAGGAATTTTGATCTTGTCCTGATCAAGATTGGCTTTAATGTCTGCAGAGTGTGGAGCTGACAATTGAAGCACTTGATTTTTTGAAGGGAATCTTTGATGCATTTGATGGCGATGGTGTATGTCATTTGCATGCATGATCTTGAATATTTCAACTATTTCATTCTGCCCGTTATTCTGTTTTCAAGCATGTTCTCAAACGACTATACTGTGATGTAGGTTACAAATGGTAACTTGCCCAACTATTCTTGAAGTTTGACCATCTTTTTGTCCCTCCAGGATGGGGTGTTGCGACCTCGTGAACTTGAAGAATTGTTTTCTACTGCTCCGGAAAGGTATCATATCCAATTCAATACGGTACTGTAATATGTCTATTTTTTAGAACTTCAGGAATTAGGATATGGATACGGCAGGGCATATTAAATAAAATATTTAAAAGATACAGTCAGATATGTAAAAATTACTACATAATAGTATAATACAAAATAATCTCTAAAGCTACTTAACTCTTGAATATGGCCCACTATTATCTTCATTATTACTGTTAGTCACATCTCCGATACTTGTTTGGTTGTTCCCAACCCTTCCCTTAGCATCGGTTTCTTTTGACTGAATTGGTAACATTAGCCCAAAGAAGACTCGTTCTTTCCAGAGGATGTAACAACCTTACTACTAGCAGTTTAGCAATTGGTAGGCATACCAAAAATATGCAGGCAGCTGTATCTACCAAAAAAAGAAATATACTAATAATACGTTGGCAGCTTGTATCATATGCATATACACTGGTGCAATTTGGCTTATCCATGCATCATAGCTGATGCTTTAATTTATAATGACGCAGTGTGATGTGAAGTATATAATATATTTTCTGTTTTTTTTCAAATGTATGCATGTCCAAAGGATCTGGTTTATACTTCTCATGTTGCTTCAATATTTTTACAAACTCTAGCTACAGCAATTTTTTCTATACAGGAATGTCAATAAGGGTTCCTGCCAATGTTGTTTTTAATATTTTATGATTTTTATTTATTGCAGTCCTTGGACTGGAACTCCATATGAGGATGCTGCAGAAAAAAATGCATTTGGAGGACTATCACTTGATGCATTTTTGTCAGAGGTGTGTAAGTGTCCCATCTTTATTCCCCCATCCCTGCATTTTTCTAAATAATGCTTGTGGAAGAGTGGTGGGAGGAACTAGGGAGTTTCACCACCCAATTAAAACTGATTTAAGGGAATCAAGGTTGCTTAAGTTTTATCTCTATCATTATGGTTATCTATTTCCTTAATTTAAATATATATGTTTTCTTGTATATCTGGTTTATGTATCTTTTCTTGCACATAATATTTTTAATTATTATTGGTATTTTTGTGTGTACTATTTTTCTGGACAGTGGGCACTTATGACACTTCTGAGCCCAACTTATAGTTTGGAGAATCTGTTATATATTGGTTACACTGGTGATCCTTCATCTGCCATCCGTGTGACCAGGAGACGGCGTTTAGATCGCAAGAAGCAACACTCAGAAAGAAATGTTCTGCAGTGCTTTGTTTTTGGGCCTAGGAAGGCTGGAAAATCTGCATTGTTGAATTCTTTTATTGGAAGGTGTTTTCATTTTATATGCTACCTAGAAGCTTCCTGGTACTGTAATTTTAGTTATTGAATATCGTATAACTTTGCTGTTGTTGAATTGATCATGCAGGCCATATTCTGAGAGTTACAATCCAACCACCGAGGATCGTTATGCAGTAAATGTTGTTGATATATCTATGGTAAATGATACTTGATTTACAATAGCTGTTGTTTACTGTGCAAAATAAGTTTCTCTCCCTCTCTCTCTCGTGTGTTTGTGTGTGCATGCATGCTTAGACACAGCCATGCCCACATTCACAGTCCCACACATAAATAGAATTGAATGGCTTTGTCTGCTATGAGCTGGTCATTGTTTTGTTCTGCTTGTCTTTGTCCATATCATGTCCTGAAGAACCAAATTTCTGAGGCTGTGACTATAATGACCCTTTAATTTGTTTGTTGTCTTCTATATTGGATAAACATAGCTTTTATTCTGTGGGAATCATGGCTCTCTGCTCCTTTGTTCCATTACTATTCTTTCATCGGCACATTCCTTCTCAATCTTTGGTCATGATGATATCATTTTTGTCAGTGTTTTATGGAAATTTCAGGCTTTTTTATCTATTTATTTATTTGTTTACTTGTTGTACATATATTTTCATGTTATAAATAGTTGATTGTAGCTATGTATTTTTATGGTGCAATTTTCATGGAAGAATGGATTTGCTTATCCTCAACATGCATATTTGATCAATCTTGCCCTTACCTGCTCTAGAGTCTTCTATTGTTGTATTCATTTTATATTTGTCTTGGCATTTCTGCCTTCTCTAAGTATATTTTGTCGTTTTGTTTGCAGGAAAATAAAAAATATCTTTTATTGAGAGAGATTCCAGAAGATGGAGTTAGAAAGCTGTTGTCCAATAAGGAGTCTTTGGCTGCATGTGACATAGCAGTTTTTGTTCACGACAGGTGACCACTGATGTTAAAGATTAGTATACCATAGAAGTTATGGATTATATTAGTTACATGACTAATAAAAATATTTAGGCCATATTTGGTTCATCAGAAACAGTTTTTTGTTTCTAATGACTCAAACCCTGATAACAATAATGAAATAATTTTATAGAGAACCCACAACATTTATTTTTTTAAATATTTGAGTCAGTATAGGATAAATCTCACTATTGAATAGCCTATTTGTGAGCTGTGTTTATAAACTCTGCCAGAAATTACCATTTGTTTCCTATATTTCAAGTTTTGTTTAATTTTTTGTTGTCTGTTCAGATATTTTTAGCTTATAAGAACTAATTCAACATCATAATTCGCAAGCTCTAAGTAAAAAAAAAAAAATCTTTTGTGCATTTGGATGAGCCTGCTAGAACAGCTTTTAGGCCCAAAGCAACATATTCTGGCTTAAGTTTATAAGCTAACATTTGTAACTTACAAACGCAAGTTGAAAACAACTTATCTGATGTTTAGAATAATCTGTTAAGTCATTTTAAATCTGCATAGTGTTTATTCAAAATGCACTGATTAAGTTGGCAACTTATCCATGGTGTCTGTTAACTATCACTTTCATGGCCATGTGGTGTGGACAACTCATTTTACCTACTTGGAAAAATGCCAGTTGTATATATAGCTGACTGGGTTTTCATTCTAGGTCTGATGAGTCATCATGGAGGACATCATCTGAACTCCTGGTGGAAATTGCTGGTCATGGCGAAGATACCGGCGTTGAGGTGCCCTGCCTTATAGTTGCAGCTAAAGATGATCTGGATTCATTTCCAATGGCTATACAAGAGTCAACTAGGGTACTTTCAAATGGGTTTTTTCTTTGCATGATCAAATACATAATTGAGCGTGCATATTGTTGTTCTTGTGACTTTGGTTTCTGCTTAACAGATGCTATTTAATTATTGGCTGGTTCGGGATAGAAAGCAATTAATGGTGAATATGACGTGTTTTGAGATTATGATATCATCATTATTTTCTGAATAGCAACATGTAGCGAGTAGCGGTCTGTGTAACTGTATATTTGACCTTATGAAGAAATTTGATTCAGCAAATTTGATGCCAGTTAGATTTTCCTTGTTTCACTTTTCATATGTTCTGACATTTTTTTTGGGGACATTTGATGCTTAATTTATTCCATCTTTGAATGGCACATTTGAGAGATTGGGGTTGGGAGTCTCACTCCTACCTATGGTCATTGTACTAGATCCTGTACAACCTGATGTGTGGTTACATTTTTAAGGTGATGACTAATTAAGAAGTGAATTATACTTCAAAATTAAATACTATCAACAATGTTTGCCATTTGGAATTTTTGGATTTTCTTTTCCAAATCTATATTAGAATTGGCTCGAGAAGACAAATAAAGCATTGGATATTTCTCATGCTAGTGAAGTATTAAACTGGTAGCATAAGATGTTTGATCCATCAGTGTCTAGCTGATATATACTAAATTAGAAAAAAAGAAACTAATAAAGCCAACTTACGAACGAGATACCCATTATTGATATTGCTTGATATTTCTATGGCAACATGACAGCTGAGTTTATAGATTTTGTGTTTGATTGGTTTTATTGCAATGGCTCTGTTGAGCTCGTAGTTATATAGTCTTCTCTCTTGGGCTACAACACTTGAGTTTCTGTGCACATTTTTAGTAAAGAAGCTGTTTTTAATAACTGTTCAATTAATCTATTATTTGCAGCTTGAAACGTGACTTTTTTTGGAAAGTTGATTTGGACAATGATATATGCCATAATTTTCTATTGACTTGCAAGGAATAGTGTACTATTAGCTGTTCCATTTAATATTCGCATCTGTGTGAGTGATGGGGCAGATAAGCATAGCCCTGAGTAATAGAACAGATTGTCCGCAAAATATTGAATTCTGATGCCATCCTTGCCCTATGTAATAGTAACAAATGTGCCGGAAGTTGAGAAATAAGCAAGCAACTGTTTTGCCCTGGATAAACTGCAATGACACTTCTGACATATCATTGTGATTTGTAGGTTAGTCAGGATATGGGAGTAGAGGCTCCTATACCACTTAGTGTGAAGTTAGGGGATTTCAACAGTCTGTTCCGCAGAATTGTATCTGCTGCTGAGCACCCTCATTTAAGCATTCCAGAAACCGAAGCTGGGAGAATGCGAAAGCAGTACTACAGGCTTATAAATCGTTCTGTTATGTTTGTTTCAGGTATGCCATTCTTCAGGTTGACTCATTCATTCACTACATCTAGTGTCTTAAGCTGTTTGCTCTCGTATGCAAACCAAAATGAGCTATAAACTTGTTTGAATTTTGGATGATGTGATTATTCTTGGTTCAGATGTTCTGTGCTGTGTAGTTGTTCGTTTGAAATTTTTGCATATGTTGTTTCTCATGTAACCTTGAGGATTTGTGCTTCTGTGATCTGTATTGGTGTTTCCATTAAACTTATTTCTTCATTGCTTTCTCTTTCTTTTTTTTTTTTGTTTTGTTTGCCCTTTATCTGAATCTTGTTTTTCATTTTTTTCCCCGTTGAGTTGTTCTGTTTCACATTCTTTTGTTTTCTACTTAGGTGGATGTTGCTTGGAATTTAGGGATTAGTTAGCCAATGAATGATCAGCAAAAACAAATGGTAGGAAATGAATAAATAAACGGGAGCTAGTGTAGTGACTTACTAGGTCCATGCATTAAAGGCCTGCCTTCTTGGGGGCCCTCTTTCCGATACTACAAAGAGCCAAGCCGAGAGATAGGGTAACTGCATGAAACATTCCGGCTTGCATGGGCTTCCCAAATAATTGGGCGTTCAATTTGTCACTCTTTGGAAAGTTTCAGTGTTTGCTTTAACTTTTGACCAATTTTGCTTTGGAGTTCTTGTATAGACTTAACAAAACAAGTGCAATAGGCTTATTTAGGCCATTGATTCGATGTTCAGTTAGTCATCTTTTTATTGTATGTTCTGTCATTTTATTTCTGTGTTTAGTGATTTTATTACCTCATTGCAGTTGGAGCTGCAGTGGTCGTGGTTGGGCTGGCAGCTTATCGGGTCTATTCTGCGAGGAAGAATGGGTCTGGTTAAAGACCCTCGTGATTGGACGAATTTATTTAGGTCCTAAACCTTGATCTGAATGCAGCTGTTCCTGGCTAGCTCTGCCAACTTCACATCCAGCTTGGCTTTTTTTAGGCCAACTCTTGCAGAGTATGCAAATCCTCTTTTTGTAAATGTCACCTTTTTTTATCTTTTTGTCAAGGTTGCATTAAGTTAGCATAAATTTTATATTCAAATTATTGAGTGTTGTTTCTTCTTTTTGTTGTTTTTTTAGTTCGGGGCTTAGTGAAGTAATATACAATAAAGAGTTATACTGTTAGGCCGAGTTAATTGCCCAAAAGTATGATAGCATCCCATCCGTATTGAAAATTACAAGATCCTTTCCCCTTCCTTGAAGTTAACAATAAAGCTTTCAAAAGCGACTTTTTTTCCCATTTATTTTTATTTGTTTAAATGAAGTGTACTACGAAACAGATTTTGTATATAGGTGGGTTTTCTTTCAATCATTTGTTCTGAGATTGAGTGTTTCCTTACCGAATGTATTACTAAAAATTTGAATAGGTATTACAAATATTCAATTATACATAATTAGTTAGTGTGCTATGAAATATGTGTGCTATGAATAAATGAATTATGTTAAAGTTGTGTTTAGCATTTTTTTTATTATATTATTATTGAGGAGACAGGTGGATTTTGGGTGAAACAGTAATTAAGATGTGTTTTTTAATAAAATTTAAAACTCTTTTATTAGTAGTAAAGTATATGTTTGGTAATAAATTAATTTTAAAAAAAAAATTTAATAAAATATTAATTATAAATTATTTTGAATATAAAATAAATTAATTTAAGTAACACCAATTTATGTGTGGAGTTTAGTAGCGTGCTCCTTATTGCAAATTTATAAATTTAACTATAGTGAAAGTACAAAAGAGTGTGACCTTCATATTATATCTGGGGTGTATAATTGTTTAATTTTGTTACATGAAAATTATAGGTGAAATTATTACAATCTTCTATATATTTTAAAAATTGGGATTTAAATGGTAAATACACTATTAATAAGTACGGACACTGTACAGAGCAATGTATTTTGTATTATCGAATAAAACAGTGTACTATTGGATTTTTTTTTTCCCCTGAAAGCTGTAGCTTACAAACACTGCGGGATGAAATCAGAATCAGTCGTATGGGTCTGCACTTCCCAGCTACAGTCTGCAGTGGTGAATTTACTTCTGGACTCATCTCTGTAGGGCCATTTTTCAGTTTGCCCCACGACCGATGGGGCGGTGCTTCCGATGTTCTCCAACAAGTGCTCTATCAAGCTGCTCACAGTATTTCACGAACACCTCTGTTGTTACAGAGAGTCTAAATTCCAGATTAAACAAAAACTCTAATTCCATCCTGTTCATCTCTTCTGTGCTAACTCCCCCCACTTTGGCATAGTAGGCATTACTGTAATACCTGCAAAATTTGCAACCTATTAGTGTATCTTTATTATGGGGATAGGGATAAAAAAGGAGGTAAATTTTTTATAGATAAATTTTCTATACAAATATACACTTATTGGTAACATACACTTGCTGGTAACAGTCGTGTTGGGGTGGCTAATTGTGTAATATTTTCACCAAGTAACTTACCCATCATCAGCAAACTTTGCAGCTACCACAACGCTTGTGATCAGGAGCCGGTGGGCATTGAAGGAAGTGAGATAGCCACCCCTGTTTTGAAAGAACCTGTCCATGTATATTTGTGCCATGACAAAACAAGAAGCGCTGCAACGAGAGTACTTGAAAATGCGCTCCATGTACTGCTTCACGCTCAAGTTGGGTGCTTTCGAACCATGGAAGATGGTGATGGGGTCGTTCTTCCTCGTTGACAGCAACAGCTCCTCGTTCTTCAGAATCGTTCTCTCCAAAACGGAGGACAAGTTGAGCAGAGCCAGGGGAGTCCCAGAGGCGCCACTTTCAGACGCATCCAATTCTAATGATTTATATGCCTCTGATCTGATAGCCATGCCTTTGAATGCTATTTTCCCTGTTCAGCTGCTACACCGTCACCGTGCCTTGATCACAGTATTTGCATAGCAGTTGGTTCTAGAGAATGGTATAGAACTTTGTTGGTTCTAGAGAATGGTATAGAACTTTGTTGGTTCTGCTTTTGTTTCTTTCTGACAGAGAATAGTAAGAAATTGTAGATATAGCGTTGTCAAAAAAAAAAAAAGGATTATTCTTTTCTTCCAATTAGAGATGCGACTTATCAAAGATTATGCATATATTTTAATTAAAAAAGGGAAGCAATTCCAACTGATTGGGCCATTTGGGCATAGTAAGTATTGAGTACCCAGTGAAGCTTTCATTTCCTTCAAGCATCGATGAATTCTGTGTGGGTATTGTACCTGTGGCATAAGTATAAACCATCCAAGATATTTGTGGTGCGAAAGCGAGGTACCATCATTGATTGATGAGATATATTAAGAATGCAAGGATAAACTGGGAACTGAAGCTTGCCAATTGCATGATAAATCTTCAATAACAGGAACTAGGGACGTCACCGTATTTGTGTAGGGAGGTTGGTACGTGGGTGCGGAGCTAGAAGAATTTCTTTGGGGAGGCTAAGAAAAATATATTTTGGTTGAGGGGTTAACTTAAAAAAAATATTTTAAATAATGCATAGAAAAATAAAGTTTTTGAAGAACCATGACCCCTCAAGAATAACAAGGAGACGCCAAATGTATCTTTTGTTGTTAGGTATCTTAACTGTGAGAGATTCTTAGATACATATGTTATAAGACAATTTTTTTTTAATATTAGTCATTAATAATGTATGAATAGTAAAAGAGGATGGTGACTTACACACTTATATGCTACATTTAATATTTGTTTAAATTAATTTATTTTATAGTTAAAACAGTTTATAATCAAAGTCTTATTAAGATAACTACTGAAAAAATGTGATTTTTTTAAATTAATCTATCACCAAATATGTGCTTAATGATATAATATAAAAAAATTATCTTATATTTTTTTTTGGTGAAAGTAAAGGTTAAAGGAGAAAGATTATTCTATTTTAAAGTTAGAATACGCAACAAACCTCAACAAAACTTACAATAGTACTTGCAGATTATTTATTAATTAAAAACTTTAATAGAGTTTAAATATAAAAACTTTTTAGAATGCAGTTTAATCTTATTGGCAAAAATCAAAATTAAAAGTAAATAGTTATTACAGAAGGCACACAATTATTATTATTATTTTTTGGGTATTACTCACAATTAGTATTTTATGAAAGTTGATAAAACATTTTTACTTCGGAATGCGAGAGACAGTGTCCCATATTTTTTTGGGAGAGATAAAATGCATGTTATTATTAGGAACTGTAATATGCTTGCAGGTGTCTTGCTCTCTTGGATGCCATGTTGCATTATTTCCTGCGTACTGAACACTAGAACACAACAAATGTATCTAATATATAACCCGAGAATCCTTAATGGCCAGATGAAAATGATGGTGTACTGATTACTTAGTTACATAAAAGATGAAAAGAAAAGTTATTGAAAAAGCAAGAGAAAGAATTACATGGTAAAAATTTGTGTTGAATATATATAATTTAAAATTCATATAATTAATCATTATTTAGTAAACTTTGTAACTTTTATAACTCTTGTAACAAATCTGAGTCTTATAAATTAACCCTGGTTTTTGTTTTTCAGATTTCTAGATTTAAATGCAGTAGTTAAAATTAGAAACAATGATTTACATAATTAATATGAGGCGTATTAAATAATGTAATACTTTTATTCATTTTTTATTTGTTGTTTTAGAAAAACAATTTATTTTATTTATTATTTTAGAAAGTTAATGAGGCATTAATATTTTTAAATTTTATTCTTTGTATTAATGGAGTGAGAAAGAAGATTAATAAAGTAATATATAATATTAAATATTTCAATAAAAAGTAATTCAATTAAATTCAAATTTTTTATAATTAATACTATTTAATGGTTACTATTTAATAATTCCCTTAATTCTTGCATAATTATCTTAAAGGAGAGAGAAAAATTGAAACTGAAATGAAACTGAAAGAGTATAAAAGAATGCTTTTACAAGGAGTATATATTTGAAAATTTGTCTTGAGAACAAGTGTGGATTCGTCTACAAAAGGTACCCGCAACGTGTGGTCTTGCAAAACGTCCATTTAAAACTCAATTGACTATGTATAAATATGGTTCTTTGGTGTCATTAACCCAAACTACGATAAGAAAAAAGACACACTTGAAAATGGCTTCTAGTTCTAGGTCCTGCCCTTCACAATCTCATTTGTCTTCAACGCAAAAAGCTTTTCTTATTTGTCTCTTGCTTGTCTCCATATTCCTCCACTTCTTCGTACTTTCGGCGAAGCCCAGAAGAGTCCCCATTCTCACACGCATGCTTCAGGTGGAGAAGCCAAAACCCGTTTGGTTTGACGTCATAGCAGAAGGTGTTGACGGCAAGAAGATCAAGGTAGGTCTCGTTAACATCGATACAAGAGTGGATGGTAACCTACATGAACAACTAGATGCACTGCCCCCACAAGTAGAGACTGTGTCTGTATACTTTGATCATGTCGATGAGAATCTGAAATGGGAGGACTTTTTTCCCGAGTGGATCGATGAGGATGAGAAATGGGGCGAACCCAAGTGCAGGGACATGCCAATGCCTTCGTGGGAGGGTTACAGGGATCTCGATGTGGTGGTGGCCAGAGCTCCATGTGGGAAGGGAACAATGGAGGAGGAAGGGGTTAGGGATATGTTTAGGTTGCAAGTTAATTTGGTGGTGGCTCATTTGGCGGTGGAGAGTGGGTGGGCGAAGAAGTTGGATGCAGATAAGAAGGTGTATGTTGTGTTCGTTGGGTCTTGTGGTCCCATGTCGGAGATTTTCAGATGTGATGACCTTCTGATGCATCAAGGTGTGTATTGGGTGTACAAGCCTGATTTGAGGCGCCTCAAGCAGAAAACGCTTATGCCTGTTGGTTCATGCCAGATTGCACCTAGTTATGCAGAAACAGGTATATTTTTTTTCGTTTCAATTTGCAACTGTATAATTTAATGCTCTTTTGTGAATATTAACTATAATAGAAAAATCTTGACATTTAAGGACGGTTATACTAATCTGCCCGTCTTTCCAAATCCACACATCCCTTCTAAAACTCATTCTAATAATCAGCCATCAGATTTCGATGCTGGGCTTTTAATGCTCTCACATATTCAATTTAAAGGTAATAACTACTTCGATTTTGGGTTTGATTCTTGAAAGAGAGAGAAATTAGAATCATTTTGTGTTTCTCTTTAAATCTTTACAATTATGATATATAATTTGGTAAGTCAGATATACGCAATATCATTAGATAGGTCTTAACTTGATTCTTATATTGTGTTTTTTTTTTTTGGGGATAGATTTTTATATTGTAATTTTTTTATCAACATAATTGTCTTTCTCTTTTGAATTAGGTCTATGTAATTATGATTAGAGATTTAATTATTTATATATGGGTATATAATAATTTTTTTTGATATACTAAAAGTAGTATACATTTCAATTAAACAATTTCTTAATTTTCAAATGTTTATAATTATATATAGTGGATTGATATTGTGTTTTTTGCTTTTTTTTTTTTTGAGATTGTTATATGATGATGATGTTGGAGATAGAAAGATATAAAATAAAAGAATTATGATATTTTTTTGGAGAAGTATACTATTCCCAAGTTTTTTTTTTTTAATCTTCCTATTTATAAACCATCTCTTTCTATTATACTTATGAAGCACACTGCCCACAAATATAGTACAGAGAAATAGGTATAGCTTTAAACACGATTCTCTATAAGGGGAGAAATTTTCAAACACTCAAAAAAATACTATATTCAATAGTTTAGATGTTATCTAAATTTTATTATATAATATTATAAATTTAATCTAGTAACAGATATATTGTGACATATGTCATGTTTTTATTAATTTAATGTAACATAAAAATCTAAATACAAAACAAATTTTGTGCTATTTCTTGGGGATTGATACTCATGCCAGTATTGTTATTAATTTATTATTGGATACCTTATGTATTGACTTAATAGAAGTTAACGTAGTGAAAATGAGTTATGTTTCAAGTATAAAAATTACAGTTCAATTTCTGAAAATTGCATCTGATGAGGAGGGATATATTATTATCACTCTTAGTTCAAAAAAATTAAACTTATAGGATGATTCAAATGGTTCAAACTTTTGATTTACAAAAAAAAATGATAACATATTGACCAAACCGAATTCATAAATGGACCTATTGAAGTTTTATCTTGACAAAACCAATCAGTGAAGTAATTTTGGTTTATCACCAGTGGTTTGCACTTTGCAGGCAAAGAAGTATGGAGAGCTTTTATGTCACAATCATCAAAGCCATTGAAGCAGTACAATTCCACCATGCGCGTCCCAAGGTTCGCCTATGTGACAGTCCTTCACTCTTCAGAAGCTTACGTTTGCGGTGCAATAGCTCTTGCCCAAAGCATCCTCCAAACTCAGCACAGCATTTACAGTACCAGAGACCTAATCCTCCTTGCAGATAACTCAATCGGTTCCAAATCCATAAGAGGTCTAAAAGCAGCAGGATGGAAGATCAAGCGCATTCAACGTATCTTAAGCCCTTTTGCCAAAAAGGGTGCATATAACGAGTGGAACTACAGCAAGCTACGAATATGGCAGCTCACCAGGTACGACAAAATCATCTTCGTAGATGCTGATCTCTTAGTCCTAAAGAGCATCAATAGTTTCTTCATTTACCCTCAATTATCTGCTGCACCCAATGACCTCTCGCTGTTCAACTCCGGGTTGATGGTAATCGAGCCGTCCCAGTGCCTGTTCGAGGACTTGATGAAGAAAAGTTTGGAAGTGAAATCATACAATGGTGGTGACCAAGGTTTTCTCAACGAGATCTTCGCATGGTGGCACCGCTTGCCGAGGAAGCTGAATCAGCTGAAAACTTTTCCGCGGCGTCCAGGGAACGAGGAGCATGAGATGCCGGAGGATGGGTACGCCATACACTATTTGGGTTTGAAGCCATGGATGTGTTACAGAGATTATGATTGTAACTGGGACATGCAGGATCACCACATTTTTGCGAGTGATTCGGCTCACCGGATGTGGTGGCAGGTTTATGACGCCATGCCGAAAGAGTTGCGGTCCTATTGTGGGCTTACGAAGAAAATGGATGAAAGGATAAGAGATTGGAGGAGAAACGCAAGAAATGCTAGTTTGCCTGATGGGCATTGGAAGATTGAGGTTAAGGATCCCAGAAGGAAGCACTTATACGTAGATTAGGGATTGGGTAGTGTATGTGCCTGGGATCTTTTATGATTTATGACCAAACTTATTTGAACTGCGGCAAGTGGTTTAATTTTAGCTCTGTTTCATAGGTTATATAAATTTTTATTAGACATACACCAGAAAAACAAACATCGAGTTTAATATCTTTAGAGAAATGATTCTGCACCATTGTCGTTTATATCATTTTTTGTATACAGAGATGGAATCGTGGCACGATTCACAAATATGGTGTATCTCTTCAGCTATAATTAAATTTGTCTTTATATAATATAAAATTTATATCACACAAATTATGGACATATATTAGAGTTTATACAGCAAAAAAAATAATTAAAATTTTTTACAAAATTTAGTTAGAATTAGATATAGTTATTAAATAGAATGAAATAACAGATATTAACATTGTTAAAATAAAATTAAATATTGAATTGATTAGGCTTTTAATTTAAATTCAATAGATTAAATCAGATAGTCAAATCGAATAACGTAATCATTACGTTATATATATATATATATATACACACACACACACATGCAAATTTTCTTCTCATTAGTCATAAAAAATCATAACATACATCACTTAAAATAAAAATACATAAGAAGCTTTTAGTCTGAAATTCTAATAGAAATATTTATTAAATACAAAATAATTAAAAATATATGAATAAAATGACTAAAATAGCCCCCAAAGAAGCTTAAACGACAAATTTGAGTCTTGAGAATATCTCCAACCAGGTAAACTTAGGTTGCAAGGTGATAGATTTAAAAAGAACCTTCAATTGATATATTATGGGCATCGTAATTTTTCTAAATCAAAAGATATGATCATCGAAAATTAGAGAATTTTTTTTTAAAAAAAAATCATAACTGACCAATTCTTTGAAAATTGATCAATTTTTCCAGTTATGACTGGGTCAATTTATTCTAATTATAAATCTACTTATAGTATTAAACCATAAATGAAATGAAAGGCGATTCATGGTATGATCTATTGGACCGACCAATCTGCATGATCCGATTTAGTTTTAACAATAACAATCATGATAAGGATTACTCATATATTTATAAGAACTAATAAATATACTAAATCACTTTGTAAAAAATTTTGATGAAAAAAATTATGACTAAATTTTCCTTTTGTTTTTCATGTCACATCATGTTAAATTAAGAATCTTCTCTTCTACGTGAGAAAAAATTATAATGAGCGCATAATACTTCCATTCAAAATAGTATTGGTATATATTGAAAGAGGATGACTGAATTAATAAATAGAAAACATTTGATGATACAAAGAAAAGTGAAAATACATTTTCTCTGTATTAATTAATAAGATTCGGACATGAGTATTAAATTCATAATTACCCACAAAATTCAATAATTTATTATCTCTTTCTATGTAAAATAAACGTGTTTCGTGCACTTCTTTATATAAGAAATCTATGTTTGAGATAATAAATATTAAGAATTAATTTGATTTATAAATAAAATTTTTATTTAAAAAGTTATAAAATAAAAACTTTTAATTTTATAAATGAGTTACAAATATGAGAATTAATTATTAAATCATATTGTTTTAATTCATTTCAAATGAAAACAAATTAATCATATTTTTTAATTGTTTCAAACATTAGAAAAGAATAGTTTTGTGATTTCTTTTATATTATTTTAATATCTGGACATAAATTAGTCACAATCTTTGGACAAATTTATCCTACATATGTGAGAAGTGTGATATGAAAATATAATGTATAAAAAAATAATGTACTCTAAATTTTCTTTCTTTATAGTTTTATAAATGGTAACAATTTTACTAAAAAAACTGTTTTGCTGCAAATAAGCAGATTGTCTATATAGTTGGAAAGGGTGCTAGATAAATACATGGTCAATAGCCAATAAGATATATTGATTAACATCGAATCCATCGAAATCTCCCATTAATAAACGGGCAGACTGTAAGTAAGTGAGTGATCATACGATTTAAAATTGAATAATGCTAAATTAGTATAATAATCCTTTTTAGGAATATTATTTAATAAAATAAAAAGACAGAAACATGTATTATTTTGACATCTCAAAAAATATTTAAAGAATTTCTTAAGATGTGTTTTTAGGACACTAATTAAGGAAGTAAAAATAAAAAGTATTAAATAAAAATACAGATATTTAATATTTTAAAATTAAAAATATGCAATTTTTTCTTTAAATAATTAAAATAATTTAATGAAAATTATTAAATACTTTTTAATCAATATAGGACGCTGGTAAACAAGATTTTATATTTTTCTATATTAAATAATTATAATGATTATTAAACCAATTATATAAGAAAATTTAATAATTTTCTTTAGAATTTCTCAATACAATATCTTTGCTTTTAATGCATATAATTATTGCTCCTAAAAATAATGAATGATATAAATAATATTTAATGCATCTTACGTGAGCGCTGCCCCTTCACATCCACCACACTTCTAGCCCTGCGCACATTCTCGCCTCGCCTCCACTATCAACTTCAATGTATATCCATCCAGCAGAGAACGTGGGCTCTCTGCTCATGGAAAAATATTAAAGTACTTTCAGTAGTATGAGTAATGGTGTATAATTAAAAAAAATATTCAGAATTTTTAATAAAATTCAAAAAAAATAAAAAAATATTATTAGATAATATTAAATAATGAGACTACTCACCAATTAAAAAGTTAATAAATATATTAAATTATTCTATTAAAAATTTTAATAAAAAAATTATAATTATATAATATTTTTTTATATCAAATAATTAAAATTTAAGTTAAATTTTATTATTTAATATTTATATTTAATCTAACTATCTGAATAGTTATGTTACAATTTGAGTAGATTGAGTATAATATTCTTAAATTACATAAGTATTTCTCCTACTTATGAGCTCAATGAAAGTGTTCATCAAATATCTCTTTAATTCATTTCACATGATAATTTTTTATTGCTTCACCTTCAACTAAATTTATACAACAATATTTCTTAAATACAGATTAAAAAATATCCAAATATTTCAAGTGACTACTGAGCACACCACCGTTGGCCCAACATAACATTATAATTTAAGAAGCAATGATTCTTGCATGGTGCATTTTGTCTTCCTTCATGAAACGTTTTCCCATGCCTTATTTATTTTGGAAAATTTCCAATAAAAAATAATGCTAAACTAATATATATTAATATTAATATTATATTGAAAAAGAACTGACTAACAATGAATAGTTAATCAACACATCCGGAAAGAAAAGTTAATCAAATTACAATCGTGCTACATAGCCGGAGTAATATGACCGAATTAAATTTGTTAAACTGAGGCTGCAAATCATTAAAGTAATGTGAAAAGTCACATAAGTTAATTATTTATTATTATGTTTAAATAAGTTTTTTTAAACAAATTAAATAGGTTTATTGAAGAGCACATTATATTGTCGACGGCAAGATTGTAAAACTAATTCAATACAGTGACAAAACTCATCACTAACAGAGATTAAAACCCAGATTTGTCTTTAACATAGCAAGAGTTTCCAAAGAGCATATTGCTATTTGCCAAGGAAACCATAGTCTGAATTGCCAACTCTAATGTTTGCCATTATGCATCCAATGAAGAACCTCTTCCTTCGTGGCCATCATCCCAAACCCCATCGCCATCAAAGAAAAGCATCCAACAAGCCTAGCCTCCTTGTTCACCGCATCCATGACCACTTAATCCATCTCTCCAACCTCAACCACCACAAGAACGGCTTCAATATTGACCTTTGCAGGCTTTTGCAAGACCTTCACCCTCTTCTCCACGGCGATGCTGACACAAAACCCCAACAAGAAGCATGCACCGATGCAGCCCTCGAGTTCTTCAAAGACAAGCACAACTCCTCTAACCCCTTTCGTCTTCTACTTGCGTCCTTCGACCAGTTGGAGTGGGACTCCAAGACCCTCGCGTCCCGAATCGTCACAAACCTTGTGGCACAGCCTCTTCCCTTGACCTCTCTTCTCGCCTCTGAAGAATATTTGGAAGAAAACATAGACCTGGTGGACTTCTTGATCACTGTCCTCTTCGATCACGTAGAGAACAACGACCATGTTGCTCTGATGTATGGGTTCATGCTTAGGGAATGCCTGAGCTGAAGCCAAAGTGCAACTGCCGGAGGTGAATTTCAGGGGTGGCCGTGTAATTGCCGGAGGAGACGCTTGTAGTGGAAGTGAATTTTAGGCTGTGGGTAACTGCCGGAAGAGGTGATAAAATTTCAAGAGCGGTACCAAAGGAGGGACTATGAAAAAACTAACTCTGAGAGAGGTCCTACGCAACAACAATACGAAGCAATTAATTTCACGTCAGATGATGCCACGTAATTCGGGCACATGAAGTTGGGCAAATCTTTTGGCCGTTTAGCATTTTTCATCAAATCATATAATATAAATAAGGATTTTGTTAAGATATACCCTTAAAGAATCAAAATGTAAACTATTAAATAAAAAATATAAATATTTAATGTTTTGAAATTTTAAAATATATTTAATATTTTTTATTTAAATAATTAAAATAATTTAATAAATAAATAATAAATATTATTTTAATTTCTTAAACATTTATCCTTAAAGTACATTTTAACAAAAATCTTACAAATAATTAATCATTTAGTAACAGTTTTCATTAATTGTTAATATTATATTATTTACTTTTATCTATCATTTAAAATAATTATATAAAAATTAAAAAAATTATTAATTATATGTTTAAATTAATTTATTTTATAATTAAAAATATTTATAATTAAAATTTTATTAAAATAATTTTAAAAATAAAATAATATTTTTAAAATTAATTTTTATCTAAACATATACTAAATATATTTAATTATAAAAAAATATAATTTAATATAATTAAATTTTTTATTTTATTTTATTAATATTTTTAAATTTTATTTATTTTTAATTTTTTAAAAAATTAATTAATAATTTTTTAATATTATTAAATAATAAATATTTTAAAATAATTTTTTTATATAATAAATAAAAATAAATAAAAAACTACTTATCAATTTTGAAGTCCGGAACCTTCGTCTCAGTTTTCAAAATTTCTTACCTTTTTTAAAGTAGCCACCAAAGTTATGTTACTTGTGAGTGCTCTTATTGGTTAGAGACTTTGAACTTTGGACCGAGAAAAGGAAGCATTGACTTGAGAGTTGAAAGGCATCAAGGCAATGTAGAAATTTTTGTACAGGTAATGCGTACACTTTGACATTTTATTTAATAATTAATATATATTATTAATTTTTTTAAAAATAATATATATTTATAATATAATTTATTAAATTATATATATATTAATTATTAAATAAAATATTTAAAATACACAGTACTTACGTAAAAAATTTTCTAATGACAATGTAAAAAAATGATTACAAGTATTACTTCCTCCGTCTTGTGGGTTAAAGACTTTGAACTTTAAGCATAGACTTAAAAGGCAATGTAGACAAATGACTCGACTCCTTTCGTCAGTTTTTATTTCTTTTTAGGTAATTCTGCAAAAATTAAAATTATTAAATAACTTTAATTAAAGAAAAATAGAATATAATATAATTAAATTATTTTTTCATTCTATTAATATTTTTTTTAATATCATTTTATTAATTTTACATTTTCTTTCTCTTAATATATAGTTATTGGACTTAATAGAGATACTAAATAATAAGAGTAAAGTTAAAAGATATTAATTAATATTATTTACATATTTTTTAAATAATAAGTAATTTCAAACAAAATAAATTTAAAAAAATGACAGATAAAATTTTATTAAAAAAATTATTTTTCATTAGTACTATGAAATAATCCTTTAAGCTATGAATGAAGATTTTTAAATTTTAGTATTATATAAAATAAAAATATTATTTGTATATTGTTTTTATTATATTATTTTTTAAATAATAAAATAAAAAATACATATTTTAATATAATTTTTTTTTAATATTTTTCAAATAAAATAATATAAATATTTAATAATTAGTGTGCAAACAATATTTTTTTCTGTATGAAAATACGCCCGCGTACATTGGAACAAAAGATAAGACAGCTATTTCCCCCGACCAAAAAAGACAGCTGTATCGCATAATGAAGAGTCAGTAATTCTGTCACAGAAATAAAATTGAAATTACTAACATTCATGATAAAAAAAAAACTTATTAAATGGCGTGGAGTGCAGAAGATTTCAAAACATGTAAATGTTCATTATCACCGAAAAAGAAAAAAGTAATGTTCATTAACTTTAATTAAAGATCTAACATTCCAGAACTAAATTTGGAATTTCCAGTAACGAAGAGCAAAGAAGACAGTAAATACTAAATAGAACCAATCTACTCATAAAACCAAACAATAGTTAGACACAAGTCTAATTAACTATTATATTTAGTAATATTTTAATGTAGATTAAAAGAGGAAATTGCGGCAGTTTAAAAAAATGCGGTGGTAGCACACCAATCTTAGCAGAAGCAGAGTCTGAACAACGCGGTAATATGATTACGAGGACATCATCAGTAACAAGTAAATCAGTTGCGTCGCATGGACGAATTTCACGCGGATTACATAAATCTTGTCTTGTCCAAATTTTCTCGTTTTTCTCTCTCTTCTTCTGACTTCTGCGTACGGACACAAACAGTGTTCAGTCACCGACACCCAGAGCCACTCACTCATCGTCGTTGAGGATTGAGCTCTCTCGTTTGTCTTCGAAATCGAACAGTTCCGGTGACTTAGGGTTTTCCATTCCGAGCGACGCCGGTGATACCGATGGCGGAGCAACATGGGAATACCATACTCGATTCGGGCTGGCTCGCAGCTAGGTCATCCGAGGTCCATTTCACTGGGACTCAACTCACCACCACTCACCCTCCAACTGGCCCCACCTCCCCATGGATGGAAGCTCTCGTGCCTGGAACGTAATCTCTCTGTCCCTCCCTTTCCCTGCGGCTAAACGCACATGTTACATTCTTTTTTGATTCCTTGAGTTACTGCTTGTAGAAAGCGACTTTGCTTTGATGATTAGAGGCTTAGAGCCTTATATCAGTTCCATTCTCGGATTCGTTGCGTTGTTATTGAGAAATTACTTATGGAATATTGATTTTTTTTTAAAATCTTTTTTTTTTCTTACTGGGTGGTCTTTGTTGACAGTGTTCTGGCGACCTTGGTGAAGAACAAAGTCGTTCCCGACCCTTTTTATGGACTGGAAAACGAAGCAATCCTAGATATTGCTGATTCTGGAAGAGAGTATTATACATTCTGGTTCTTTACAACGTTTCACTGTAAACTGGTAGGAATTGAGCTTTCTGATATTATAATTTTGAAGTGGCATGATTTTATTTTAATTTTCATAGCAAGATTGAGCTTCTGTGTGCCCCCGCCTTCCCCTTTTTCTAGTTTATATATTCTAATATATTGGTCATTTTCTTGGTAAATTTTGTGGGCAGTAAATTTGAGCCAATTTGAAATATGATGCTTTGAAGTTTATGGAATTCAATTGGTTTTCAACTTATAGACATATATCTAATACCCAAATAAAAATCTTATTTTGAATATACATTATGGTTTCTTATTTGATTATTCTTTCTTCAGGGTTTGATGGACATCTCACATCACTAATTTCTTGACCCTTTGCAGTCAGGCAATCAGCATTGTGATCTGAACTTCCGTGGAGTCAATTACTCTGCTGATGTATATTTAAATGGGCACAAAATGGTCCTCCCGAAAGGAATGTTTCGAAGGCATTCTCTTGATGTCACTGATATTCTTCATCCTGATGGTAGTAACCTGCTTGCTGTTCTTGTTCACCCTCCGGATCATCCTGGGACAATTCCTCCTGAGGGGGGACAAGGCGGTGATCATGAGGTTAAAAATTAAATTCATAAATGTGATCCATTAATTTTATCCTTTTCAATTACTTAACTTTCCTATTATGTAAAAGCTTCAGATATGAATTTAAGTGGTTGATGACTTCTGAAATCATTTAAGAGAGTGAGTGGGACTGTGGGAGAGAGGAAGAGGAAGTGATGCTTGCGGAGTTTTTTTTTTTTTTTTTGGAGAAAGATGCATGCGGAGTATCTAAGTCATGCTCTTTTGTTCTTTTGTAGATAGGAAAGGATGTGGCCACACAATATGTCGAAGGTTGGGATTGGATGGCTCCTATAAGGTGACATTACTATTACTAGTAATGGTGTGTGGTAATTTGGTTTATGTTCCATGGATAATATATTTCTTTTTTTCTTAATTCCTTGAACAAAAAGTCTACCATTCTTTTTCTATTTTGGTTAGCCAGTGTCTGGCTTATAGTTATATCACCATAGTAACAATCTCCTTATCATTTCTAATATCATTAAATAATCAATGTGATGGGAACTCAGATATTTGATTACAGAAAAATGGGAATAATCCCCAACCTCAGCTACAATCACTCACAGCAAAAGAGAAAGCTAATGGATAACACTCAAAAACAGAAAAGAAGAAGAAAAGATACCGCAGGTTATTCGAGAGACCTGCAACCTCCCTACCCTAAAAGGGTCCCAAAACCTTACTCTCTAATTGCCTCCCTTTCCCCTCTCTCCCTCTCTTCTTTTAATAATTTCCTCTAACAGAATTCTCCCCTCACTCCTCCCTGCCACGTGGAAATTCTATTATTCCCATAGTGGATAATTCTATTATGGCCCATACTGCCCACGTGATGGTCTGGTGCCTTCTTATGGCCCTTACTCTTCCTGCATGCTTATCACAATGTTTTGATTTTTTCTTTCTTTGATTAAATAATTAGTGGCTGGTGTGATTGAAATAGGTATAGAAAAACTGTGCATAATAGCAAATTATGTTTTGGTAATTAAGGAATGGTCAAACTGGAGACAATATTACTTTATCAGTAATTTTCCCTCAGGATGTATGTTGATGTAAAAAAGGACGCAATGTTTGGACTGAAAAAGCAAAATAAGGGATCAAATGAGCAGAAGCATACATGATATTCATCATATCGCACTGAAACTTCTTAAGGATATGTTGTATAATTTTCCTTTTGGTGACTTCATGATGTCCATCTATGCAAAAAAAAGGAAAATAAAAGGAAACATTCTAGGGCATGTTGGGCATAGCTTGTTGACTGTCTGAGATTTGAAGAGAATTTAAACTATGAAGAAGCCATATAAAGTAAAATATATCTATAGCTAATGCAAATGCTAAATTTGATTGCAGAGATAGGAATACTGGAATATGGGATGAGGTTTCCATTTCTGTTACTGGGGTGAGTTGTATGAAATGCTTTAGTTTGTTCCAAGTCTCTAGTCTTCGGTTCTTTACCCTTCCTTATTCTTGTCTTTTTGGATGCATTGTCTTTGCCCTTTACCCCCAAAGGATAAAGGTTTTTAGCTGCTCATCTATTCTTCTGTAGTTCATGGTTAAATATTGCTGAACTCCTCCAGATTCAACCCTATATTGCCATTATGAGATCTGATTTGGGGAGTCACTGAGATGTATGGAAGACAAAACCAGTGTATTTCAGAGACATGAGCTAGACAGTAGACTGTAGACATCAGAATTGCTGTGTTAATTTTTGCTTTTCATGCAGGCCTTTCAATTAATAAATCTGATCAAGTATTCTTTAGAGTTGATTTTTGGATAGTTTATGGTGCTTCCCGCTGTTTTTTGATAGGATGATTGCGGTGTCTGTGTTTGGTGCAGCCTGTAAAAATAATTGATCCCCACTTGGTGTCATCATTTTTTGACAATTATAAGAGAGGATATCTACACACCACAACTGAGTTGGAAAACGGGAGCTCCTGGACTGCTGATTGTTCTTTGAGTATCCAAGTGACAACAGAACTTGAGGGGAGCATTTACTTAGTAGAGCATCTTCAGACTCAAAATCTCTCTGTTCCTCCAAATTCACGGGTGCAATATACATTTCCTGAGGTCCGTGACAGCAAAATTTGGTACTTTGAGGAAAACTTTCCAATTTCATACCCTATAGTCTTGGGGAGTTTATCATATGTTTGTGTTTTGGTTGGTTCTTGGGTGTTAGAAATATAAAACCATTTATGTGCTTTCACCTAATAGCTTAATTAAGCATGGACATGGTATTAGAGCCTCTATGACCAATTGGTCAAGAGTTCGATTCTTGCTGCCCCTCATTCTTTATAATTAAGTTGAATTTTAGCACAAGGTAAGGTGGGTCTATGCATTATTCACGCTTCAAGCCCAAAGGATTCTTGCGTGAGGCCGTGAGGGGGCGTGTTAGAGATGTAAAATATTCATGTGCTATCACCTAATAACTTAAGCTTTTGGGATAGTTAGTTCACGACATTGGATAGCTTTTGTGCACGCTTCATCTATATGGTTTATGCCATATCTTTGAATTTTGTAGGTTTGTCTCACTTTTAGAGAGCTACAATTTAATGTGATTATAATTGTTGGAGTTAACCCTTATATCTTGAGCTTGTACTATAATCAGATGGCCTTTAATATACTACTGATTATTTTTAGGTTCACAATACCCCAAACAATAAGTGGTTCTCTTATGTTTCTTTAGTTATTTAAGGAAGAAGGGTTCACCTTTGATAGTTTGATGAAGATATATTTTCACTTTTAAAGATATTAGCATTCATAATTTGTAAGTTATTACTTAATATCCTTTTTTACTGGTTATGCTGATCTGTATGATCCAAAAAATCAAAGTTGACAGCAAAACAGCATACATAAGAAATAAAAGCTGCCCAAATGATCATAGGATAGTTGTAGCCTCTTTTTTTTGGTCTTTAAAGTTGAACACATGCAATCCTGGATTGATAATCTTTTCTAGCATCATTTTACTACTGATCCTGTTAACTTGCATGCATTGGGGGTTTAAGTTTCAATGCTTATGTTCAAGTGCTAATGGTCTGAATTGGCAGCTTTTCTTCTACAAGCCTAATTTATGGTGGCCCAATGGAATGGGGAAGCAATCTTTGTACAATGTTGTTATTAACATTGATGTTAAAGGATTTGGTGAGTCTGACTCATGGAGCCATCACTTTGGATTCCGCAAAATTGAGAGCTATATTGATGGTGCAACTGGTGGAAGGTATGGTGGTTTCTCATATTTCTTCAATGTTGTATTTTTCTACCATTTTCTTGGTAGAATTAATTCAAGATTTAAACTGTTGCTGTCTATGTTTTGCTGCATTATCTTATTTTATAGGTTGTTCAAAGTCAATGGAGAGCCAATTTTTATTCGAGGGGGTAACTGGATTTTATCTGACGGGCTACTGCGGCTTTCAAGGAAGCGGTATCATACAGATATCAAGTTTCATGCAGATATGAATTTTAACATGATTCGTTGCTGGGGTGGTGGACTGGCTGAAAGGCCAGATTTTTATCATTATTGTGACTATTATGGCCTTCTGGTAAGCTGTACCAGACCCTCATTCTTGTGTATATCTTCTGCATATTATTCTTTTTCCTTTGTTATATTTTTTAACGAATTTGTTGCATTAGTGCTGCTCTGCTGTGTGCATATGTAGGCTGTTTGTGTTCCTTTCCTTTCTGAGTACTTTTCTCTGGTTATAGCAGTTTTTATTTACTTGAATGACTCCATCGTCATCATCATTATTAAAAGGTTTATGCGGTTTATCCTCTCTATTGAATCTTATTTGTTATTGGCTTATATTTTGGGGTCTAATGTTGGGCAGGGTGGGGATTTGCTTTTCATATCTTCTTTTTTAAAAACCTATTAATTTGTCTTAGTTTATCTGAGAGTGATTATCGCTGAATGCTTGGTTTGTGTTATGGGATCAGCTGGTTATGATATTGGTATATTCAGAACCTGTATACAAATACTGACATGTGCTTTAATTTCTGAAAAGTGCTGCTACAGCTAGTCCAAATGGTCACTGTAGATTTAACTGCTTTAGAAGGTTATAAATCTTCACCAGATCAGCGTTCGTCCCATCCAATATGTTAGGCTCTTTATATTAAATTGGTGGCAGTATTGGTTTAGAAAATTGATCATATTGCTGGTACAAAATCTTGTAGGTATGGCAAGAGTTCTGGATTACTGGGGATGTTGATGGACGCGGTGTCCCAGTGTCAAATCCAAAAGGTCCACTGGACCATGACCTTTTCTTGTTTTGTGCAAGAGACACAGTCAAGCTTTTAAGAAATCATCCTAGTCTTGCCCTCTGGGTGGGTGGAAATGAACAAATTCCACCCGATGATATAAATGCTGCCCTGAAAAATGATCTGACGCTTCATCCTTATTTTGAACTTGTAGCTGAAAATGGCAAAATTGTAGGAGACTTGTCCCCATCATGGGGGGATCCTAGCCAGTACCTTGATGGTACACGCATTTACATTCAAGGATCATTATGGGATGGGTTTGCTGATGGGAAGGGTAACTTCACTGATGGCCCTTATGAAATTCAAAATCCTGAAGATTTCTTCAAGGATGACTATTATAAGTATGGATTCAATCCAGAGGTTGGTTCTGTAGGAATGCCAGTTGCAGCTACCATAAGAGCAACAATGCCTTCAGAAGGATGGCAGATACCATTGTTTAAGAAACTTCCCAATGGTTATGTAGAAGAAGTTCCAAATCCCATATGGGAATACCATAAATACATTTGTTATTCAAAACCAACCAAGGTTCATGATCAGATTCAACTTTATGGTGCTGCAAAAGATCTTGATGATTTTTGTTTGAAGGTAAGAGAAGTATCTATCCAGGTGGTTATTCATGATGCATTTTCCATCCTCCTATCTTTGTTTCTCTGTTGTTGAATTTGATGTTTTATTTTAATACTATAATCTTGTCAGGCTCAACTTGTTAACTACATACAATATAGAGCTCTTCTGGAGGGATATACTTCTCGCATGTGGAGCAAATATACAGGTGTATTAATTTGGAAGACACAAAATCCTTGGACTGGTCTGAGAGGTCAATTTTATGATCATCTACTCGACCAAACAGCAGGTTTCTATGGCTGTCGATGTGCTGCTGAGCCAATTCATGTACAGCTTAATCTGGCTACATATTTTATAGAGGTAAGTGTCTAAATTATAGTTATATGATTTAGGAATAAAAATAGACACGTCATTTTACAATATGAAATATTTTTTGACTCTTTTTTATGAAGTGAAAATTGAGGAACCCAAAAGTAACAAGTTAAAAGGATTACAAGTGTACTGAACTGGTGAAAATTGGAATATTTATAAGTTTCTCTCCAATTTATTACATGGTCCAGTTATGAATAGAACAGTTTATGAAAAGTTTTGTATCATTTTATTTTTATCTTCCTTCCTAAAACAGGTTGTTAATACCACATCAGAAGTATTGTCTAATGTAGCTATTGAAGCCTCAGTGTGGGATCTTGAAGGAACATGTCCATACTACAAAGTTCATGAAAATCTCTCTTTGCTGCCAAAAAAAGTAGCACCTATTGTTGAGATGAAGTATCCAAAGTCAAAAAATCCAAAGCCTGTCTACTTTCTTCTTCTCAAACTCTACGACATGTCAGATAATAGAATTTTATCTAGAAACTTTTATTGGTTACATCTTTCTGGTGGAGATTACAAGCTATTAGAGCCATATAGGAAGAAGAAAATACCTCTCAAGATAACATCCAAGGTTTTCATTGAAGGATCCACTTATAAAATGCAAATGCATGTGGAGAACACATCTAAAAGACCAGACTCTAAAAGTTTAACATTTAAGCACAGTTCAACCGCTAGGCTAAGCGATGGTACAGACTTTCTGGAAATTATACATGGTGGGGCTGGAAAAGAACATGAAATTGGTTGGTTTAAGAGGATACACAGATGTTTTGCTGGGAAAAGCGATGGTTTGAAGGTTTCTGAAATAAATGGGCATGATGTCGGTGTTGCTTTCTTTCTTCATTTTTCTGTTCATGCTTCAAAGAGGGACTACAAGGAAGGGGAAGACACAAGAATTCTCCCGGTTCATTATTCAGATAACTATTTTTCATTGGTCCCAGGAGAGTCCATGTCTATTAAAATATCTTTTGAGGTCCCTACGGGTGTCACTCCTCGAGTTACTCTGCATGGCTGGAATCACCATGAAGGACAAACCATCCATGAAGCTTGTATATAGTGATATCACACGCAACCTTGTGAATGATTAAGTCATATTACCCTTAATAAAGGCATCAGAAAGAGGGAACTTCTTGATTTTTTTTTTCTTTTGGCTTTCCTATGCCTTTGAAAGCTAATATCCCCTTGCAACTTTTGTAGATTCATCCTTCCAATTGTGTCACAGATAAGACCATGTTACTTTCCTGTTTCTGTTGCATTTGATTTTCAATCAGTGCAATAAAAGGGAAGGGTGAAAACTCTGATGTCAAGGCCCTATCTGGTTTTACTTATCTGTCTTGTGAAGATTGAACTAGCAACTTTGGAATGGCTTAAAAAAAGGCCATGGGTGCGTAAGCATCAGATGCTTTCCTATACCGTATCGTCTCCAAAGTGCTGATACCCTCAAACTATATTCTCTTGATTTACACTGTTGGATTGAGTTAGGTCGTTTCCAATTGCATAGTCTACCGTGCATCTCTTTTTCTGTTCCTCAATCTTTTGTTTTTTTCTTCTGTCTTTGTCTAGAGTTCGAGCCTCTTTTTTTGAGAACGTAATTTACTTATCAATACATCTAATATTTATTGGTAATCTTTTTACTTTAATTATATGTTGACAAGTTAACAAATAAATATTATAATTTAAAAAGAAGTTATTATTAATTAAGAAATAGGTATATATTTTTTTGAATTGTCCGGACTTGGATTTATGTCATATGGGAGGCTGGGCTCGAATGGGTCTTCTATGCCTCAAGAAGCATTTTGTTTTCCACATAGAAGCATCCGTTTTTATTAAATAGAAGATGATTGAAAGAATAGTAATCCAATAAAGCATGGAGCAAGTACTCATGCAATGCTTACTTGGAAGAAAAATAAATTTTACTAGAAATATATTTTAAGTTTATTTTTGAAAAAGATAGTATAATAACAATTAGTAGTTTGTCTCTGAATATGCTAATGGTGGTAATTTAGTAGTAATATCTTCAATTTTAAAATTTTATTAAACATTTAAACTTCTTATAATTTTTTTTATAATAAAGGTATTAATGAATTAATGTGTATTTAAATTAACTTATTTTGTAATTAAAATAATTTATAATCAAATCTTTCTAATAGAGCTTTTAAAAAAAATGATTTTTCCTTAACTATACCAAATATGCATTTAGCTTTTGTGTTAAATGAGATTAAATTTTTTCTTAACTATCAGGAGAATTAATTTTTTAAAGTATTGATCTAAGAAATGTAAAAAACACACATTTTTAATTATTAGGCCAATATCTTTAACTTATGATATTGATTTTATAGTTTATTAATAGCTTGACATATAAATATGTTTCCAAGAAAATGAACAAATTTTTTTTTGCAAATTTACTGTTATTATTATTTTTATTTTCATATGATTATGGTATTATTTTTAGATAATACCTAGTCTATTATTGCCGAAATTCAATGTATTTATCCCAAACTAAAAATGCCTTCACCTTTAATTTATAATAATTTAAGAATGAATCTAACACTATTTTTATTATTTGGTAATTGTCATTAAATATTTTTCAGAGCAATGCCTTAATGCACTTTAGCAATTATATTAATAATATTAAATAATTAAATAAAATTTAGTTAATAATTATAAACATACAATGTTCTGTTCTCATATCAAATGACTGTCAACTCAACCGATAGCATCATATCGTCTATTCACAAATTCCTAAACTTTTTTTCGTTAAAAAACAAAATGAGAGAAAACTCAGGTAAACGACAAAACTGCTCAGCCAACACCGCCGTTTAGCTTGCCTTTTTTTTTTTTTGTTTCTTTCTTTCATCAGCCAAAGGTTTGTCCCATCCCATTTCACCTCTCTATTTTCCTTTTCATGGATGAAATCCAGATGGAAATTCAATGCCCATCTCCCTTCATGGGTGGCCTCTCTCAGTTTTCCCTTCAACTTGAAGGCCCCAACTTCCCAAAACCCGTTTCCTGCAACCTCAAAATCTGTCCTCAACCATGTAGACATAAGTTCCCTTCTATCCGTCTGCGGGAGAGACGGAAACCTTCAGCTTGGTTCTTCCCTTCATGCCCGTATCATCAAACAAGTTCACTCTTTTTATTCTGAGAGATGGAGTGATGGTACCCGCAATGCCCTTCTTGTTTGGAACTCTCTCCTTTCAATGTATTGTAAATGTGGTGAACTGCTGGACGCCGTTAAGCTATTTGATCGTATGCCTGTGAAAGATACCGTAACTTGGAACACAATGATTTCTGGGTTTTTGAGGAACGGGGATTTTGATTCGGGTTACAGGTTCTTTAAACGAATGAATGAGTCAGGGACAGGGTGTTGTCGATTTGATAAAGCAACTCTGACTACATTGTTATCAGCTTGTGATGGACTGCAATTCTCTAGTCTAACTAAAATGATCCATGGTTTAGTGTTAGTTGGTGGGTTTGAGCGGGAAATTACAGTGGGGAATGCTCTTGTAACGTCATATTTTAAATGTGGGTGTTTTAGTCAAGGAAGGCAGGTTTTTGATGAGACGCTTGAAAGGAATGTTATAACTTGGACGGCAGTGATTTCAGGCCTAGCGCAAAATGAATTTTATGAGGATAGTTTGGAATTGTTCTCTCAAATGCGGAGCGGATCAGTGAGTCCTAATGCTTTGACATATTTGAGCTCACTCATGGCTTGTTCAGGTTTACAAGCATTGAGGGAAGGTCGTAAAATTCATGGCCTGCTCTGGAAACTGGGAATGCAGTCGGATTTGTGCATTGAAAGTGCTTTGATGGATTTCTATTCAAAATGTGGAAGTTTAGAAGCAGCATGGCAGATTTTTGAGTCTGCTGAGGAACTCGATGAGGTTTCCTTAACTGTAATCCTTGTAGCTTTTGCTCAAAATGGATTTGAGGAGGAAGCTATCCAGATATTTATGAGAATGGTGAAATCTGGGGTTGAAGTTGACCCCAACATGGTTTCCGCTGTTCTTGGGGTATTTGGTGTTGACACTTCTTTGGCTCTTGGTAAGCAGATTCACTCTTTAATCATTAAAAAGAACTTCATTCAGAATCCTTTTGTTAGTAATGGACTAATAAACATGTACTCCAAGTGTGGAGATTTGTATGACTCGCTTCAAGTCTTCTATTGGATGACTCAAAAGAACTCAATCTCATGGAACTCCATGATTGCAGCTTTTGCTCGCCATGGGGATGGTTTCAGAGCACTTCAATTGTATGAAGAGATGAGAGCGGAGGGTATAGCTCCAACAGATGTTACATTTTTGTCATTACTTCATGCTTGCAGTCATGCAGGTTTAGTTGAGAAGGGCATGGAGTTTTTGGAATCCATGACTACAGATCACAGGATAAGTCCACGGTCAGAACATTATGCCTGTGTTGTTGACATGTTGGGCAGGGCGGGACTGCTTAAGGAAGCTAAAAATTTTATTGAGGGATTGCCTGAGAATCCTGGCGTTTTGGTTTGGCAGGCGTTGCTTGGTGCTTGTAGCATACATGGTGATTCTGAGATGGGTAAATATGCTGCTGATCAACTATTTTTAGCTGTACCAGATAGCTCAGCGCCATACATTTTGATGGCCAACATATATTCTATTGAAGGGAAATGGAAAGAGAGAGCACGTGCCATTAAGAGAATGAAAGAGATGGGAGTAGCAAAAGAAGTAGGTGTAAGTTGGATTGAGATCGAAAAGAAAGTCAATAGCTTTGTTGTGGGGGACAGATTGCATCCGCGAGCTGATATTATACGCTGGGTTTTGTCTGGATTGTTGAAACACATGAAAGATGAAGGTTATGTTCCTGATAAAAGGTGTATTCTCTATTACTTGGGTGAAGATAAAAAGGATTAGCCACTGCTTTTATTCCTACGATTCATTTTCTAGCGAGTGAGGATCCTATTGATGTTCAAACTCCGCCCCTGGATAGGATTACATCTCACTGACCTGTTATCTATATCATTGGTCTCTATAACTCTGATAATGATTTCAAAGGGTTATGAATGAACAGATTATGGAATAAATGGCATGGCCTTAAGCCTTAAATTCATTCTCAGTCATTCACTGGTTGGTTCACTCGATGGAAAACGGAAGATTATGTTGCATTGGGCGAAAGCAAGCCCCTTATCCTCTTAAGCGTTTATATGGATGATATCTTTGTTGAGCTTATTCGGTCCAATAAGCCTGCATCATTTCATCATTTTATTAATTATGGAATATGAAATCTTTAATTAATCCATAGCTAACTCACTGACTGTTATATAGACACGAAGTGCTGAACATGCAAGAAAGTTGTGGAAGGATAGAGTTGGATGCCTATATCCCTGGAGCTTCATTTATGTTGTCTCCTGGTCAATATGTATATTGACCCTTGAACCGATCACTATGTTATTAGCATGCATCATATTAAGAAAGAAGACAACCCGTGGTCGCATAAGAGGCAGAGTTTGCTTTTGCTATTATTTTTGAAAAGGAAAATAGAAAAATGGTAACCAGATAAAGGGCGTAAGTGGCACTTTGTCATCCAGACTCGATGTTTACTCCCGTAAGGACACACTAAGCCTTGATTGATATAAAATAAGGTTTGATAGTATAAGGTATGATAATATAAAGTTTAATAATATAATGTAAGATAATATAAGGTTTGAGTGTCGAAAAAAGAATATAAGAGCGGGGATTAAAGTTGATTTAAGACTTGTGTATTGTATTTTTATTTAATTAGATACAAAATAATATTATTAGATCTTATTAGGTTGATACTTGAGAATTGATTAGTTTATTCTATAATTATTGAATAAAAATGAATGAACTGTATAATTTTATCTTATTATATGTCACATTAATCATATGATAAAATGAGTCATATAATATAAATTTATACTATCAAAATTTATATTATATATTAAATAAGGCCAGGTCACAAGGAAAAAAATAAAATAAAATAAAAAATTCAGATGGAACGCTTTTGTGGCCACAAATAGTAATGAGGATGGAATCGTCCTGGTTGGGCGGTTTAACAGTAACCACTACGATTCTCCCATTTCGAAAAATAGTAACGAGGATGGAATCGTCCTGGTTGGGCGGTTCAACAGTAGCCACTACGATTCTCCCATTTCGAAAACCAGTTACGAATCTCAGTGGGGGCACTTGTCCATTCTTTCTGAAGAACCCAATTCATGTCTGTTCCGAGTCTAGAACGAGTTGCAGGGGCAGGGACTCAGCTCGGGAGGATACTCCTCTGTCCCCTGCTTCGGCTTACGCCGTCCTTGGAGTGGAGCCTGACTGCTCCGCCGCCGAGATGAAAGCTGCTTTTCGAGCCAAAGTACGAACATGAATCCTCTGAAACTGCATATCTGTGACTCTAACCTATTTTTGTAATCATGAGTTATTCTCTGTGTTTGAAGGACAAAGAACTTAGCTTGGCCAAGTTGGCATTTTCTTTTCAATTTGGTAGTTACTTGGTCGAGTTGTGGATTATTCTAATCGAAATTTTCTGGGTAAGAAAAAGGAAAGGAGAAAGGAAGGGGCCAAAATGGTTATTTACATGGATGTTAAAAAAACTCAACTTCTTTGCCCAAAAAAAAGAAAAAAAACTTTTTACGAAAAACGACTAAAGTCATTCCATTGATGCTTGTTTCTCTTCCTCTCAATTCTCCTTACAAAGGTGAAGCAGTTCCATCCCGACGTGAACAGAGATGGAGGAGATTCTGATGCTATGATTCGTCGTGTAATTCAGGCATACCAGGTACTGCCATTACAAGTTTTCCCTCTAATCTTTTCTCTCTTCAAAGTCTGGGGGAAACGGAGCGAACGTGGGATTTATATGAATGACGGATTCTTACTATTTTAAGTTATAATTTATCTTGCACCACCTCATTCATAACCATCTGATTCCGTGAGTTTCACTGTGTTTGTGGGTTCACATCCGTGGAACCCCCGACTGCATCACATGGTGGTAACCCTCATGGAAGAAGAAAAAGCACTTACACCAGGAGGATGCAAGAATTTTCCTACGTCTATATGAATATATTTTAATACAGCTTACTGTCCACTACTACATAGCCTAGTAATGAATTTTCCGGCTTGATACTTTGTGCAGATACTATCCAACTACAGCCGATCGGAAATAATTGAAAGGTAAATCTTTTTCTAAATTTCAACATTTCAATATTGGAATTTGGAAGTGTGTTGAGATCTCGTTTTCTATTCTTCGTGCAGTTGATTGGTTTGTTTTATTGTGGCCTGGTGACTAACTAGAGATGTTGGTAGCTCATAGATTGTGGGGTTTTCTTCTTATGATCCATAATTCCAAATCCTTATCTTGTTAAATTTACCATCTGCATTCTTCTGCGATGCTGACATTGGGAATTGCATTTGTAGGGAATGCTTAGATCCCTTTGACACACCAGAGTGTGAAGCTTTTGATCTTTTTGTTAATGAGGTTCTTTGTGTTGGCAAAGGTACCATGCCTATAGTGTTTATGCCACTTTTTTTTTTTTATTCTTGAATTTTGATATAAACTTGGGAGCAGTATCAATAATGGATCTAAGGAGTAGTACAACTTTCCTCATTTGCCCAAATGATTTCCCAGATAGAGAAATCCTTTGAAGCAGAGATTCACAAGACCATCTTTTAGGCATTAGAAGACTGCACTAACGTTTAGCATCTTAATCAACGATCTCAACATTAGGCCACCAGCTAACTATTGCATTAAAGCTTGTCAACTCTGTTATCTATATGGAGTTGGGAACTAGGAATTAACAAATATGCATTTATTTTCCACTACATTGACTAATGTAAATTTTCTGCAGCATGTTCAAATTCATGTGTGGAAAGAGCCCCTCATGCTTTCACATATGTATCTTCAACTGGAACTGCACGTGCAGCTTCTCAAGGTTGGGTTATCTGTAATTGAGTATCTTATTTCAAGCAAGGCATATATGTAAAGAATGGCATGTCTTCAATTAGTTTAAGTGTTTATAATAAAAAAAAAATTGTTGTGCAAATGACATTCTTTTCATCATTATATAAATACCGCCATCCTTGCCAACTATTTTAGGTTATGGTGAAGATTACCAAGTTCAATCTGCTGTTGGACAATGCCCTAGAAGTTGCATTCATTACGTAACCCCATCACAGAGAATCCTCCTAGAGGAGCTACTTGACAGGTAACCTTAGGCATCCACCAAACTTTACTTGGTAGGCTGTGGGACAATTGATTAGATTAACCCTGCTGTTTACGTACTATTTCTCTTCTAAAAGGATTGGAGCTTGCCTGGTTTTTCCAGCTCTAGCATATAACATGCAACCGTTCTTGTGATAATGTCCTTCAAATGCCATACAGATTCTGGAGTTTATTATATCTTTCTGGCATTCCATTATTTTCTTATTTCTTTTTGTTTGATTTTGCAGTATACTGAATGCACCCTATGATACATCAGCTGAGGCAGACTTGCTCTATTCACTTATAACTAAAGCTAGGTTTGAGAATAACCGATACCAAAAGCCAAAGAAGCAACCCAAAACTTCAAGCCAGCATGTTGATTGGTTATAACATTTGGATGGTGGTGTGTCAATAATCTATATGCAACTCTGCCCATGTCTTTAGTCCCAACGTCACCACCCTATGGCACTGTGTTTGACGAGACATGGTTTTTATGCTACCAATAAATGGCATCGGTAGTTATCAGCTGCTCATAGTGGCCTTATAGCTCAATTCACTGGAGCATGCAAGAAGAATATATGTTATTTAGAATTTCGGATATTTTATTTTTCCATTATATCCAATCCCTTTCTTATGGTTTCAGTAGGCAAATTTATTTACATGTCAGGCTTGTTTTCCTTGTGTAAGCAAACTTTATCTAACCGACGACAAAATTAGAAGCCTGGGTATGATTGCTAATTCTACTATATTTCTGCCTACTTCTATTTTTTATTCAAGCCTGATGTAGCAGTCAAAGGCCAGACATTTCCATAAGTCAAACCATGTGTGTGCGTTGGTGTATTTTAACTATAGATACTTAGAAAGGAATTTCGATCCTTTCCTGTGTCACAGGACTTAGAAAGAAATAGGCATAGGTTTTATTACGAATAATCCACCATAATAAATTATGAGGTATACTGGTTAAGTCATTAGAAGTGAACTAGTAGTAAAAAGTTTGGGTAGTTTATTAGATATCATATATAAAAAAGATGAGGTACTGTAGTTATATTGAGCATTATGTATTTATATCTCTCTGACAAGACCTTCTTCTATTATTAGGCTATCTTAAACTTGTCTTAGGTTGACCTAAAAAAAAAACTTGTCTTAGGATTTTCATGGTTTGATTGTTGCTTTGCTAATAAGAAATTTTACTATGGTCAGGTGGCCTTCTTCGCTCTTTAATTGGTCATTTCTATTAAAGATTGATTTACTATTGCATATCGATCAGGATCCTTTCTACCCTTTTTCTCGACTTCCTGCCTCCTCTTTAATTTTAAGGCATGCTAAGGTTTAAATGAAATAATAATAATAATAATAATAATACTAGCTAGACTCACCGGTGGGATCTTTGAGTACAATCCTTCTATCAAAATTAGTTTTCTCTTCTTTTTGGACTGATATCGGGCCGGCCCGATTAGTCTTAAATAAAATCGGGCTGGTTTGGGCTGACCCTATCTGCAGTGTTTTGTAAGGATGTTTTTGTTATTTCTGTATGCATTGTCCACTCAGCACGGAGGCCCAGGCCCAGACTCAACTCATTTGTTGATTTCGAATTCAATAGCCGTTGCAAGAGAGTAACCAATTCAAACTTCACCAGAAAGCTCATCTAAGGCCCTACTGACCGTTTAACCAGTGGACACAGCAAAGCCTCTCTGTTTCTCTCTCTCTCGCTCTCTCGCTCTCTCGCTCTAGCTCAGATTTTCGTGTTCGTCTGGGAATTCTCATCTTTCTTGTCCAAGATCTCCGTTGTTGAAGCCATGGACGGTACTTTCTCTCTCTCTCTCTCTCTCCCCCCCATTTCCCTTCGTCGTTTGCTTCTGGGATTTCTTCTCAATTTGCTTTTTCTTTCAGCAGATTTAACTAATGGTGTGCTTCTTGCAGATCAAACTATTCAAATGCTCACGGAAAAGTTTCATCGATTTGTTCTTGACTGCAATTTGAAGCCAGCGATAACCGCCGACTCAGGTTCCGATTCTTTCTGATTTTGCTGTTCCGCTGCTTTTTTCTGGGTTCTTTTTTCAGTTTTCGATTGAAAAGAGAAAATTATAGTCAAAATATATTATTAATTGTTGGATCATTTGTTTCATTTCAGCCCAAAATATGGTGGATAAAGCTCATGAAATAGGTTTGTCTTCTTGATCCCACTTTGTGCTTTTATCTCATCTCGTTTTTTTTTTTTTTTACCTACTAAACACTGCGAGATTCTCTCTCTGCAACAGGTTTTTTTTTCCTTCTATTCCATCTTCGTTTCTTATCTTGTTTTCTGATTCTAAGAACACAGAGCTTTCCACTAGAATTGATTTTCAGATCAAATTCTAGAAGCTTTAACCACGTCCAAGGCTCTCTTACCATGTTTTGTCTTCATAGAATTTTTCTCTTTTTTTATAGAATCGATTAAGGAATATATACATGAGTTATTTATTGATTTTTTTTTAACTTTAAATCCCAAATCATTTTTCACATGTACATTCCTTCTGTGTGGTGAAAAGCAAGTATATGTGAAAAAGACAAATAATTTGGGATTAATGATTTGTTTTATCTGATAAAATAAAAAAGACCAAGTTTTTATATAATACTTTAGATGCCCAGAATTGAAAAATTTCTTCACTCACGTCTTATGTTGTTCTCATGCCCACACAATAAAATATTCGTAACTCAAGATTCGCGAAACTGGTTTCTATTTTGCTTCTGCTGTCTGCTTATTGATTTTGGGATATCATCAGATAATGCATCAAAACAAGTGAATGAGAACTCTGACTACATGGATGAGAATAGTATGTCCAATGGAATCCATGAAATTTCTCCCGACCAGGGTCATACGCTTCCAATATTGAAGAAAATCCTTGATTTGAGTACCAAAGTTCAGGTAAATTTTGAATGTTGGTTTATTTTTTGATCAAACCAAATAATAACATTTCTTCCGGTATCATTTACTTCTGTTAAGCATCTTGTGATTTAACTTGCTGAACAATATTTAATCCTTTCTCTCTCTCTCTCTCTCTTTTTCCTTAAAGTTGTGGAGTCTCAGTTGGAATTTTTTTTACACTTAATAGGGAACCATTTCTATTGCTTTACCTGGTTTTTATGCTTCATGTATCAGAATTTGAAGAAACAACATCTAGCCCTATCTGATCAAGTGAAGCTCACAACTGAGTCCTTTCCAGGCCTTGATGTTTTCAAGTCTTTTCAGCTTCTCGGTAAGGCTCTAACTAACATAAACCTAAAATTGAATATAATATCTATCTCTTTTTATGATTAGTTTATAATAGGTTTTCATCTTTCTGTCTGGTACTAGGTGCTGAATATGAACTCTTGAAAGGAAAATACCTGGAGGAATCCTCTGAGCGTAGGCGGCTTTACAATGAAGTGATTGAACTCAAGGGAAATATCAGAGTTTTCTGCAGATGTAGACCATTAAATGAAAGTGAAATTGCAAATGGATCTTCGTCTGTTGTCAATTTTGAGTCATCTCCCGATAATGAGCTTCAAGTCATTTGCTCTGATTCTTCTAAAAAGCAATTTAAATTTGATCATGTATTCAGACCTGAAGATAACCAAGGTACATGAGAAGTTAGAACTTTTTGGTGGTTATGTTGACGTGAAGAAATTTCTTTCTTATTTTGGTTAATGATTAATTGTGAGTGTATTATGTTATCGTGCAGAGGCTGTTTTTGCACAAACAAAACCTATTGTTACATCAGTATTGGATGGGTTTAATGTTTGCATATTTGCCTATGGCCAAACTGGAACTGGCAAGACATTTACAATGGAGGGAACACCAGAACATAGGGGAGTTAACTACAGAACCCTGGAGGAATTGTTTCGGATATCTGAAGAGAGACATGGCATAATGAAATATGAATTGCTTGTTAGCATGTTGGAGGTTTACAATGAGAAGATAAGAGATCTCTTGGTGGAAAATTCTGCTCAACCTACCAAGAAGTTAGTTTTCATTCTACTTTATGTATACTCTTTTAAGTTCTGTGATTTTAAATTAAACAGCCACTTCCACATGATGCTAATAAAAATGAAATCTGAGAATGTCAGTGGTGTATTGCTTCGCAAGATAGAGGACCTTATATAGTTTTAGAAGGACCTCATGACTTTGCTAGATAAAGAGTCTGATTTTTGGATGACCTTATGACTTTTCTAGTTTTAATTTTCTCTGCATCTGAACTTCTTTGGTAGCATGGTTGCATATAGCAGTTAAATACATTAACGTAGTCTCTAACTTTTCCTCCTTCTTTATCTACTTAGGCATGAAATTTTGGTGTTTAAAATGTTTATTAAGTGATATCACTGAAGTGGAGAACTAATTTTAAGCTTTATCTAATTAAATGAAGGTTGGAAATAAAGCAAGCTGCAGGGGGAACCCAAGAAGTCCCAGGACTTGTTGAAGCTCGTGTTTATGGTACTGAGGATGTTTGGGAAATTCTTAAGTCTGGAAACCGAGTCAGATCTGTTGGATCCACCAGTGCTAACGAGCTTAGCAGCCGTTCTCATTGGTATATATTGATTCTATGTTCTCAAATATTTTAATCATATAAATAGCAGAGATTTTCCTTGATTGTGACATATTTAAAGCCAACAAAGGCGACATTCTTTGTATCAGTAGATGTATTAAAATTGTCTGAATGAAACAATTGTGCAAGGCAGATATTAATTGTACCTAATTCATGATGACAAAGAGGTGGTTCTACTTGCAGCTTGTTGCGAGTAACTGTTGTCGGGGAAAATTTAATCAATGGCCAGAGAACACGGAGTCACCTTTGGCTAGTAGACTTAGCTGGCAGTGAACGTGTGGGAAAAACTGAAGCTGAAGGAGAAAGACTGAAAGAATCCCAATTCATAAATAAGTCTCTATCAGCACTCGGTGATGTTATTTCAGCCCTTGCGTCCAAATCTGCACACATCCCTTACAGGCAATTTTCTTTTTCATCTCTTAAAACACATTCCTACATAATGATTCTTTATCTCATTAATATTTGTATTCTTTTTTTTGAGACAGGAACTCAAAGCTGACTCATATACTGCAGAGCTCTTTAGGTGAGTTTTCATTTCAGCATTATGCTCCTTTGAAGAATGACTCCTTCATGATTTGATTTACAGATAAATCTTGGATTGAAAGCAAAGATCCAATTGCAATTTAATAGCTGTTTTAAAAGGGGGTCATTTGTGTGTGTGCATTTTCTCTTTATTTGTGATGTTGATGTGGGATTGAAATGCAGGAGGAGATTGCAAAACTTTAATGTTTGTCCAGATAAGTCCAAGTGCACCAGACTTAGGAGAGACACTTTGTTCATTGAATTTTGCCACCCGTGTCCGAGGAATTGAGAGTGGCCCAGCTCGCAAGCAAGCAGACCTCACTGAGCTGTTTAAGTACAAGCAGATGGTGAGTATAATTGCTCTTTTGATAAGAATAACCATGATTTTTAATTCCTAAAACTGGGAATTTCGTCATCAACAGGCAGAAAAGCTCAAACAAGATGAGAGGGAAACTAAGAAATTACAAGATAACTTGCAAAGCTTGCAACTAAGACTTGCTACAAGAGAACACATGTACAGAAATCTTCAGGAAAAGGTACAACCATGACTTTGAGATATGTTACTCATGCAAGTAACTTGGAAAATCTGTCAATTTTACGGTTGTGTCACTTTACCTTAATTATGTGCACATTTTTTTTTCCCGTTAAGTGCTATTGTTAATTCATTCATTCTGAAAATCTTACTCATCAAACGGTGGGCTTGAATTTTAAAAGGTTCGGGACCTTGAGATCCAGATAGCAGAGGAGAGAAAAACCAGACTAAAGCAAGAAAGTAGACCACTTGCTGCTGTTTCAGCTCAACCTTCAGCACTGTCATCATTAAAACATGCAGCAGCTCAGAAAGCCGCGAAGAAACCACCACTGAATCCTTCGAAATCAAGACCGCCACTGAGAAGAATTACCAATTTCTTGCCTCCACCGTCTCCTCTACCATCAAAGGGAAGGCCCCCATATACCACTTCCATGGATGGAAAGGAAAACACTGTCAGAACGACCTCAATGACAACAAATACAGAAGGCCTGGTGAAACCAAGGAGAAGGGTATCCATTGCTGTGAGACCACCTGCACCATCAACGACGCAGGTCCTTCAGCCTAGGAGGCGCGTTTCCATGGCTACACTCCCTCCTGACACAGCTTCTGACATGACAACTCCACTCCGTACCTCTGCCTCTCAATTCACTAGTGGAAGCAATGCAGGCCCAGGGGATCAGCAATCACTGATAAGAAACCAAAGAAAAGCTCGGTATTCAAGGTTGTTCGCCCCATTGCCAGAATTGAGAACGTCAGTTGAGACAACGCCAACTATGATGAGGAGCAGCAGCAAGTTTATGGGCAGTCCAACACACGCAGATTCTCGGATGGCTAGGCGTCCAACTGTCCTTGCACTGCAACGGAAATCTCTAGTGTGGAGTCCTCTCAAGCTGAGAGGCCTGAGAAATAACAAAAAGTCATCACTCTTGCCATCTCGGCCTTCCTCCGAAATGCAATGAAGGAACCTTGTTTTCTCAAACAATGGCAAATACTCTCGTTTTTGGAACTATATTGAATCCTTACAAGTGAATACAATCGAATTGAATTTTTGATAAATTTCCAATGCTTATAGCAAATCCTCCAAGTTTAAAGTTAAATAAAACAAACAATACTTATGTTTGGTTTTATCAATCAACTTAATTGAATTCAATTTCTAGTAAAATTTAATTGACGTTTGTTCAATCAAATTTAAGCTCTTCGCATTTGTGTGGCTTTAAATTTTCAGATCATTGTTTATTCTTTAAAATAGAAAAGAAACAAAAAAAACTAACAATGTTTCAGATTTGAGATGCATAGAAGTACAAAGTATAGAAACCGCAGAACCACAAACGCTGAAACACTTGCTACAGTTCGGCAAGCGTAGGCCTTGAATCCGTTATATTGCCCCAAGTTATACAAGCTCGACTTATGTAGAAATAGAATTAAGGGTTTGCAGGAGGAGTTTCGTTGTATATTCCTAATTTATCTTCTTAATAATTTTTTTAATATTTAAAAAAATTATATTAAATAAAAAAATAAAAATATTTAGAGTCTTGTAAATTTAAAATGCACTTAATATTTTTTATTTATTAAGTAAATAAATTATTAAAAAAATAAAATAGGAAGATATAGAATTATTTTTGCTGGAGTTTACTTCACTCGTTGTTCCTCATAGTGCAGTCATCACTATTTCTCTATACCCGGAAATCGTGGGCAACCCCTGCAAATGTTGTCTGTTGAATGCTGATGCTTGCATGAACTGGGAATAAAAAATAAGAAACTTGTAATTAGAAAACTGTTTTTGTGGTCTACTAATTAGAAAACTGTTTAAATATGTTTTTATAGTTGTGGGCCCAGTGGACGGGAGACAGACGACTTAAAAAGCGTTTTAGTTGCAAACAGCCAATTGATTTATTTTTTAAAAAGGTTTCAATCTTCAATGTAGCCGTTTCCTGAGGATAGACTCGACCGTTGGAAAACAGAGGACCGTTACCCTCACTTCATGTTTCAACTGTCAACTTCTGTGCTTGTTTGGTTTGACTTCACACTTCGGTGCCAAACCCCTGGAAGAAAAAAGGTTTGGGGTCCGTGGGTCTCTGTTAGAGAGAGAGAGAGAGAGAAACAAAAGGAAATTCAGATCCAATCTTTGGTTGGGTGGGTACTTGTTGGAGAGATAGTGGGCGAGAGCGTGTCTGTGATAAAGTATTGGCTGACTGAAAATTTGAGACCCACCTCGTGTTATCAAAGATGGTTGCGAGAACCCCACCAAAGCAGAAGAAAATGTTAGCTGCTCTCAATCCTGTTCTAATTAGAGAAACAGTCAAGAAGGTAATCTATATTAGTGATTTTCCCTAATGACACTAGATAAATTAGAATTAGATCCTCCCCTTTGGTTTTCTTTGCCGAATTCCAAGTTTTGTGCGCTTCCCTGAACTTCCCTGATACTGAATTCTTCTGGGTATTTGAAGGTGGATCAGTGCATGGCTCGGCTGCAGGAACTTCAGTGTGCTGTGGCTGGCGGAACGAAGCTGGTCTCTGGGGTGTGTCTCAGCCCTCGCAGCACCAGAGGTTATCTGAGAACCAGTCTCAGGTGCAAGCAAGAATCAATCAGGTACATTTTGGTTTGGATTAGATTCTATTTGAATTTGATGATGACCATAGATTAAAATTTTTACTGGTTTTCATTATTATATTGTAAGTCTTAAACTCACCGTTTCTGTGTGCTCGCCATTTTGAAGGATCAAGAACGGTGCCTCAAGGAGATCTCCGCCGGGGAAGTTTCCCTTTGCAGCTGACACAGGAGGTCGTGTAACTCTTTCTCTCTCTCTTACCCTTGAAGCAGTTCTCTTGCAAAACAGAGGTCAATTTACTTTCAAACAAATCTCTACATGGACCATGAATTAATCTGATTTACCCTTTCACTTGTAACCTTTATGCAGGTGAATGGAGGCAAATGTCATTGCCCGCAATGCTTGTTGGCGAAACTGTTGGAGAAATTTTACAGGCAAGCCAATTTGCCAGAGAAATAGTCTCAGCAGTTGCTAGGAAAACTGCCACCGAGGACCCAAAAACTCCAGTATCCCAACGATCAAACCGGAAGGTGCACTCTGAAAACACAGAACTCAAGGCTAGAAGGAAGAAAGAGAAGCAAACCAAACTGCAATCCGATTCCCCATCACTTCAACGGGCTCGTTCCAGAATCAATTTTAAGGTTTCTCCTCTGAAAGTTAGAGAATTTGATAAAGAAAATAACAGTTATTTAGCGAACAGGGTATCTCCCAGGAACAGGCCATGGGCTAGAAAGACAGTACTATTCCCCAACCCTTTGTTCCTGTCCACGCCTTCTTCACTGCAGCAACAGTTTTGCAAGACGAGATCTCCTGTCATTTCAAGAAACAGAGGAGCACAGCACAAGTTTCTGATCAAGTCCCCACCTTCAACCTCCAAATTTCGAGTCAAGATCAAAAGCCCACCAATTGTGTCTGTTTCACCCACAAGACCTACAAGTTTGAGCAAGAGTTCTCCAAAGAGATCGGCTACATCAAAATTGAGTCGACCCTTCTCTCCTTCAAGGCTAGCAACCAGATTAGTTTCACCATTAAGGAGCAAGAAAAGTGTACAGAAAAGTGATGGGTTAGTAAGTGGACCTACAAGTTTGAGCAAGAGTTCTCCAAAGAGATCGGCTGCATCAAAATTGCGTCGATCTTTCTCTCCTTCAAGACTGGCAACCAGATTAGTTTCACCATTAAAGAGCACGAGAACTGTACAGAAAAGTGATGGGTTAGTAAGTGGACTGAAACAGCGCCCAGCGTCAGCAGTGCAATTCCCTGCTCGAAGAATTTAAGAACATATGCATGTTCCAGCTACTCTGGCCTTAAACGCCGTCTTGATGTGAAATAATTCTTCAATGTCGTATTCTTTCGTTTTCTTCGGGAATTTTTCTCTTAATGTCCATAGTTTTTTTTTTAATATAAATTGAAAGCAAATCACACATTCAATGCCTATTCTTTGTTCCGATCACACATTCAATGCCTATTCTTTGTTCCGATCAGCTAAAAATTCTCTTTTATTTTTTTGAGCTTCAAGAGACTCACCTATTTTCAGTGATTATTAAGAAACATTGACAGGATGTCGTTATATATAATCAACTTATATTTTCCATTTGAAACAGCGACTCATAAAGGTCTGAGTAGTTTCTGATTAACAGATCAATTCCTGAACCAGTACGGACCAGTACTTTAAGAGTAACACTATCACAAATCAAACTGCAATTAATTATCATTGAAAAATAACTACAAGAAGAAAAGAAAACAAGTGGCAACAGATTCATAGGCAATCTTGCGCCACAAGGTTCTGATTATTTCTATATTCATATTACAATCGGGCACAAACTTGAGACGGGCATTCATCTCTCAGCCCCAAAGGAAAGTAAAAATTTTCAAGCAACACCTGTATAAAAATGCTTTACATGACACAACAACACGGACAAGCTAACCACTTGGGAGAACATTGAAGCAGCTCCTTATGGCTGACACATTAAAAAAGTTAACATAGCATGTGAGATGTGTCAAATGGCAAAACAGCCAAATCGGGTATAATATAACATTAACAACCCCAACAAAACTGAAGTAACACTTGTCTTTGCAATCCCAGAGTAAGATCCATTCACGACGGCAGGATGAACACTCTAATGCATTCTTACTTGCTGGGAGATGCAAATCTTGTCCGCTCTCTCTGCCAATGTAAAGCTCGATCCTTTGGTGATGATGTCTTTCCCCCCACACCAGCTTGGCGCATCATTTCTGCAAAGTTTCCCCAAGTCACATGTAAAAACTCCTTGTCTCTTGCTTACATATCAGTCAAAAATTACTAAAAAAGTTAAATTTATTATTACTAACAAGAAGCAAAATAACAAGTAAAAAAACTTCTAACCTCGCTTTCTCTCAAGCTCCTGGTCGAGCTCTTCTTTCCACTTCCTCTGTCTCTCAGAAAAGCTTAAACTGCAAGTACAACATCTAGTACTTAAATTAATCTATATATCTGAAAATAATTGATGCTGAGAAAAGCAAATAATTAACCCAAACTAACCTTGGGCTACTGGGCTCCTGCTGGGAGTCAACTAACAGTCCTTTCCATCCATTAAGGGGAGATGCTGGAATGTCCTGCGATCCATGATCATTTGCATTGCCAACATTTGATGAGGACCTGCCATTACTTCCAGGACTTCCGGAATTGTCAACTGCTTTAGATGGAGTGCTAACTGGTACCCAACTCGGTGACCTACTTTTGGGAGGTAATTTCAAGAATTTTGGAGCAGCAGTTTCATCACTGGTGCTATTAATCACATTGGGAGAACAAGAAGATGCATTTAAACTGTTGTAGAACTCTTCATATAAAGGTGTCTGCAGTTTTTTCAGTTCAAGAGCCTGCCATAACGCATATAGTCATCATTATGACATAATAGTGGACAAAAACATTAATGAAAAGTTGACTGCAGAACGGCTAACTTGATTCCAACTAAAAGCAATACCTTCTCATCCAAAAAAGCTTTTATTTTTGACTCTGTGAGCTCATCATCTTCCTCAGACAGAGATGGCACACATGGAAAGGAAAAATCTTTCTGCCCCTTATTAAAAGCCCCAGAGTGACAAGGTGGCATGTAACTTTCATCAATGTCAGAACTAACTCCTCTATGTTCAAGTTCTGTACTCGCATCAAATTTACACCCCCAATCATCAGAGGGATCAGACATAGGGTTGAAACTCTACATGTAAAAAAAAATTAGTTTCCAAAAAGTCTTTAGTCTTTAATTTTATATGAAATATAACAAACTATAAGGACCTAAAAGCAATCACCTTAATATTTTCTGGCATCGAAGATCTGTATTTGAAATCACTCTGCGAGAACTCATCTTTGTCATCAATCTCACACATGTCATCATCATTACTCATTCCCCACAACTGTTTATTTCCTGAGTCCTGAGGATTTACAGTTGAGCAGCACAGGCTACATAAATTACGAACATTTGTTAAACAATATCATATTAACATTTTACTAGCATCAACAAATAATATGCTACTAAAAGCAAAACCCCTTTACGTGCACCATAGAAGAAACTGCCAAACCTTACAAATTCAAGAAAGAATATTTCAATACTCACGAGGATTTGACATTTAGGGCACATGATGGTGAAGAAGCTACAAAATTTTCCTGTTAAAAGCAAAAGTTATTTTCCTTAAAAGTTGGTTTATAAAAATTACATACAACTGCACCTTAAATATCACTTGAACTACACATACCATGTGCGTAGATGACAGAGGAAGAGAATCCATATTTTCACCAGTGACAAAGGGATGCTGCACAAACTTAAAAATCTTAGGGAGAACTGAATATCATTGCAAAACACTGATATTAATAAAGTAGACTCCACTACTAATCTATAGCAGAACTCAAATGGCCACTTAAAAATGTTGCAGCTTTCGTTTGCACAGTCAAAAGAGAATATTAATAGAATCACCTGCAGCAGTTCTGATGCTGATGGCCTCAAAATTGGTTCCCTACAAAAGGATCATATGTAACTTTTGTAATCTAATAATTAACAAAGCTTGAAAGGAAAATATAATAGGCATTTGCTCTCTCTCTCTCTCTCTCTCTCTCTCTCTCTCTTTCACTCACTCACTGAAATTGAATATTTAAAATCTTCTCTTTTTTGACAAATTAGTAGATATTATGGAAACATGCTTAGAGATCTTTCTCTTTCAACCCCCAGAAAAAGCTCCATAATGTTTAGCATGGTCAAATTTCCAGCATGTATTTTAAGAGATAAAAATTCATTGACACTCTGAAACAGACTAAAACTAATTAGGACAGAAGGGAAGCAGTATAAATTAAAAGTAACATACTTCTGCAAACATTTTAGCAGAAAATCTTTTGCTCCAACAGAGAGATGATCAGGAATTGGCGGATGAGATTTTGTCGTCCCTATATGGAAGAGAGCAGCAACCTGAAGGTCCATTTTAGTAGATGTTCAGAAAGCACCTTAAACAGAATTTAAGGAGTCACAATCTTGGATACCTCTTGGTATTGCTGGCTCCAGGGAGGCTTTCCAGTGGCCATCTCGATCACGGTACAGCCAACGCTCCATATGTCAGCAGAGCTGAAAAGCATCGACATACAAAAACATCTTTATTTAGTTTCAAAGGACACACCATTAGAAAAAGAAATTGTACACATACGTATATTAACTTAAAAAGGAAAAAAATAAGAAGCTCCTAATAAAATTTTAATGGTAGAACCCTTGACCTTGAATTCATGTATGACACATAAACTATCACAACTACCAGACAAGCCGATTAAGTGGCATATAATAATAACTCTGCTTCAAATTGCATATGACCAGAAACTTTACAAGCATAGTTTGCCTGTGCACCTTCCTGAAAATTCCTGCAGCTAACTTTTTCTACATCCTGAACAAAGACTTCTATTTTCTAAAAGAAATCACCATTTTATAATTAAGACACTTCTGTTGAGTGACATCTGACCAGAAGAAACTTCCAGTTTTTAATCATTTCAGAGCATATAAAAAAACAGAGTATCATGTTGTAAAATATGTGAAGAAGGCTAATGTCCTTACAAGCTATGCCCAGTCTGGAGAATAACTTCAGGAGCCATCCAATAAGGAGTACCCTTCATAGATTTGGCACCAGAAATGGTAGCCTAGAGAAAAACAATACACCTCTTAAACAAATATGCACATAGAAGAGCCTTCACAAAATTAAAACAGTATAAATAATAGTAGAGCAACAGATAAGACTGAGAATACCAGCTCAACGACTTGTTTGGATGCCCCAAAATCTGCAAGTTTTATGCACCCTTTATTATCTACAAGAATATTAGCCCCCTGAAATTAATTTATACTTGAACATCAGCCACCGAAAAAGAACCAAGCTGACATGCATATCGATAACATTTAAAGAAAAGCCACCTTAATGTCTCTGTGCATGATCCCATTTTTGTGCAAGTACTCAAGTCCAAGCAGTAACTGCTTCGTATAGGTTCTTATGACCTGATGAATGAATTAGTGGAAATAATATGGCATATAGAATTATCAAGTACATTTGTTCAGTAGGTAAAACTTACAGCCTCAGGGAAAGCTCCAAACTTCCCCAAGAGTGATGATATGGATCCACCAGGAACAAACTCCATGAGAATATTTAACGTCTCCTCCTCTCTAACTGTACCCAAATATCTCTACAGCCCAAAAACGCTATTCAGTCAAGAGAGTTTGGGTGAACTAATTGGGGTTGTCGATATCATTCAACAATAGAATATCATACTCGTACTCACAACAATATTGGGATGTGACAGATCTTTAAGAAGCTTAACTTCTTCCTCAAGCTCTTTTATGTGAGCCTGTTAGTAGTATGCAAAATGTTATCCACAAAACCATATGCCAATCAAGCAACAGCATAATGACTTCTGGTAATTCAATCAAGATCTCAAAGATAATCACAGCACAACACAAAATCTGAATCATGCCAAGTTCGGGAACAAAGAAACACAACATTTATATAATTCAGTGAAAATTTCTCATCACTCGAGTCTCAAGGAGAGTCCCAAGTTAGAAGCACATAATCTGGATTTACTTCCCTGGTTCTACAGGTCTCATGACAATCTTCATATTTCCACTACTGTATATGAATGACTAACAAGTAACAACCATTAAGCAATTGACTCGTATAATTGCTTTAGTTGATGCAATCAGAAGTCCTTGCACAGAATAACGCACATAGAATTTAATCAAACAGAATGATGATTTTCTGAATGCTAATCTAACAAACCTGTGCTTTCTCCTTCGAAGCACTACTTGCCGCAATCAGAACCTAAAAAACCAGACAACAAAAATAAAATCAATGTAAACTTTTAAGCTAAAACTACAATGAGTTCAAATAAATTATAAAAGTGAACACAACGTAGAAAGCTGACATGGAAAGACTTGAAGAAAACGAGAGATAATCACAAAGTCAATTCTGAAGATTCAAGCGATAGAGAAAGAGATATATATATATAGCTAAGAATCGGGCAAAAAAAAAGGAAGAAGAGAAAATCCACTTCGAAATCAACAGAACGCGAAATCCGAAATGAACATCGAAGAGAAAGGCCAAGGAAGAGTGAAGAAAGGAATTGACCTCTTTGACGGCTAGAAGCTCTCCAGAATCGAGATTCATGCCGACGTAAACTTGGCCAAAGGCGCCGCAACCGATCAACTCGCCCTTGCGCCATCGGATCGCAGGCGCAGTGTCCTTGGGGACAGGGGGCGGCGAGGGTTTGGAGAAGACTCTGGAATTGCGGATGCAAGAATTGATCCTATCAACTAGGGTTCCTCCAAGCGCGGCTTCTTCGTTCTCCGGCGAAGCACGGAACACCAGTGATCGGCGAACTGATCCGAAAATGTCTTGCATTTCAGAGAGTGGTGAACTCAACTGATGAGAGTCGGAGAGAGATGTTGAAGGCCGAAGGAGAGGAGGGAAAAAAGGTCGTGGAGATCACTTTTCAAAATTTGTTGACATACGATTCAATTAAGATCAACTTCCGGGGCCATTTTGTTAATTCTGCAGTTTTTTAATACTTGCCATTTGGAACGCATCACTTTCCCTTTTGTGAACAGTGGACAGGCACCATGCTCGCCTTAGTTAAACTCGCTGTTCTTCCACTTCACTTTCTAATTTTACTGTTTGCGGGTAACATTTGACTGGTCCAAAATCTATTAATTAAAATTGAAGTTTAACTTTTATGAAGATGATATTTTAATTTAACTCTTAAAGCATATTTTTGAACTCGAGATAGTAAAACATAATTAAGTAGTAAGAAAAAAAGTTGGTGTCACGCTGATAAAATTTGATTCCTATTTAGTCAAATTATATGTGTTCCATTTTCATATAAAAAAATATATTGCAATGTTTCTGTCATTCTTATTTTTATAATTAATGAAATCAACAAAATTTTATTCCATACAGATAAATACAAACACAAGTTGATCATTGTTTATAACTTCTATAATTTTTCTACCAAAAATAAAAAAACTTCTATAATTTATTTCTTTTGCTGATAAATACAATGATTCCATACTTGAGATGAGATATTAATATTTAAATTATTGATATAGAGTACTATTTTTAGGAGTTACTGTCATTTGGTTAAATTTGAAATATTATGAACATTTCACAAGATTTAATCTCATAACATAATTCACTTTTATCATTTCAATATCATTAATTTAAAATATTATATTTTCTTTTTAAACTAAAAATATCTCACAAGATTCAATCCCATGACATAACTTATTTTTACTATACTAACATTATATAAATAAATTTAAAATATTACATTGATCTATAAACAGTGTATGCCATATTTTTTTTTTTGCCAGTGATTGTCTATTATAATTAACATTATTTTCTTTATTAAACGTTTATTTTAAAGTATTAATGAGAAGGTTTCATCAAAGGAAATGAACAAAATAAAAGGAATAACAGTGTGAAAGGAAGTTTCATTTAAGCTTATATGAAATGAATGTTAGAATTGCATACCCCTGAAGAAATAATCGGACTATAATTCAGGGAGTAGAGAATGCTCACTCTAACAACAGTTGAAAAATAATACAGAATATCAAAACGAATACTTTAGTGGTGCAAATGGCCAAATGCTCATTTGTCCTGCCCAGCTATCCTATTCCTACATGATCAAATTCCTGTAGTCCCCAATTCTTCACTAGTTTTATTCACAGCGTTTCCTATATGAATTATGTAGATAAACTATAGAGACAAAACAGACGATTAGGCAGAACTCCAGAATGTGAAGCACAAGTGCCAGACGACATTAAGATGAAAATCATTGAATTCTCTCATGGATGATGGGCCGAGTGTTGTTCCAAAGCCATTGGCTAGCAGAGCCATCCAGCAATGGTGAAACCTGCGAAGCATCAAATTAGGTACAAAATAATAAACTATTCAAGATTACAAACAGAAAAATGAGTGGGAGTAAGTATCTGTTTAACATGAGAAGCAGCAGCTAGAAGGTGCGGGAGTAAGGGGTTGCACAATGCAGGACATTCTTTTGTTTTTTAAGGGGGAATGGGTGGTTCTGTGCAGATGCCAAATAGAAAGGATAGTCATTTAAACACAAGAATGCTCCAAAATGAAGTGAAAGGGAAGGGAAGAGGATGAAAGGCTAAGAAATAAGTTTACTTATCCTTGTTTGAATGTTTTAAATCTTCCAAATTGGAGAAATGTTCATAATATGAATAAGGGGGGCTTTGAAAGGTTACATGATAATCCATCATTTTAAAAAAAAAAAAAACTCACGAACAAATCTTCCCCTTCCCCTCCCTTTTCCTCCCTTCTCCTTTCAAACATGCCCTAAGAAGAGCCAAAATAAAGATACCTTTTCCCAGACTTGGGAGTGGTAGCTGTTAAGCCAATCAATCTCAATAGGCGATAGCAGAGACACATCAACCAATTTAATCTGCAAGATGTGTCCAGGTTAATAACAAGCGTGAAAGAATATATGGCTAAGAATAAAACACTAATAATAAGTTAAGGAGAAACTGAGAAGATTGAATCTAAAACTGAAAGCAATACTTCAGGAAGTAGATCTAAATATATAAATTATAAAATATGAACGACCATTCACAATGGGATATGCAGCCGCTTCTAATTAATGATATATTTCTCAAGATTACTTTCTGCAACTTAGGTAGAGATAAATTAGATTAGTTCTAATTTCTATTTAGCATTTTTCATTATGTTTGCATTTTATAGGATCAATATTCAATAAAATAACATGTTCCATAATTAATTGAACACCATTCACCCCATCAAATAGGCCTCATGGACCTCCATTGTTCCCCAATCCCCTCACAAAGAAAGGACTTGAAACTAATATATTAGTAATTTTATCGGAGAATAAGCAATTTTACTGCCTCATGTAATTGAAACATCATCAATTTCCTGATGTTGAACTACAACAAAGAGTTTTATCTTTCTCCCCCAAAAGAGAGAAAAAATTTAAAACAAAATATATATCAGGGTGACCAACAGCATACCTGAATGGGCACATATGTAAGTTTTTCAAACCCAAGGTATTCAATTCCTCCAAAACGATTTGGGGTCTCAACATTTCTCACATACAGGAGATTCTGCAAGCTAAAAGAACGTCATCACCATGCAAGGAATGTATGCAGAGTATAAGACTGACAAAATGTTATTTTAACAATAAGTGATGCTAAGAATACTGAACAAGATGAAAATCTTGCATCAAGTAGTTCACTGCAAGCCTCATAAGTCACCCATGAGTCATGACTCATGGAAGGTTTTGCGATCAAAGCTTGAGACTACCATCCATTAACCAGTGAGAAAATCTAGAAAAGACCAATCAAGCTTCAACAGATCTCAAAAGACTTTGCTTCTCTCATCAGAATACTTTCTGAATTATTCTCACATACTTTAGCTGGTGTGTAAAGGATGAGCCTCTTTTAAAAGAGATAAAATTTAATATGCATATAACAACACCTAATAAAACAAATTGATTGCTAATCCAAATAATTTAGCAATACCAGGATCTAGAGTTAACATTTCAGAACACGTAAGATAGCTGAAGAGAATATTACCTCAATCCGAATACCAAAGGCATGGTCTTCATAATAGCCAGGCTCGTTGCTAACAACCATGCCATTCAGTAAAGGGGTCGAATTTCCATAACGATAACTAATACTTTGAGGACCTTCGTGAACATTCAATGCCGCTCCTACACCATGCCCGGTCCCTAAAAAGATAATGGTTAAACACAAGTGTTAAATCATTGAATCCATTTGGCTTTAAGAAAATAAATAATAGCCCTCTACTTGAAGTAGGAATATACCATGCCTGTAGTCAAGTCCAACTTTCCAAAGAAAGGAACGGGCAAATGCATCCAGCACAAAACCAGGGGTATTTTCAGGGAATACTGACAAATCAAGAGCTATATGGCCCTGTAATTAGATGTTATCATAAGGGTTAAGACAAATAATTATTTAAGAAGCTCAAATTGCCAAGCCTCAGATGTAAAACGTTAAAAATGAAGCCATTATACCCATACTTAAAAATAAAAATGTATACACTTGCATGATTGACACATTAACCTAGATAAGCAAAATGTGAGAGACACTCTCCTGAACAAAATCCAGAAATAAACTCAAGAAGATACCTGTAAAACTCGGGTAAAGCATTCTTTCTCTCTTGCTGTAGGCTTGCCAAAATGAACCGTTCGTGTTATGTCAGTTGTACCATCAACATATTGAGCTCCACTATCCAATAAGAACAATTTATTGGCATCCACAATACTACAACTTTCTGGTTCTGGTTTGTAGTGTATGACAGCACCATTTGCACCAGAAGCTAAACAGAAGAAATAAACAGATTATAGCTCAATACAAAGAGGAGTTGAACCAAAAGCCGATGTTATATATATTTTTCGTCACAAGAAGCACATAAGAAAAGAACCAAAAAAAAAAAAAATACTAAAAAGGAACTCTTGATAAAATTATTTACGATGAAGGAATAACAGCCACATTCTTTTACACAATCACCGCATTTTGTTCCTTCATTGTCCATATTTTTATCAGGCATTCCTTTTCTTTAATTTTCCTAAAATAATTGGCAGTCAAATAAAATCTGCAGAAAAACTGTGGTAGTATCTTTTTATGCTTCTTTGACAATCATTCAGTGGAAAATTTAAAAAAAAAAAATTGTTAATCTACCACTTATGGTGTCAAAGCTAGTATCCAAGAAACCAGCTTGTTTTGAGCGAAACTCGAGAAGTTTGTCTGAAACTTCTACTTCTGTTAATATCCTATCCTTAGTAATTTCTTTCTCTAGCCAATCCCAGAACTGAGCAAGGGCAGCAGCATCCCTGGAAATAATAAGATAGCACAATTATATATATGCTGAATGTTAGCTTCTATTTGTGACTTTTTTTACATAAATTCAAGCTTCTTAAATACTTATGAGCATCTAACAGGAGGTAACATAAATAATTCATCCCTGTAGGCCGTCAAAGCTGTATGAACTCTGTTTTCTCTTTACATGTAACATAAGTCACATTTCATTAAAAAGAGGTAAGAATATAATAACCCACTTTTTTAAGAACAAAGAAAAATTAAAAGCATATATATGTTCTATTTCCAAATAAAACACAATCATACAAAATTCTGATCGACTATCCACATTTTATATCTCCAGTTATATTTGGATTTCTTTGTAACCTTTAGAAATAGGAGGGAGGTTCATGTAATTCAAGGAGGGTTGAATTAATTTACCAAAAAGTAAATGATAAAAAGAAAAATAACAATCATCATTTTATATAAACAAGAGTAAATTACTCTACTTTATCAGTTCATGAAAAAAATACCACATTCCTCAATCAGTTCCCTCCACTTCTCATTTTCTTAATTGGGTCATCAATTCCATATATCCAAAATGCTTTAACACTAACACTGTGGATGTGTGCAGAAGAACAAACTGATGCATATTAAAACGTTCAAGAGTTCAATTGAATAATTTTAAAAAAAAAAGGACCAAATTGAGAAATGATACATCTTTTAAGGACCAAAGGAGTAGTTTACTCTAAAAAAAAATGCCAATATTTCAAATTTATATTTTGAATGCTATTTGTGAACAAACACGTTAACTTTAGCACTAAAATTTTGTCCTAATATTTTCAAGAGATTGTCCAGACTTGCAACCCCATAAACTAAAATCTGCATGGTAAAAGAGGATAATATACCGCCCACCCGAAAAATATAAAGTAAGTGGTTGACCACTTAAAGTTCTTTCATAATTTTCCAAAAGGACCAGAACTACAGATCAATTTAATAACTGAAACAGAGAGTCCAATGCATAGCTTATCTACGACATTCTGTTGTCTGCATATGTACATTATCTCAACTTACAAAAGATCATTAAAGTACAGAAATCAAACTTTAACATGCAAAAACGTCAACATTAACCATCATCAAGGTAAGATATGGTAACCTTAAATGACAATTTTGCATTCCTTCTAACTCCGATTCATTTTTTATGGCCTTTGCCAGAGAGACGGGAGAATTTGTGCACTGCAATGGGTCCATTCGAGTGCTCATTGGATCCATCAAAACCTTTGGGCCTAGTCTTCTGTTCAGTCTTATGGGTCAGAGGATATCTGTCGCAGGCAGCCTTGTAGGCATTTACAATAGCAGCATTAACTGATGAAGTATCCAACCAAAGGGAAGCACCCCGTGCTGCCAAACTGAAAAAGAAAATCATGCTAAAGTTCCCAAAGCAGTGCTGCTTTTATAAGCAAAACCAGTAAGCATAAACATTTGACAGAATGAAAGCTACTTAGAAAGCCATCCTCACCCATCATCTAAAGCAATATTCTTAACATTTCCATAAAAAGATGCAGAAATTGGGATGGTCATGAAAAAAAATAAAAATAGATTCCCCATAATTACCTTTCAATTTCAGATAGAATTGAATTGTACGGCCTCAACTCTATGCCTGCTTTCTTCAAGTGATCACTCACCTCTTCCGTGACTTTTGAATCATCTATAAATAGTTTTGCTCCATCAATCTCCACAATTAAGTATGCATACACAACAGGTGAATGTGGAACATCACTGCCTCTCTTCAAAAAAAAAAAAAAAAAGGTCAAAAGTTACTCTCATTGAAACAGTACCATCAGTATATCAAGTTAAAGAAGCTGGTGTTGAGATACATTACCAAGTTCAACAACCACGCAATTTCATCAAGCATGGAAATGACAATTGCAGATGAACCAGCATTAACAAGTTCTGACCTCAAAGATGACAATTTTGATGCTACATCTAAACCAGCATACTTTAGGACATGTACTCTAACTGGCTTATTTGGAGGCTGTGGCCTAGATTCTTTCCATATTTCATCCACAAGATTCGAATTGTTCAAGTAAACCAGCTCATGGTTTTTCTTAGAGATGGCCCCCTTAAGTTCTTCTGCAGCATCCGAAGTGAAAAGAAACTGCTTCCTTAACAATATGGAAGAGAATGTTGTATCAGGCACAGGAACAGTAAAAAGGGTTTGAAATTTACAAAGGAAAAAGAGGAAGACCCATTGAAGAACTGATAATATTAATATATTATAAAAATCCACGCACAGGAGCAAAAAAAAAAGGACAAACAAAAGATGTTGGAAGGATAACTTAACAGGATGTTAATCCCTGAAAGATACATCATTTATCAATTTCGTCCCTTAGAGATTAATTTTATCAATTGAGTCCCTCAAGTTTCAAGTCACTCACAAATTTCATTCTTTTGTTCCTTTTAATTTTATCAATTTAGTCCCTCAAAAGGACTAAATTGTTGTGAATCTGAAATTTGAGGAAGTAAATCGATAAAATTAATCTCTAAGGGACCAAATTGATAAATGACATATCTTTGAGGGACTAAAACTATATTTTACTCAAACGATAACCCTACTACTTTATGGGCTATGCCTTCAACATTGTTCATATGACAAGTAAAAAAAAGTTTCAGTATCTACCTGCTTAATGTTAGAATGAAGGGAAGAAAATATACACTTGCAATTAAAATAAAAAATAATATTTATAGTAATTTCCCAATTTAATCAGCATGCAGCATAAGAACAATAAATGTAGCGCCACCCTTCAGAAGGTGCACTATTACTCACAGGATCAATGCCAACTCTGCCACCGGGAGCCAGAACATCATTAAGCCATTCGCTAGTAGTTGGAACTCCTGGATTTCCTGCTCTCATGAGAATCCAACTAGAGCTCAATTGCTTCTCCGCCTAAAATGAGGGACAAAACCAAAAAAAAAAAATCCATTAATTATATTGATATGGTTCCTTCAAGCAGATCAAATCTGTCCAATCACAAATGTGTCAAATTAGAAGTTTAAAAATTTACTCCCAAGAGCGCATTTGGATTAGGGTTTCCAAACCTGCAGAAAATATCGCCCATCTGTCCAAAGAGCAGCTTTGTCATTTGTAACAACGGCAGTACCAGCACTACCAGTAAACCCTGATGTGTAGGCTCTCCTCATGTAACATTCAGCAATGAACTCGCTCTAAGACCAAATTAAAAATAACAACTATGAGTTTACCAACCCTATAATTGTTTGCTAAAACATTAAAAAAAAAAGGCCAAATTTGTAAGCTCAAAGTAGAACGCTAACGATCAAGGGTCCAGTGCAGTAACATCTTAATTAATAGTTAAAGTGAACCTGGTGAGCATCTTGAGAAGGGATGATATAAGCGTCAATGCCAACGCCGGGATTGGAGAAAAGACGTCGGAGAGCGCTGAGCTTCGCGTCGGGCTCGGAATCATCACGGGCCTTCCTAATTTCAGAAGACGGCTTCGCTTTGATGGAACTGCAATTCCGGACGGCGAAGAAAGGGTTCTTCCGGGATTCCCTGAGTAATCTGGGACCCGTTTTGAAATTGCGTAAAATTGGGTTAGGGCCCGACGCCGAGAGAGGAAGGCTGCAGGGGCACCTTGAGAGAGTGGAGGACGTGAAGGTCGATGAAAGGAACACTCGCTGCATTGCACTTGCAGGTGATGGCAGCGAGCGCATGATGGGTGAGTTGTGGAGAAGAATATTGGGGTGCGGGTAAGGCAAGGCAAGGCCACACGGTCTCGTCCGCGTGAGAGTGAGAGAGTGAGAGAGTGAGAGAGCGTGCAAAGAAATAGTGGCTGCAAATATCGGAAGAAATGGCAAGAGTTTTCACGAAGACGATAACATTCTGGTTGATATGTGCTATAGCCTGTATGTATTGAAGTCAAAGCAAAGGAAAGCATCATGCCCAAAAAATAAAATAAAATAAAGAAAAGCAAGCGCACTATACCTATTTTGGATTAGAAATGTTTATTCAATATTATAATAAATTATTATCAAAAATTAAGATAGTTCTGCAAGAAGTAAAATTCACAGGGTAAAATTATTACCCCCAAAAAACAAATTCACAAGGTAAAAGTTACCTAACGTTACATATATTTAACACATTATATATATATATATATATATATATATATATATATATATGTATTATAACCTATTAAAAATATTATAATTAATTATCACAAGATGCTGTCAGTATTTTCTCATATTTTCTTCTAGTCATCTCATCAAATTACTGATGTTAGCATCGTGTTTCATTCTATGGTTTTTTCTCTTTACCTTCCCCTCTCTCTGTTCTCTACATTAATTACTTTTGTAACTAAAATAAATGCCATGAATGCATAATCATTAACAAAAGAAAAAAAAATCAAAGAAAGAGGAAAACAAAAAAAAAAACGGCTGGAATGGTCAAACACATTAAATCAAAAGCAAGAGGCCACCATGTAGAGTTCTGGATTATTCTCCTTTTTCTGTAAAATAGAGAGCATTGGGCATAAACATGGATTTTTGGCTGGAACAAAGACTTAAATTGAGAAAGGAAGTAGAACTCAGTGATTTCAGAAATGAGAATCTGAGTGTTTCAATTTTTGGGTGACTGCATGCCTGAGGCTTGACATTAGTTTTTTCCATTTTTATTGGTATGAATATGTGCTAATGTAGACTTAACCGCAGTTGGCTACTGTATCCAATTCCGATCCTGTGGAAAGATTAGATCTCCTACACATAAGAGATGCCAAAAGGTATTAAATCAATTTTTTTAAAAAAAATAGGAATAAATCATAAGAGGGGATGGTAATTTCGATCTTCTAATAATTCTTAGCTAAAATGATTTGACTCTATGCCTAAACTTTTATTGTTATTTTGCAATATTTTGTTTGTTATTGTCTAAAATAATTTCTCTCAAGTATTTATTTGTTGAGGATTAGATTTAGCCTGAAATTTCTCCAAATAGAGGAATAAAGTAGGAGTGGTCTACCATTATTATTTCATTTGAATATTATTTTATCTCAAATCTATTTATAAATGTCCATTTCTTAAGTGCGTTTAAATTACCTTATTAACTGAATTCAGATATAAAATTTTAAAATATTCATTATAATTTTTTATACATTCAATGGTACCTTCATTAGAAATGCATTTCACTTATCTTACTTTCCATTTGAGTTTTAGCATTCTCGATTCATTTAAAACTGTTATAAAATATGAAGGTATTGCTTATGAATTTAAGACTTATTTCAATTATTGAGTCATTTTTTATTCGACAAAAGAGTCAAATATTTGATTTATGGAGTTAGTTTGTTGATCAAATTTGTATTAAATATTAGTGTATTTATTGCACCTATATTCTTAGCCTTGCTCCATGGATAATTTATTTTGTGACAAAGGAAGTTAAAGGTGCTAAGTTTCTTGTAGCAGTAATAATCATATTTTTGCATGATTAGTATTTTTATCTTAATTATTTAATTAAGCAATTTTTTTCCCTACAAATTCAACAAAAGAAATATTATTGCCAAGAAATTTACCTGGAGTGATCTCTAAAGAACAATATAAAAAAAACCACTCTTCCTATAGTCACATAACAAACAAGTAGAATTAAGGAGAAACATATATCTTGTGAAAAGTCATAAGTTTCTATGAACATTATTTATCAAAATCGTTTACAAGAATTGTAAATTGTCAATTGGGCCAAATATTTTTTTTATAATATTAGCATGGTAGTTTATTTTCATTATCATGCAATATATATATATATCGAAATTAATTACATACTTTATTGCAAGAAGATTTACCATAGTCTTATATAAGATGCACTCAAAATAACTTATTTTGTTTTTTTACTAATATGTAATGTATACAACTTAAAACATATTCTCTAACCAACCAAACAATTTTTTTTATCTGCCCGCATAATGCACGAGTTTACATCTAGTTGATATTTAACTAGATGCCAAATTGTTTTTAGATCAATCTAAACTTAAATTGCATTTATAAAAAATTTTCCACAGCACTTTATTCATTCATTCATACAGGATGCTGTGCAAAAATAATCTTAACAGAGGTATTGCCATTTTCAATAAAAATTAATGAACAAAAGTGAACTTTCAAGTGAAATACAAATTTAGGTAATTGTGATTGAGGAATCTCTAATTTTTTAGGGTTCAGATGCATTTTTAAAGACGGGAATCAGGCTCGGTTACAATAGTTAAGGTATTAACCTTGAATATTCCTTCTATGAGATCGATATTAGATGAAAGACATGCCACTCCCTCCTCCTTCCTCCCACCCCACACCCCCATCCCCTACACAAAAAAAAAAGAAAAAAGAAAAGACACATTCTTAAAGACACTCGCAATAACCAGATTAGTCTCAAAAAACCAAAAAAAAAAAAAAACAACCACACAAGTGTTTGAGCCGCCACGGTCTCCGTTGTCTTCGCAGTCCAAACAGGTATTAAACCTTGGACTCTCGTACACTCGCACTAACCCGTTACACAATGCGCTCGTTCCTGTCCCTGTAACCCACTTGATCTAGAGTTCAAAGCGTGGAAACTTCAGCCGAGCTTTGAGGACTGATCATGGCGATCATAACAGAAGAGCAAGACCAACTAGACCCCAAGAAGTCACAGATCCCACCAACCAAGCCCCACAAACCCAAATCATCCCCTAGCTCAAGCACAACTGAGCCCCAATCTCTCGCACCCAATCCATTCTCTTTCTGGTTCTACTTTACTCTTTCTGTCTCTCTCATCACTCTCTTGTTCGTCTCAATCTCTTCGCTTTCTCCACAAGATAGCAGTACTTGGTTCCTTAGCTTACCCAACAGCCTTCGCCAACATTATTCAAAAGGCCGCAGTATTAAGGTGCAGACCCATCCCAATCAAGCACCCATTGAAGTTTTCACAGTTGAAGAGGGTCCAACAGCGTCTGAGAACGTAGTCATTGTACACGGGTTGGGTCTGAGTTCATACTCTTATCGCCAAGTTATTCAATCTCTAGGCGCCAAGGGGGTGCGCGTGATTGCAATTGATCTACCTGGGAATGGGTTCTCGGACAAGTCTATGGAAGACACTGTAGAGGGGCTAAATGGGATTTTAGGGAGGTTTTGGTATGTGTACAGTGAAATCCAGGAAAAGGGTTTTTTCTGGGCGTTTGATCAAATAGTTGAAACTGGTCAGATTCCCTATGAAGAAATACAAGCTCGGATGTCAAAGAGGAAGATGGTTAAGCCTATTGATCTGGGCCCTGAAGAGATGGGCAGAGTCTTGGGACAAGTGATTGATACGATGGGACTGGCTCCGGTTCACTTGGTGTTGCACGATTCGGCATTAGGCTGGACTGCGACTTGGATTTCAGAGAAATCAGAACTAGTAAGAAGCGTAACGCTTATTGACACTGCATCTTCAACCAAAGGAGCTTTACCTATTTGGGCTCTGGAGTTTCCAGTGATTAGAGAGATGGTTTTGGGATTTTCGTTGGTTTATGCGAAGATGTTAAACTTCTGCTGTTCCAAGAGAATTGGTGATTCGGATGCAGAAGCACAAAGGGTACTCTTGAAGGGCAGGGATGGAAGAAGAGTAGTTGTGGCTATTGGGAAGAATATGAATTTTAGCTTTGATATAGCAGAATGGGGTGGTTCCGATGGATTGAAAGATGTGCCAATGCAAGTGCTCTGGTCTGCTGGTTGGTCTAAAGCATGGAGCGACGAGGGAAATCGGGTTGCTCATGCACTTCCTCAGGCAACTTTTGTCACACATTCTGGAGGCCGGTGGGCTCAGGTGAGCACAAGATTTGTTGCTCATCTTATTTTACTTCTCTTGCCCATGCTACAATACTTTTGCATGATTTTTTCTGTCATGAAGAGATTGTTTAATCGGATTGAAATGAATGCCTGGAACAAAATGCAAATTGGTTGAATTAGGCTAAGAATTTAGGAATTCTGAAGCAATTATCTTCTTCCAAGTGAATGAGCTGGTTACTACTATTGTTCTTAAACCATAATCAGATGCACAATTTTCGATATTTGATCTTTAGATGTTGTGACTTGTGACTGTGCTACATTCTTCCAAACTTCCCTGAAGACTCGAGTTTGCGAAACTTAGTAGAACTTTTTGATAAATCAAGCTGCCATCAAATATCAATGTTAAACTTATGACGTGCCTATACACCTAGTATACACCTAGTGAAGAAGCTATGCTTACATTTGAGCTGGTTTGTTTTGTTTTTGCATAATCAGTTTATGCCACAACCACGGAATTAGTTTCCTATCTTTCTGATGAACTCGTTTTATTACTTGTCATAGATGAGGGGTTTCCTAATCTGGGGCAAAGCATGAACCACATGCTCCATGTTAACTAGTCTCCCAAAGGATGAACTCTTTTCTATTACTACCACTTTAACACATGCAAATCTCTTGCATATCTGCATAGTGATTGCTGATTTGAAGTTTTATTGCTTCTTAGAGATCTGCTTGTCATCATTGATCTTCTCTTATTCTTTGTGAGGTTTTCATTGGATTTGCAAATGCATAGAAAATATGTGGTACATAATGGCTACAAATTTGCTTGCTGTATGTTACAACAGATAAGTCTTTCCAGCAACAAGCCTCCCCCCCCCCCCCCCCTTTTTTTCTGTGTGCGGTAAAAACCTTTTTTCATTTTTTGATTTTCATTCTCCATCCGCAAGGTTTTTATATGACTGATTGAGGTATCAGTGCTTCTTTCATAGAGTTTGCTAATGAACTTCTCTTAGTGAAGATTTTCTTTCAATACTGCCTACTATGGTTCCTGACAGGATATTGAGACCCATTGGGGAACAAATCCCACATTAGGTGCTTCCTGGGAGAAGCTAGGTGTCACTAGCTACAAAAATCCTTTACTAATCAAGTAATGATAGGAAAGAACTTAATTGATCATTTCTTGTGGAATTTTTTTTGTTTAAAAAATAGAAGAACTACGCAACTCTTTCCCCTTAGCAGACTCATACATATACTACGAAGTAGATCTTGGTTCGTCTAGAAAGAGAAGGGAAGAGGATGTTTCCAGAAGGATATTTGAGGGATGGGGAAGACATAATGAACTTCGTCTTTGCTCTGAGAATCTTGCCCCTGCCTCCTGATTATTTTCGTATTCTGTTCACCCTTATTATTTATTTATGTTTCTGTATCACAGAAATCACCATTTTACCCTGTGATGTCAATGTTCTTTTCCTTTTGCTATTGAAACTAATCTGATTTGTTGTGATCTCAGGAGGATGTAGCAGTTGAGATAGCTGAAAAAATTTCTCAGTTTGTCTTGTCACTACCAAAGTCTGTCAGGAAAATTGAGCAAGAGTCCATCCCAGACCACATACAGAAGATGTTTGATGAAGCAAAAAGCAGTGATCATGATCATCTTCACCATGACCACCATGGTCTTGGACATGATCACCATGGTAGTCACGCTCACATCCATGGAGCTGGTTATATGGGTGCATATGGACTTGGTCATGGTTGGTGAAAGTGATCAGTGGTTTGTACTAGCCAATGTTTGCACTAGCATATAGTACTTCGTGCTTCATATTGCGCATATATTGTATTAGTCGGGAAGCTTGTACCATATAGGGTTCTTGCTGGCTACAAGCTTACGTGTTGTATGTTAATCTTTTTTCAACTGTTCTAGTTTTTCAAAATCTCTGAAGGGTGAGAAGATTATGGAGCGATTATGCATGGGAAAGCGTTTCTTCTAACTGAAAAACTCGCTACATCTTGAAACAGATTCTTCTGATGCTCTCATTTGGTAGCACTTTATTTTGCGTTTGTTCTCTGGATGATGTTTGGTGAGCTGACAATTTTTTAATGGGACATGTTTTAGTAATTTAGGTTATTGTGTTTGATATATCAAATCTCAAAGTACATATATGTTTTAATATGATATTAAAAGTTCTTTTATATATACATATATATCAGATCGATTACATTTTTTAATTAATTGTACAATTCCCTATATTCTCATTTTTTAATATAACTATTTATTCAATCTCTTTTTTTTTTTGGGTTAAAACCTCGAAGTAATCTTGCGATTCCATCTTTAGGAGATATTTATTTCAACTAGAATATTTGGTTACATATGAGATTAGATTTTGGAATTAAATAATTTTCAAAGAGATTTTTATAAAAGAATAGAAATATTTCAAATTTTTAATTAATTATAAATAAACATTATTTGTAGTTTTTACGATGAAGTTCATATTTTGAAAGCACCAAAGACATTTTATTCAATTTTTAAAAAAAATATTAACTGGCATCTAGACATAATAGTATGCATGTTAATATTTTTTAAATTTTTTATTAAAAAAATCAGGGGAGATTTAAAATGGTAAATGTTAATACACAAGCTTGGTTGTCGTTTGGAAGAAATTAAGAACAAAAGATGACCGACAGAGAGTCGTTTAGAGAAATCCTCCAGTTGCACTGTCGTCGAATGTGATCCACCGGTCTACTCCACTCCACTCCAGTCCAGAGAACCAGCCACGTTCATTCAATATCAATGGGTTGTTGTTGCGATGAAGACGATGGCGACATCCTCAGACATCTCATGAATTCTCAATTCTCATCCTCGTCCTCGTCTTCCGCAGAAACCCTAGGCCTTTCTTCTTCCTCTCCCAGTTCTTCCACCGTAATTTCACCGATGAATTCTCATTTCTCGGCGCTAGCGTGCAGGGACATCCTCCGAATCATCTTCGAGAAGCTTCCGATTCCTGACCTCGCCCGGGCGAGTTGCGTCTGCCGAGTCTGGAACTCGGTGGCCTCCGAAAGGGACATTGTAACTAGAGCTTTCCTTGCCCCTTGGAAATTGAAGGATGTGCTCGGAAACCCACTGTCTGGAAGCTTCTGGAGAGACAACAGCTTGGGAAAATTTGCCATTTCTCACCGGATTGTCCGTGGGGACAGCGTTGCCAGTCTTGCCGTCAAGTATTCGGTTCAGGTGTGCTCTGATTTGCGATTGGATTCGATTCCCATGTTTTGATTCAATTTTTTATTTTTTTTTATTTTTATTTTTTGGGTTTGAGAAGCTGAAATGCACCAATTCAATTGTTTATTGTTATGTGAAACATCAGCGCTCCATGGGGTTGATGTTCAAGATGTATGCATGACAAAGCTACTATGAATTCATGACTGCTAGAGTATGCTTGGATGAGGGATTTGGAAGTAAAAATGAGGGAGATAGAAATTTTATCATAAGCCTCCCTTTGAAAATGAGAAAAAGGGAAGAGTGAAAATGGAAAGAAGAGAAATTATGGAGAACATTATTCATACTCTTCAGATGTTTGGATGAATAGAAAACATAGGAGAAAGAAAACAAGAGAAAAAGGAAAAGCCACTTTTGTTTATAGAAAAAAAAAAAAATACTGTTGTTTTCACCAATTTGTTCTTAAGCTTTTTGCAGCTCCTCCATAGCCAAACCCACCCTTTTAGTCATCTCCCAAGAGACCCCCACCCAACAAAGACTTTCTATTTCCAACTCTGCGTACAAATCTTCATTTTCCCAGATCCTATATTGATTTTTTGTCCAAGGCAATTCATCGGAAGTTCGGAACACAATGATTGATACCAAGTGGTTTCAGAGCACACACCACCTCATCGATCTCAATCGCACTGTGTTAGAGCCAGATCTGAATACTGAGTGGGTTCTAGTTGATTCAGCTTTTCTATACGTGTATATTGGAAGGGAAGACTCACTGGGTTTTCTGAAGAGCAGAACATGATCCACCTGTGTCTTCCTCTTCTCGTCAGTTCAGCGAGGAAAATTTTCTTAGTGAAAAATAAAGCTAAACTATATATATTATATTGAAAAAGGTATTCAATTAAATCCTTCAAAGGTTCATTGGAAATTTTCTTATTAATAATCAGTGTCAACTTTCAAATCATCATTGTATATTATATGTGGAGTATTATGCAACTAAAATGTATTCAATTAATTCCTTCCTGTTCACTTCTTGATTGAAAAGGGCCATTGCCCCATTTGTAGTTGAGTGTACTATGTTTTCAACGGGGTAAAAAATTATCTTTTTTTTCCTAACATTTTGTTGTGAGCTATCTTTTCCCTGTTTTGTTGTTTATGCTTTTCCTGGTTACCAGCATAGCAAATAATTGAAGTAAAATTGCATTGACCTTTTAATAATATTTTTATGTTTTGACAGGTGATGGACATAAAACGTCTGAACAACATGATGAGTGATCATGGCATATACTCTAGGGAGAGGTTATTAATCCCTATAATCAGCTCTGATATTCTTATTAACAGAACATGCTTTATTGAGCTGGATGTCCATGCAAAAAGAGAAGTAGCAGTGTTGTATCCAGATGATGTGCCAGACAGGAGGAGTAGCTGTTTATCGATCAGAATGTCCTCGGAAAAAGGCAAGAAAAGGGTAATTGAATCCTTGAAGAGAAGCATGCAAGTTGATAATGAAACTGCCCAGTACTACTGGTCTGTTTCGAATGGTGATCCACGAGTTGCTCTTGCTGAATTTTCTGAGGACCTTCGGTGGGATAGGCAAGCAGGGCTTTCCCTTTCTGGTATCTGGAATATACTTTGAGGTTCATCCCTTGTTTGGAATGGATAATAAATTATTGAGAGGTTGGGTTTCAGGCAAGAGTGTGACTTGATGGGTTTCCTCTTAAATCTATACATTTTCCTCTGATTGATTAAAGTATGTATTGTGAATCAACTACCACATGTATTCTTCTCCATCGGAGATCTGAAAGTAACCAAGTCACTTCCTGCTGTGTGATAGATGTCACCCAATAATGTGATCAAATCAAATGTGTTCAGAATTTGGTTACTTGTAATTTGTAAATCAACGCAAGTTATAAGGATATGTCTGTATGAAGAAAATGAAGCATTGTTTTCAAACTGCAATTGAAGCATTGTATGAAGAAAATGAAGCATTGAAACCTCTGCGAAAAAACGTTTGATTTTCTTTTTAAAAACTCCTGAGCATCCTCATCTATAACTTTACGGACATGAATTTATGTCAGAGGAGACTGGTCAAGCAAAACAACGGATTCATGAATGGGTTCCTTGGCTAGGAGGATGCGGTATCTTGTCATGTTTTATCCAAATGCTTTTAAAGCACAAATATGTGAATAATTTGTATAGAATTGGAGGCAAGGGATGCTATAGCTTCCCAGGGATCTGAAAATTTTCATTTAATAGAAGTATAATTTTTATATTTGGCCACTCAAAAAAATAAAAAAATTAATTTCAAATCAAGATAAAATTTCTGTCTTGAATGTACCCTTTAAACATTATAGAAGTTAAGTATAATAACAGTATTATTATTTTCCATGGATATTCGGATTCTCTGTTTTCCACAAGTTGCTTTTTTTTTTTTTTTCAAGTCTTCCGCATGTTGCTTCGTGTATCTGGATTTGCCATTAACATTTGAGCTAATTCTGAACATGAAAACTGTTTGTAAGAATTGTGTAAAACAAATATTGATATTCTATTCCCATCTCTTATATTCTTGAATTGGACTAATCTATTATATTTTATTAATGAAATTGTCTTTTTAATTCACGTAAAATTATTCATGCCTCTTCTTTGTGGCGTTCACTCGTATGTTTTCTTTCCTATTTTTTAGTTTGCCGTTGTTGATTTTACAATTCATGTGCTACTTCCAGTTTGTGTTTTTGCTTTTTCTTCTACCATTTATGACATAGTCATTAGCCGCCTCATTGGGTACCATTATATGACAAAATAAGTATTAAAAGACTGAAATAATTATTATAAATCTCCATTTTAATTTTTTCAAAAGTTTCATTTCATATAATCTTTCGAAATCATTCTTTTTTTTTAATATTGAAATTTGTCATGGATCGGATCGTACAATGAAATTATAATTTCATAATGCACGAGATAAGAAAAACTCCTACAAAATTGTACACTAGGTTAGTTTATATTAAGTAGTTAAGCATGCCACATTAAAAAAAAAAGGTTTGTTGATATGTATATTTTATAAAAAAAAATTAATGTTGTTTGCTTTTATGTTTAAGTGAACATGTAATTAATCAATATCTTTTTTTTTTGGGTACAAAAATTAATCAATATCTTTTAGATGGTAGTATATATGAAGACAATTGGCTAGTTTCTGATAAACCAAATGAGACCAATTGATGACATTGATTTTATAATCACTATGTTGACCTGCTTAAGCTGATTTGGCGTACAGTGCTTGATGAGGTTATCGATTTGTAGAGCATTTCCATCGTTATCATGGATTTTTAGGTTAATATTTATTTTATACGGAAACTTTTTTTGAGATTACGTTTGACTTCAAATAATTAAGCTCCATAAAGACGGCTGGAAAAATGAATGTGGCAAAGGAAAAATGGAAGTCACGAATAGTAAAGAGGATTAAATTTTTACTTTTTTTTGTGTGAATTAATCAAGAATATTTTCATATAATTCAGCCTATTTAAACCGTCTTATAAATCTAATCTTCTTAAATCATGAGTGATAATAGTATGATCCTCTCCCTATATAATGCAACTGTTAGATTAAATTTTCACTTTAATATATTTTTGGTAGAAGTTGATAGAAAACCTAGCTAAATGTTTTGGTGACTGTAAACAGAAACAATTAACTGACTAAATTGCCATATCCCTAACTGCCAAAAAAAAAAATTGCCATATCCCTAATATTGTAAATGTCGTTTACTTGAATGAAGTTTATATCTTTCCATTAGTGAGAACCTGAAGTTACTTATCATTATTTCAAGATTAATGGATGGTGTGCCTAATGAGGATATGCCAATCATTACAAAGCTGAAAAGTATATATATTAGAACAATTCAAGAAACGCTTTAAATGCATGTTTAATGTGATGAAAAGAAAAAAAATTATATAAAATGAAATATATAAAATTTTTAAAATCAAAACAAAAAAATATTTTATTCTCATTCCATTTCTTTCTTCTCTTTTTTACCAAACATGTATGCACTAATTGTAATTAGCAATTACCAAGGTTTAATCTTCTTGTTTTGCTAAATGAGTTAATATAATAATTAAGAGGAAGTAGCAACTAGCAAGTAACCATTTTTAAAAGTGATGACACGTACGCGCATAGATAAAACACTATGAATATAATTCCATTATTAATTCCATAGCTAAAGAATATTGTTAATTATTCGAGGAAAATGTGGGACATTGTAAAGTGCTGTGGCCATGAAATAAAAGAATATTGTAAAGAGAGTGGGTTATCGTAATTAAAGTGCAAAGAGATCAACATAAATAAAATTGAAGAAGTACCAAAAATTTCAAGATTAAAGAGTTCCCATAAAGTAAAAGTCTAAAAGATGCGGTTTCCACTTGGCCCAGATTTTCATTTTTCCCGTTTTACGGATATTCACACGTAGTACATTAATTAATTAAAAAATATTTATATTTTACTACTCTAGATAAATTATTTATAAATGCAATTCTCTAATCTCCACGTTAGAAAAATTCAATGTTTTTTTTTTTTTTTGGATATAAAGAAAAATTCAATGTTTTTGAACACCTATATATATTTTTGGACTTTTTCATATCCAAATCCTACATCTCGGGAATTCGAGACTTGGTCTATACATATATACACGTGTATACACATAGATAGAGAGCTAGTATTTGGCTATCTGAAATCAAATCAAGTTCTTTATAATTTCCTGTTTGTAACTGGGAATTAATAATTCTACGTGTTCCTATAAGAGTTCTACAATTTGCCCCTAGATAGATTTAAAATGATGTGGTTAAGTGGTAGTAAGATAAAGGATAGTTATATAACTTGGATAGGAAGGTCAACTCGATTAGAGGATTAAGTTAGCAGTTTCACTGCAGATTAAGTAGTCGAATTAAAAAATTTATATAAAAAAATATTTTATATTTTTAATATAATATAATTTAATTATAATATTTAAATAATACATAATTAACATTATAATTTAATATAATAAATAAATATATTTTTAACTAACAAATAACATAAATTAAATTATTTTGTAAATATTTTTAAAAAATAACATAAATCCAATAATCCTATTCAAGTTCACTCATTCTTTATTTATTTTATGAATATAAAATAAAGAAAAAAAGTGTTAAAAAATATTAAAATTTTTTTATAATGAAATATATATTGATGCCAAGTTAATTGGGCGAATTGAGCGGTCAGATTGGACTGGTCATCCGAGTCGAGCGAGTCAAAACGGATTGATGTGAAAAACAGTCTAAAGTCTAAACTGAACTGATTTAGTAGCTAGTTCATTGATTTTTGGATCGAACTGGTTAGTCCGGTCCATATAACTACGAGATAGACCTTCATTAAAATGAAATTTACGTTAGGGGTTTTTTTCATGTTTAAAATAAGAGAGAGATAATTTAAGAATTTCAAATGAGAATACTTAGTAAGAAATAAAAAAATCTTATATAAAATTAAAAAATTACAAACAAATATTGCAATCAAATATAAACAGATTACAATTACAATTAAAAAAAAGAAAATAAACTGATTGATAATATATATTGATTTTATTAACTTATACATATATGATATAATAGTTTTAAATGCAAATGTAATTTTTCTAATTAAATTGATGACACAATATTATTTGTACACGATATCTAACATGACTTATCTGAAAAAATAATTAGAATACTTAGTATCACTCATCTAAAAGTTTTCGACTTTTCGATTGACTTCAAAAGGAAAATTGTGACTGTTAAATATATAAAATAATCATTGACTAGAAGAATGCAAATTGCCAGATATTATATACAAGGACCAAGTTTGAGGGGTTATGCTTAAACAAATTTTTACATATAAAATATAAGTTTTAAAACAATTTTGGCCACTAATTATATAGTAATTAATAGGTAAAAGACGAAATATGTGCCAATTATATTTGTAAAAGATTGCAAATTGGCAAATACCGCCGCCATATATAATCTTGGTCTAACAGGAAGCCATCTCGTGCCTTAGAAATTAAATCGAAAGTGATAAGATCATAGTGGGTGAGAAAGAAGTTTAAGACAAGTTAATGGAAGATTTACCAGAGATTTTTCCACGAAGAACTACATTCACTTCGAAGAAATACAGAGCCAAAAAATCAAGGTTAAGACAAGTTAATGGGATTTTTACCAGAGATTCTACGTAGAATTGGATTCCCTTCCAAGAAAGAGAAAAAAAGGACAGAAAAATATAGAAATCCGCGTTGGCTAAACACGTGCAAGCTTGGTATTCGAATTCGTGTCCACATTGCTTCAGGTTCTTTTTTTTTATTTTTTTTTATTTTGCAAATGCAGTACATTACACATTTGGTTAATTTTTGTCTATAAATACTCACAAAATATTGGGTGACTTCTTCGTTCGCAGTTCATTCGCATCACAAGCATTTGACACCTACAATTCTTTTGCTCTTTATTGTTACTTTGCCCAAATTCCAAGGTGCTGGCTGCTTCTCCGACAAGGAAGACATTAATTCCGATCAAGCAGAGATGTTTCGGAACACGGTGAATGCCCTCACCGGCGGCGGCAACAACGGCGGCGATCGCATTAGAGGGACGGTGGTGTTGATGAAGAAAAATGTGTTGGACTTCAACGACTTCACCGCCTCCTTTCTGGATCGTCTTCATGAGTTTGTGGGGAAAGGGGTTTCTCTCCAACTGATAAGTGCTGTCCACGTTGACTCTGGTTAGTAAATATATCCTTAGTTCTTTCTTACGTTTTGTGGTACAATATTAATTCCTCTCTCTCTCTGTCTATAATGGTTCGTGGTTGGTTTGATTCGTGCTTTCTGTTTTAACTTCTAAAATATTTCTTTCTTTGTTATGCTGATTGCTAGGGCTTTGCGTTATGACGAAGTGTTTGTGTTTTTTTTATGTCTGGCCAAGCAAACAATAAGAAAACAGTGCAGATAATGATACTGGATTGTTTATTTTCTTTATTATGGTTTATCACTTTACCTCTATCAAATCAGAGTATCAGATCATCTGTTCTTTTTTCTTTCTTTTTCTCTTTTTACATCCTTTCATCAAAACCTTGAAGGAAGTCGACAGCTATGTTTTCTGATTTTTCCAACCCATGAGTCAATTTTTAGCAACGATTGAGTAACACATATTATATGTATGTACGAGGGAAAATAGTCGTATAAGAAGAGTTAGTGGATAAAATTGAATAATAAAAAATATTTATTTATTTATTTAAAAATTAATAAATATGTTAAATTATTATGTTAAAATTTTGATAAAAATTTTAATTATATAATATTTTTTATGTTTAAATTAATTTATTATGTGTTTAAAATAATATATAATAAAAAAATTTTAAAAAATATTTTTTAAAAAAAATTAAATTTTACCAAATATTACATATTTGGTGCGCACCGTGCTGGTTAGGTTACGTATAACAGGGATTCAGAATGATATATATAGAATTTTGTTTTTTTGAAAAGGATGTTTTGTATTTAATTATTTAGGATATAGAATACTTCTTCTCTAAGTTTAACGACACAAAATATTTAAGTCAAGATTTCTCGTACGAATGAGTCTCGACCACAAGTCTTTACCAATTCCTCCTTGTAAGAATGAGTCTCAACCCCTGGTCAACTTGTTAAAATTTATAATGTTCAGCGTATACTTTACCCTAGGGTTGGATCTATTTGCCCCCACTCATCAATTGAATTTTTTTTTTTACTTATTTTATTATTATCCTATTAATAAATATACAATTTCCAACACTAGCCAGTTGTTTTATAAATAATATTTGAACTATCATATATAAATAATTAAAATGAAAGGAATAATACTGAATATACAATATTTTATAAGTATGAAAATTTACATATTTATCTACACCATTATATTTTCGTTGATCTAACAATAGTTTCCATAAATTTTTTCAAGAGATAGCATATAATATTAATTTAAAAGCTCATTCTCACATAATACCACTTGCCATCCTCCAACTTTCTTGAGAGAATAACTCAATAGTAGTTGTAATTCATAATAATGAAATTAAAGTATAAGTGGTATTATATATTTTTTTGGTAAAACATGATGATTATTATATTTTTGTTATTTAATATTTCATGCAGTTATGATGAACATATATTAAATTAATGAGTATGCTATATCTTTTTAATTTAAAAATTAGAGATTTTGTTTTAATTGAAAATACTTGTTATATGTATTTGTTTAACTATTTTCAGAAGAGGTATACATTTAAATCTCACATGGTTACTCATAAAATTATATGTATATAGTTGGTATAAATATTAAGGTGTTTAATAGAAATATATAAATGTGTGTATTACATTAAGCAAATAATTATAATTATATTTATTATTGATGTGTTAGTGATTGATAATTTTATTAAAAAGATAAAATTACTTTTTTAAAATATAAAGACACATAAAAAGGTTATAATTATGCTTTTAATAATTATATATTATTGCATGTATAACATATTAAATATTTATATTATTTATTTTGTACTTTAATTTAAAAGATTTTATTAACATGTGACTTAAGATATATGTTAAAAAAATAAAAATAAAAATTAATCTAAAATATATTTAATATTTTATTCTTTAAAAAATTAATGATTTAATAAAATATAATAAATATTTTTTTATTCTTTAATAACAAAACCCTAATTTAAAAATTATCCCTATTAAATAAATTTTCTCCCGTTACTGTACGTGCCTTATAAATTAGGGCCACGTTTGTACACGCTAGCAGATCTGGCAAAATCCAAAGTGTATCTGTGTCAGTATCAAAATTAAAAATGATCTAATCGTTACTCTGATTCTGTCAGTTCTTCTAGTGTGAAATAAATGTGTTCCCATGTGTTCTCATGTATTTTTGTGATTTTCCATGAAAAACTATTCTGTTTTGTCAAACAAAATAAAGCCGAAAACAAGAAGCCCCTAACTGTCCCAAACGCTTGGACATGTTTTCCAAATCGTGATCTGTTCTTTTGGGCCATGCCCAATTACACGGTGTTTTGTACGGACGAAAAAGTTTGTAGAAAAAGAAAAAGAAAAGTGGCAACATCAGTGGGCCCATATGACCCACTATGGCTCAATCGATTCACGACACAGTCTGACTAATATTTTTTATATTTAAAAATAAAGTTTATATAAAAATCATATAAAAAATTTATCTGCATAATTAACAAATTAAATATGTGTTTGAATTAACTTATTTTATGATAAAAAATTTATAATTAAAATATTATTTAAAAAATTTAAAAAATATTTTTTAAAAAAATTAATTTATTATTAAATATGCACTAACGATTATT